>JAVJGJ010000001.1:624682-664814 GCA_035590215.1 Microhierax caerulescens
GTACGTAAAAAGGGAGGATTTATACCACCTGCTGAACAAGAAATACTGGTGGAAGGGAAAGAATATAATGGATTTCAAATATTTGTCATGTGTGACGTAAGAGGATGTCATAATAAGTAATATGTCAAAGAAAAAGCTCATATCCATGTATAACAACAAAAAAAACCCAACTATTTTTTCACACTTATATATGAATTCCAGTCAATACCCAGTTATATCTGAAAACACAGAAGTTTGATCATACAAAAGATACTTAGGTCTATTTAAGATGATCTTTTAAACTGGGGAAAAACAACAGAAGAGTATGACTGGAAACTCCAGGCAGTTTTTGGCAGAGCTACAACTAAGACAAAGCAAAATGTCAGAAATATAAATCCCATATAATCAAAATAACAAATAGGAAAAGCACTAACTTAGCAAAGCATATAAGAAAATTGGGGTAAGTTGAATAATCCATAGAGAAAACTGGTTTATGTAAGACTATTAAATGTTGAGATAAAAACTCTGATCCTTTTGTTTCTTTCAAGTCCCCTTGCTAGGGTTTGCTGGAAGGCGTTGTGGAATACGGTTGGTTCTGGCTCGGGTTTTCAGATAGATCACTGAAGGTTTTCTAAATTGGTCGGCAGTAGATTTTGCCAACACTCATCTCAAACTTCCCCAGCTTTCTCCAGGGTGCAGAGTAAGCTGGATCATGTTTCACATTTAAATTAATTTGGAATTGCTTTTTCCAAAAGTGACTGGAGTTTGCAAGTTTTTCTGCTTTCCTTTGCTGGAGATGAAATATTACTTTCTGCCACTATACTTTTCAGAGTCAGAGTCTCCAGCATTTCAGCCTACCTACATGACCAGATCCTTCTTCCCTTCTACCACAATTCATTTGTGTTTTGTTCTAAATTTTTCTTAACTGAGTACTGTTCTATTCCTGTCAGGTTTACCCAGTTCTGAGATCCCATCTGCTTGGCTATATATTCTTTAACAGATTCTGCTTTCTATATGACGACCTAGTTCAAAGTTACATTTGCTCATTGACTGTTCTATACTCCACCTTTTCCCATGTTTATTTCACCAGAAAATCGTATGGGTTTGCAGTTAGGTTTTTCACCTAGGGCATTTTTATAGATTAGAAACAGTACAAATGCAAGTATTGATCCCCAGAGACCCTATTTAATACTTTACCTAAATTGAAATAGCTCCGCTTCCAGTCACTTTTTATTCTATATGTGTAACCACTGGGCTATTCATCCAATTTCATATTACTGCATCTCCTCAGTCCTTGAAGGTCTTTACTGTGGGCCATCGAGTGACAATGCTGACTGCTTAAATACACCACGTTATACCCCTGCAGTGTACGTCTGAAGTACTTTACGTGTACAGGTCTAACATTACACATGTTGGGTCATCTAATGATTTGCCTTTTGTTTGTGCCTGCTTTGTTTATCAGAAAAGGAAATTATTCTGTTTTTGCAGTAGTAACTGTTGTTCTTACAGCAAAAATGCAGTGATCAAAAATGACTGCCATTTTTTGGCTATTCTCTCTAACATGTAGGTTTCGTTGCTCTAGTTAGCACACCAAAAGTGTCACCATAGCAAAATGCCTCACAGACAGATCTGAAGCTCCTCCTGAGCTGCATCGCCTTTTTGAAAGCTCTACCATTCCCTACAAAATGGAGAAGTTTTACTGGGCATTAACGCAAAGCCCACATGGAGCAAACAGATCTCGTACCATATAAAAGCTCCAAAACTCCATGATTCCTCTGCAAGCTCAGGCACAGAAAAGCTAATCTAGCATGAGAAGAAAAGCTCCAAACCTAGCAAAAAAATTTATGCTGACTGTGTGTGTGTGTGCAAGGGAATTTATGACAAGTCAAGCAAAGAAGCAGCTCTGATGCACAAGGTTGTGTAGTTTCCCTCTCCAAACCAAGCTCCCAGAGGCTGACACATTTCTCATTGGAGGGAACACTGCACAAGACAGCAGAAACAGCTCAGCATTTTAAAGTTCTCTTCCCACTTTTGTCTGGTTCTTGTTAAGAAAAAAAAAAAAAAAAACAATGATGAAACTGAAAGCAACAATGCTGAAACAGAGAAATTAATATACTGGAGAGGGAAACGCAAGACCTGCTGGATCTAGAGATGGAACTGATATGGGAACTACGTCATTTATCCATAATGTGATAAGCTTCAGTCCTCTCAGAATGGGCACCAGAATCAAGGACAGGCAGATGTCAATTCTGTTGCAACGATCTGCAGGTTGGGAGAGGCACAGAGTTAATTATAATTTTGGAAGCCTCACAACATCAGGCAGACCAAAACAGCTGATAACCCTGTCAGACCAACACTTTGGAGCTAGACAGGGATATTCAAAATCAAAAGGCACACCAAAATAAGCCATATTCTAAACATTTGAAGCACAGGCACATAAATTCAGATTCTCATACATAAATGCACATACATACACACATACCAGCTAATTTCAAAGCTTTTTGGAACCTCAATATTTTTAATTTTTGGATTTGGCTATCCTGCACTTCTAATGGGGTTATTTGTTAAATGAATATGAAGTTACTTGTCACCCTCCTAAGGGACTCGCTGAAGATTTCAATGGAACTAGATAGGATCTCCTTTTCCCCCTAAACACAACTCGAAAGTTTAGTCATGTTATTTTAAATGTGGTATTAGATCTTCATGTAATATTTTTTCTATCTCTATTCAATACACCATCTGATGCATACCACCCATGACCACTTCCAAATTCTTCTGTTCACAGCTGAGAGGACAACTGGACTTGATCCATTAGATCGGCCTATCCTGTCCATTTGATATCTTTTCAAATAAACACCTTTGCATTTTTTCCATGCTACTGCCTACACTTGGAGCAGTGCCCGTAAGTATCTGTAAAATTGCCTCATTATCTTCCTTCGAACTTTCTTTACATCAAATCTAGTGCTGAGATAGGGTGGGGAGGAGAAGACAATAGGAAGTAAGATCAGGTCCAATGCATGTTACCTTCTGCAGAGCTGCAGCAGAGGCCTGAGGTTTCAAGTAAAGAGTAATTTTACTGCTTTTCAGCAAGTTGAAGGATTCTCTTTCCCAGCACCCATGAAATAATTCTACATTAAGTTTAGCTATAAAGCCATGACCCTGGAGAAAGGACTTGGCTCTAAGCCAAGTGTTTTTTATATTCAGTTTCACTTTCCCAATATAAAATATTTAAGAAAATGTAATTCTGCTTAAAATAATTCTATAAAAAAGTCATCACATTCTTGTCTTTTTTAAATGTATCAGAGTCAGACATTTCAAAATCACTTCAAGGCTTCAGCCTCCCTTATGCTGTAAGTGATCAGTACTTGTGAAAGCCTACAGAATTTATACTGAAAGGCAAGCCAAAAAAAAAAAATCTTAATACATTACAAACCTTCTTCCTCTGATCTGAGTGTTTGTACTGTCACCAGCCATTGGAGAATGTGAATGTTTCTACATAAAACAGATTAGCGCTAATGAAGTTCCTGGTAAGCCATGTGGAATTTCTGGCCCTTCTGTCTGTTGAGGCTGTGGAAAAGCTCTTCTCTTGTTGAGATTTTTTTAAAATTATGATTTAAGATGTGTGAGTGTTTGGTGTTGTGAGTGACATTCTAGTTTTGATGGAAACACTTTATCAGATGGAGAGGTTCTAAAGACTTTCTTAAAGATGGTCAGTTTCAATTCACCTAATCTCCTCTGGAAGTTCATTCCACGGCCAAGACCTTTTGTCCCCAGACTTCACGTGTGTGCTTCTACATCAGGTTTGTGATGCATTTAAAAAAAAAAAAAAAAAAAAAAAAAAGAGGGGAAAGAAAAGTAAGACACTGTAATTCTGAATCTCTATAAAACAAAAAATGTTTTAAGGACAAAACATTGCAAGTTTCATAGTTCAAGCAATTGTTTTTGTTAAACAGTAGAATTTATTTCATTTATTGAACTAATTTATTTGACTTTTTAAATAAAGCTTTTATGTAATCTAAGTTTTATATAACCTGAGTTTTGGCCTAAATAGCTTTCATAATAAATACACCCTGAATAGTTAGGCATATTAGATCCTTCTTCTTAATCTGGTATTTTTGAAACATATAAGGTATATATGGCAAGCAACCAAACCACATTCATGTTTAAAACAGGTCTTTAATGCTGCTGTTCTGAATATGCAGCTGTGGAGGAGGGTGCCCCAATGAGAAAGTTTTTCCTTCAGTAGCAGTCACAATGTTTGGTCCTTTCCCAAAAGTGGTGCTACAAATTCTACCATATGGCTGGCTGCCCAGCTGGGCAAAGCCTGTGAAACTCAAAGTAAGTCACAGGGTGATTTTTGGGCTGGTTTGTTTTTTCTCTCTTCTCCCCCCCCCCCTCCCCCGCCCTGCATCGCCCAGGAGGCTCATTGATTTTCCACAGGGTGGCTGCAGCAGAGCCTGTTTTCTTCTGCTTTATCTGTTTCAGGGAGGTCAGTGAAACCACCTGATGTCTGATTTAAACATGGAAGGAGAAAGAAATTTGAAGAGGCTGCTAGGCCCAATACTTCTTCCTTTAACAGTATGCACAGGAATCAAGAGGTTCTAGAGATCACTGATCTCCTTATGTCACCAGTAATGTCTCCTTTTTATGAAGTGAATCGAGAAGTCAGTATATTTAACAGCTGAACTTACTAGAATAAGAGTTTTCTATGAAACTAACTAGGTTTCCATGAAGAGAAGTGAACAGTCAGCTATCCCTCCAAAAAAGGTCACAAAGGAATTCCTTCTGTCCCAGAGATGTTCCTGAAAAATTAAGTACCTTAATATGTGGGACAAAGACAAGGAAGCAGACTACTGCAGGGAAATGAATAATTTCCTGACATGTAGTGCTCTGCTGGTGGTCTTCCTTCCCCTTGTTTGCCTCTCAGAACTTGCAATCTGTTCTGCCAGCTAAAAACTACCCTGCCCTGCACAGAGGTATAGCCCTCCAATGCTTCAGGGCCAGAATGCTCACAGCCATTCAGAGAGACTGGTCTCATGGCAGTCTTCTTTATTAAGGTTCTCATTTTTAGAACTGTTAGAAAAAAATATAAAACCCCACTTCATTCTTTGAAAGTAATTAACCTTTTCGAGAATAATCATGCTGCATTTAAGAAGGTCAGCAGTTAAAGGATGAGTGCTTTGGCTTCAGCTCATCAGGCTACACATACTCCCTTTGAGACCACAGTGTATGGAGTCAAGTCTTGGGTCAGTTTTAGTGGTTTTCGAACACAGTTCACTTTGCTGCAACAAAATGTAGCTTTTTTATTATTATTATTATTATTATTTTAGTACAATACTTCACATCTAGACTACATTATAGGGTCAAGTACAAAGACATGATCTTGTGTATGCCAAGGCATTTTCTAACGTTAACATTTGCTAAAACCATCTATTACCATTTCTCATTTGGTCTACTAAGGCAAACTGGCAAAGACACTGTTGACCCCATGAATGTAAATGGATGCTTAAGCTGCAGTTGGGAACGTGTAGCTCATATCATCACATAATCAACAGTAGCTTGCGGTCAATGGCTCAATATCCAAGTGGAGACCAGTGATGAGTGGCATTTCTCAGGTGCCAGTACTGGGACCAGTGCTGTTCAACATCTTTGTCAGGGGCATGGACAGTGGGATTGAGCGCACCCTCAGCAAGTTTGCTGACGACACCAAGCTGAGTGGTTCATTCAACACCCTGGAAGGAAGGAATGCCATCCAGAAGGACCTTGACAGGCTTGAGAGGTGGGGCCATGCAAACCTCAAGAAGTTCAACAAGGTCAGGTGCAAGGTCCTGCATATGGGTTGGAGCAACCCCCAGTATCAATATAGGCTGGGTGGACAGTGGATTGAGAGCAGCCCTGAAGAGAAGGACTTGGGGGTGCTGGTGGACACAAAGCTCAACATGGCCTGGCAACGTGTGCTTGCAGCCTAGAAAGCCAACACAATCCTGGGTTACATCAAAAGAAGTGTGACTGGCAGGTCGAGGGAAATGATTCTCGCCCTCTAGTACTCTCTTGTAAGACCCCACATGGAGCACTGCATTCACCTTTGGAGCCCCCAACATAAAAAGGATGTGGACCAGTTGGAGCGAGTCCAGAGTTGGGCCATGAAGATGATCAGAGGGCTGGAGCACCTCTCCTCTGAAGGCAGGCTGAGAGAGTTGGGAGTTATTCAGCTTGGATACATGTCTGGGGAGACCTTATAGGAGCCTTTCAATACTTAAAGGGGGCTTATGGGAAAAATAGGGACAGACTTTTCAGTAGGGCCTGTAGCAATAGGACAAAGGGTAATGTTTCTATGCTAAAAGAAGGAAGATTTAGGTTAGGTATTAGGAAGAAATTCTTCACCGTGAGAGTGGTGAGACTGGCACAAGCTGCCGGCAAGTTGTGAAACCCCCCCATCCCTGGCAATGTTCCAGGCCAGGCTGGATGGGGCTTTGAGCAACCTGGTCTAGTGGAAGGTGTCCCTGCCCATGGCAGGGGGTGGAACTGGATGACCCTTAAAGGTCCCTTCCAGTCCAAACCATCCTGTGATTCTATGATTCGGTTTTGAGAGGTTTTGGCTCCTGTTCTTATAGGACAAATACTACAGACATACCAACTTTACTATTACTTCTGCCTTTTTATTTTAGTTTCTTTTTAGCTTTTCTTCTTTTTTAGACAAAAGTAAACTACAGACTTTGTTACTTCGCGCTTTTTTTTACAGTGTCTTTTCCTTGCTCTATTTTAAAGATTTTAGCAATCACCAGAACCATTCACTGAATCTGTTCCTTGCATTTTACAGCTAACAGCTGAGTTGTGGACTGAGTACTGAGCTTTTTTTATTTGGAATACTGGGGCTTCCTTAATAAACGAACCTTTACCAGTCCAGATCAATTCCTTGGGGATTTTTTTTTCAACATGGTCAAATGCTAGACTCTTATTTCCAGCCAGAGTCTACTCTACTTGTGTCCCAAAGGAAGACCCTTTTCTGGTGTTAACCACCATAATGTCAATCCCTAGATTTATTCATTTGAATCTTAGTTAAAATGAGGTTTATCTCTTTTTGTTCTTGATCAGATTAATAACCCCACCCTCACCTTGACTCAATCACATTTATTTCAATCACATTATCTTCACAGAAAGGCAAAACTTATGACATACAAGGGATCTGCAAACTGGTTACTTAGCAGTAAGGTTATTAGCATCCTGAGCACTGGCAGTTCTGTTTTCTTCATTATTTTGGATTTTCATTATTTTCTTTCTTCCATTCCATTTTAGCTCTTTAATCAGCCTTCAGCCATGGAACATTTTCTTCTTTTAAGATTTGCGTGATAGAGTAGCTTTGGAAGAAAAATTTTTATTAGCATTTCACAGCAATTTTGTTTTATCTTTAGTTTATGG
This sequence comes from Microhierax caerulescens, assembly GCA_035590215.1. Lineage (NCBI taxonomy): Eukaryota > Metazoa > Chordata > Aves > Falconiformes > Falconidae > Microhierax > Microhierax caerulescens. Next base: position 632,081 of record JAVJGJ010000001.1, read on the forward strand.
TTCAGTATAAATTAATCCTTGGTTAAGGCACTGTGTGGCTCCATGGGGCATTTTGACATGCCTAACATATTAATGGTTCAAAATTACCAGTCATCTCCCTTCTCTCTCCCTTGGTTTATCTCTCTGGGAACCTTTTGTAATTAACAGGTTACATTTTATTACTGTTTGATGGATATCCTTGTCTTTTTGCAACAAATTATTTAGCACTACAATTTTAAATATAACTTTTGTTATTCAGCAGGACTTAGCGGCAAAAATATGGTTCAAATCTTTTAAATTTCAAACTGTATAATAGGCATTCAAAATGAAATGATTCAGCAGTAACTAGTTTCTGAATTACTTACTCAAGTTAACTATATAAGTAACAAATTCTGCCTCCATAGTACCACATGCATACTTCTGTCCATGATGATTATCGTAGGGATGGAAAAAATGAATATAAACTTAGATTCAGATTTTCATATTTCTTGTTTTCTTTCAGTTTTAGAAGGGGGGTGGGGGTGGGGAGTGGAGGGGGTGGGGTGTTATATTTTCTCAAATATTCTTCCCTAGTTAAAACAAGCAAATGTCTTGAAACTTAATATGTTGTAGAATTTTCTGTTTCTCCATTCCTAAGAAAAGAGTAGGCATTCATTGCAATTACATTGGGTTTGACTTAATTTCCATCTTCTGGATAAGGGGATTATATTTCACCTTCTAGAATAACGGTGAAAAGTACTTATAGCAGATGTCTGTCTAGTCCTGTCAATATTCTGAACAGAGCCAACAACATGAAAACATGTAGTATATCCCAGGATACGCTCAAGCCTCCATGTTTGCTATTGAGAGACAAAGGTACCTGGACTGATGGTTGATTTGGGTGGGGTTTTGACATGAATTTTCCCAGACACTATTTAAACCCATTAAGTGCACATTTCTTTATATATGTATAATACATAATGTACATAAACATATATATACACACACACCCCCATACAGGTATGAAAATGTGAAACAAGGCATTCCACAGATACTATGTATCACTTTTACTTCACTTTTGATGTGCTCCATAAAGTAAAGAGTCCAAGCTTGTTGGTTTACTTAGGATCACTCTGGATTCCTTAAAAGTCAAATGCCAATTTGAGTTATTTGTAAGTTCCCTTTAGAATAATATTTTTAAAGTTAAAGAGTTTTAACATTCTAGTAATATGGTAATCAACAGAAATACTGGGAGGATATACAGCATAATTACGCAGTCATTATTTTGTACTAACACTCTAAAACCTCTTTTAGCTAATAAAATTTCCCCACATCAAGCACATAAGCACCTTAGCTGTACACAGCATTGTACCAATGGGTGAGCTCTTCATATTTGGTGTTATGAATAATGCCTGTGGATATTTTCATGTCATATTAAAGATTTCTTCTTGTGAAAGTTCTAGCTACCAACCTGTAACAATAGTGTAGCAGTAAAATCTGATAAATGAATGCACAGGGTGCTTCACCAATAAGTAGGTTTCATCCCCAAACGTGAAAGCAACATCTGAGGGCAACTTTACTGTAAATGAGAGGGCAGGAGAAGGGAAAAGCATTGAAGCTGACCTTGCCTTTGAGCAATGCTGACCACTGGATCAATAGCTATCATTAATAGAGGTCCCTTAAAGGAAGCTAGCTGCCACAGTGCTGACATTTAACCTGTGTTGGGTGGCACCATGTGCACAAACTGAGAACTTCAGGTTTAGAACTGGAAGAAACAGAAAATGAAAGTAGGTTCCTAAACTAAACAGCAGTTCTTTCCTGGAATCTTGAGTAGTTGTTGAGTTTCAGACAAAAGTAACCTCTTGTTACAACAAACCAGTGAAGCTAAAGCAAATTTTAATACTAAATTTTAGATGTTGCAGCTCATTACGTGTACTTGGGATCATTGGAACAGAGAAAGCAGTGTATATCTGCATAAACCTCATTATCAGTTGAAGGCATGTCATAGTAATTTGATTAATCTTAAATTACCATTGAATCTCATTTCATTCCAAAAGGTTGTAATTTCAAATAATTTAACTACACCCCCCAACACCTCCAAATAATGAACTTACTGAGCTTGGTAAATGTGCTGCTTATGTTGTTTGTATTGCCTGACTCAACTGACAACCCTCTCTACAATAGTATGTATTTTTAATATTGTAGCATGATCCCAAAACACTGAAAATACAGATAGAATATCCATGTCCACAGAATTAAAAAAATTTTCAAGATTATTATCAGCACATAGATACAAAATGCTTTTATATCCAAAGGCGCCGAAGAAGTAAAACTTCTGAATGCTAGATAACTTCACATATAACTGCACTGTCTAGAAAACCTTCTGGAGAAATGGATTTCTGATAGTTTCATCAGTGCGCAATCATCACAATAAAAAATAATCCCCTTACTCCAAGAAAGTTATAGTCTGAATAGACAAGATAAAAGGGGAAGAACAGAATGAGTCACAAAAGAAAAGTGAAATGTCCAGAATTAGATAGGACAGGATCTGTCAAATTCTATTCTAATACCACAGTCATCGATACTCTGATAACTCTGATAACTCTGTAAGGAGCACGCTAACACACATTGTTACTGATTCTTGTTTAAGGATCATCTTCCCTCATGCAAGCAACAACATTTAGGAATATCAGATTTAAAAGTGCACAAATACAGAAGACAATTTTCACTGTAAGTTTGGCCCTTTTGTTCTGAAAGAATGCCAAACATAGAAATCTTGCCTTCAAATTCTTGCTCAGAATCACCCTCCCCAGCTTTCAGACAGTAGTCCCGTGCTATATAAGGCATAATAGAAAGTGTCTGCTGTGACCAAAACAATTAAAAAAGCAAACTCTGACTGACATTTACAGAGGAAATGGAAGACAGAACGATTTCAAGCAAATTACAGACCTGCAATACCTTCCAATAGGAATGAGGGAGACAAAGCTTTATATGTATTTTTGAAGTTTGTAAAATTATCTCCATGCCATTCTGTGCCTGATAGGAGTAAAATAATAAAGAGTTCTTAATCTCTATTCCTGGAGAAGGTGATCCTGCACAGTTAGGTCCCTAATCTGTTTAGCTCCACCTGCATCATCAGCAGCACTATGCCACTTTTCATCTTCTTGGCTTCCATGCTCCACTTGCAGCCAAGGATAACCTCATCTTCAGCTTTCAAATCCTTTCTCCTCTGTTCCTTAGAGCCCCACAGAAAACAGGCCTAGAACCTCTTCGCAATCCTAGTAAATCTGTTAGCAAGCTCCAAACCTGGCTTTGTATTCCAATATACAAGGATAGGTTTGCTTTGATCTGTTCTGGTGCACAATGAGATTTTTCTGAGGGCAACAGCTGCAAAGCTGACAGCAATGTCTCCTTGCTCGTACAGCTCCTGAAATACTCCTTTCTAGCAGTAAACCATAAAAGAAGCTGATGGCACATTACTGCTTTTTTTTAATGCTCTCATCTACATCAGAATGTGTTCATAGTGTAACTTTGTACTTAGGGTGACTGTGAAACAGTTAAGATAAAAGCAATGCAACATTTGAGAAGTAACTGCTGCATTCAGTGAGACATTACTTTAACACAGTCCTCCCCTTCCCCATTTTCACCTTGACCATGCAACAGACATTTAATGCTTGGCAACAAACACAGAGTTCTTTTTTGTGCTTAGACTCATTAAGACAACCACAGGAAAAGAGACATCTAACCATACTTTGACCAGCCCTTTGGTGGAACTGCTCTGACATCTCATGCTTTCACAAAACCTTTCTTGTTCCTCAGGCTAAAACCTTCATGTACCCAACTCCCAGGAATCCCAACTCACAAAAGCCATGCTGAGCTATCAGTTACTGAGGAGCCTGGATAGAAGCAGCCAAAAACTGACCTAGAACCAAACCCAAGAGAAGACGGAATTGGTGGACAGTGTGTCAGACCTAAGGAAGAAACGCCAGTCTTTGGGGAGAATGAATAAAATATAGACAAAATGTGTAAATATTTGGCTAGATCAGAAGTATGTATTTTTCTAAGTGGCTCTAAAGTTTTGCAGTTTTCATTTTAGGTGAAATAAGTTTAGGTGGGTTTTTTTGTTTGGTTGGGATTTTTGCTTCTTGTTTCTGAAAGCTTTGGGTATGTTTGAACCAACGTTTCTAATGTAATAATGAGAACGCAATAACAGTAATCCACATGACCCCAGGAATTTGAGATAAATATGGTGAGATTAACAAGAAACCTGCTGGAGCTGACAAAACTGGAAAAGTAAACCCAGCAGTTTACTCTTCTCGAGTAACCTACTCGAGAGAAGTCCACTCATGAGTAGGTACAATTTATGTGAATTTAAAGTTCTAAGAATGTGAGAAATAAGTGCTTTTGATTTTTCAAACAGATCTGAAAAAGGTAATAAAGACAAACTTTCTGTTTCATCATTTTTATCCATAAATAATGGTGACCTGCTGGTTGTAGGCCTAAAGCAAGGAATGTTTACCTTCAGCAAGCTATTTGGAAGAAAGAATCAGCACCATACTTCTTTCATACTCTTCCCCCCATCCCTTCTTCTTTTCAATGCTTCCTTTTGGACACACAGAAGAGATTTTCATTGTGTTGAAAAAAAAAAAAAAGGAAAGCCTCAAAATATAAAACCTAATTTTACTAGAAAGTTAATGAATGCACCATAACCCAGATTTTCTATGGCTATTGCATTAGGGAGAAAGAGTTATGAAACTTCATGCTTTTATACATTTTGTTGAGCTTGCAATCCTGGCTAAAGGATAGAGAGCAAATTCTCAGGTGCTAAACATGAAATTGCTTATTGGAACAGCTGCTGCACTGAGCTGAGTAAGCAGGACATGCAATGAGGGGCGTTTTCTAGGCTGGTCTTTGACCAGCTTCAGTGCTAACACTTAGAAATTAAAAGGAGGATCTTACAATTCAAACATTGTTATTGCTATTTCTCTTCCACTAAATATACAGACATAAATGTTCTTTTTGCATCCCTTACTTTTGGTTCCACTGTTTTTGTCCAACACTGGTTAGGCTCTGCAACGTGTATTTTATGTGTTCTATTCTCCAAGCTGTAAAACCTGGGGAGGAGGGGGGCTGTTGTTTTTGTTTGGTGTTTGGTTTTGTTTTGGAGGGGTGGGGTAGTGTTATCAAACAAATGCTGCTTCAAGTAGGGGACTGGAAAGACTTTCCTCTTTGAGGACCAGTGAAAGGCACTGGAGTAGAGCTAACTTTAGGAGACTGTATATTGTTCTTCTTATTATTCCAAAGAAAAAAAATATCTTCTCATGCTACTAGTGCAGGAAATCCTCCAAAGTACAGATATTATTTTTTTTCTTTGAATACATTACAAAGAAAAATGTTTACTGATTTTATTGGGGCTGGGCAAAGAATGTTAAATATGAAATAACACTGATTGGAATGTAGATTATTCAAGATTCAGGCTCTTTAACTCCAGAGATGAGTTTTGGTTCTTTTGTTGACTTAGATGATGAATTGAATCATTTACTTGGGAGCAAGTAAGGCTGAGCAACTATTAGTTGCTCAATGATAGAAACAAGATTAATATGGCAAACAACCTATTTTGGCTGTCAAGGTGGAAGCAGGGGAATGCTGGAGCACCTTTCACTGCAGACACTTTACATCGACAAGCTCTGCAAGCAGGTAGGAGTGTCTTAAAGAAAAGGCATGATTCTGAAGAGCAGGCTCCATCAGACTGCCATTAAAACCCCTCCCCAGCCCCCTTCTCAGTTTCAGGCTTTATTTCCTTAACCTTTGATTTCACTCTTAGTGTTTCTGCATTTTACGGGGTTTTTTGCTCTAGTGAAGCGGGGGTTCAGCTCCCGCTGGGGAATAGAAGGTGCCACTCCTGAAATCTCCTGCTCACTTTGAACAATGACTTTCTCGGTAAGTTAGATTCTGTTTCCAGCAGGTTCCAATTCATGTTAGAAGCCTGCAGGAAATGGGCACGTTGCAGCATCTGATTAAAGTCTTTCATTGCTTAGATTAATGCAGGGTCAGCTGGTGAAAAATCTTTTTTTAATAGAAAGCAAGCTGAAACAAAACTAAAAAGCCTATTCACTTAAAACTCAAGCACAAAACCAAATATTCCAATCTTGAAAAGAAACCCTAACAGTTATATAGATGCTTTTGAATCCTAAAATGTGCTTTTTTCCCCAACAGCAAAAGTGTGTCCATATTCTAGCCACAAACCTTCACATTTCAGTAATTATGGGAGACAATTACCTGGAGATCAAAAAGCAGCTTCCATACTTATTTTCATCCCAATTAACAATAAGCAAGTATAAAAAAACACTAGAAGTTTGATTTGTGAAAGTCTAGAAGATGCATGCTAGGACACACCCAGGATGTAGTCAGGCCTTCCGTCTTCACAGAGGCGGAACTTTCACAGTTTTTGAATTGCTACTTCCCATTACAATCCTCTATTTAAGCTAAAAACCTGCCAATCACTAGCTTGATTCATAATTCTGATGCTTCATATGGTCTCAGTATATCAACAGTTGCCTTCTCAGTTGTCAAGTTCTCAGATTTCTTGCCCTTTTAACAACCCACTCTGAGATTTAATCTCCCAGGTGCTTCCCGTTTGCAGATTGCGGAGCAATAAACAGCAACATCAGTAAGCATGCAAGTCTGCTGTAGCTTGCTAGCTGGGAATCTAAAGGCAGAGAACTGGTCTGAAAGGAGGATGATATTTAAGTACATTTTTCTGAAAACTTAGTATAGAGCTGCATTTATATTTGGTTTCAGTAGAAAGTGTCAGAACCCAGAGCTTTATAAATTCTCCCAAGCTAATCCACCAAAAACATTCAGTCATTCTGTTGACCACTGCAAAAGTTGCCCTTGGGCCATTTAACTTCTAAATGAGCTACAGAGGAAATATAGGAGAGTCTGATTAAATGTTTTCTGAGCAGACAGTTTTTAAAATAGGTCCATGCCCAACATACACATGCCTGTAAAATAGGTCTCTTGTTAAAGTAAGCACGTGCTTGCTTTCACTGTAGAATTAATTTAGTAAAACAAATTTTCTAGATCAGACCTTGGTGTCTATTTTGCAGCTGAAAGATACCTGGTATCTTATGCTTTAGGAAATGCTGACTGAAATGGTTGGAAAATGGAACGTTTTGGAAGTTCACATCAGCCCCTTGCTTTCTGACAGTCATTGAAAAGCTCAATCCAAGTGTCTCCAAATGACTGTTTTCCTCCATTTTAATTCTATGGCCTTTGCTATGTTTCTTTACAAAATAATGCTGCAAGTTCTGAACACTCTGAAGGCCCTTAAAGCATCTTGCCACTGTGTTTCATTTTAGTGGCATGTCAATTAGAGGCAACTTTCCAGTCTTGATATGGACTAACAGGTGACTACCTCAAACTTCTTTTCTGGACTCTTAAATAGACCTCTTATTCTGAGTTCTCATTTTTGTGGTTTTTTACTTTCCAAAGTCAGACCACCTATCTTTGCCGGCAATGCTTTTACTATAGGTAGTATTTAAAGCTTAAGTGCACAATGTTAAAATTTGTTTGTAGCAAAATGGAATCACACTGTTATTTCCTACACAATCTATGGTCTCTTTTTGAAGAATGCCATCCACTAGTGACTGTTCATACAGATAGAAGGACTTAAATCATACCCTTTTCCCAGATGTCTTTGAAAAAGAATGGTTTTTTGGTCCCAGGATATTGGAAAGAAATATATGCAGATATGTGAAAAGAAAACAGGGCTCTCTTCCTGAATCTGCCTGCAGGCTGTTGTGACAATGATATGCTGCTATTACTCAGCATATTCCTCATGGAACAGAGGACTGAATTTCTTAACTATTAATGTCTCTGCTAGGAAAAGGCACAGACCCCAGCTAGGAATCTAGCCAGGAGTCCTCAAAATTTGTCCCTACAGCAGCTTCATGCAAAAACAGCAGAAGCAGATACTACAATTATTTATAATGAAAAATGACTCAAAAAGATAAGGATTGACACAGCAGTCAGAAGGGTTGTGAGGGACCCCTCTAGTAGTTTTTGGCATAGCATGAAAAAGATGGCACTTCTCTTTTCCTCCTTCAAAGTGTGTATGGGAGGTGGGGATGAGGATAGTCTGCTGACTACCCCCATGAGGAATTTGACATAAGGTTATGTACTCATTCTTTTTCTATTTATGAGCATGACTTTACATTGTAATGAAGAAATGGACTGCTATGACGGTATTGTTCAAACACACGTAAGTCAGTACAGAAGCCAAAACTCAAGATGACTTATCTAAGCTACAAGGTTGCTGGTAAAGCTTGCCTATGTAGGAAATTTAAGGCAAAGTGAGGTAGAACACTAATTTATAGTATGTTATTCATTTCAAACAACTTTCCTGTGATGGTGAAAAGTAGCTTTCTCCAAATGGAGCAGACCTTATGCCCTACAAAAGACTGAGAAAACTACATTACCCTTGCACTTCTCAGTAAGTATCTGAATAATTTGGTAGTAGAGACTAGCTAAAGTACTGTGAACCCACACTCTAGCTAACTTCAGAGTTCTATTCAATATAAGACGTCCTTTGCTTAAACAGAAGATGGAAAAATTAGTTGGAACGCTAGAGTATCCAACTCTAACATACAAAAAGGGATAAAGTTAAGAGGTGTTCAAGCATCATCAATTCACTTAAGCTATGCCATTGCTACATGTCATTTCATCATTTCATTTTTCATTATCATAGCCCAGGGCCTTTAAAAGGTCTGCAAGATCTTTCCTCTCAATTTGTTTGCTGCTGTAGTTCAGCAATATTTAGCACCAATGTGTGTTGGCCCTTTAGTACTTCCCTTCATCTTTAGCATAATTTATCAAAGAAGGTAGCAAAATACAAGTTGATCAGTCTCTCTGGTTTAATGTAACAAGGCAGGTCATAAAGGCTTTGTTCCTTGACCAGCCATGCCAAAGTGTTGCTTTCACATATTAATGTGACATGACTCTTACAGTCATAATTACTATGACAAGATAAAGGGAATTAGTTAAAACTTAATTAAAACCACATGCCTTACAACTGTGACGCTGTACATTTTTAGTAACTTTACTTCTTCGTTCCTGGTTTATCAAAAGGGGAAGGGGTCCACATGAATTTTCCTGGTATTACAAGTGCATCAATTAAGAAAGAAAATTAAACACTGATCATAAATAACAAGATAAGAAACAAACCTGAAATAAGACAAGTACTCTGATTCATGGTTAGTAATGAATTTCCTCACTGATACCTACATACTAAAGCAGTAATAAAGGACAAAAAGCAACTCCACTTCCATGGGTGTGAGAATAATTGATCAGTGCAGAGGTTGGGCACCAAGATGGAAATCTGCAGTGACTCTGTGTTGCATTATCGGTAGCCCTTTCAAAACAGGCATTACTGAACAGCACCACGAAGAATAGAAATAAGGCTTGTCTTTTAACATTAAAAATAAGGGTAATCAAAAGGAAACAACAGCTTTCTCTGGTTTATCATTGCACTGTACAGCTCTATAGAAATTATAGAGGGAAAGCAAATAGCCTAGTCTAATACTGGTTAAAAGTTTAATCCTATGCAGTATACTATAATAAGTCAGCAAAATCTGGTTATGCGTGCTTTGCTTTAGTGGCTATACCATTTTCCTATGAAGAATCCAACTATACAGATGCTCTGTTGACATTTGTTGTCACCTTCTCTTTTCTGTTAGTCACTCCCCTAAGGGCAAGACTATATTATCATGGTACAGCATCACATTACCCTTTCCGGGTTCTGGCTGCAGACTAATCTATTCTATATGCTTTTAGTGCAGACATTCTTAATATGATCTGGGCTTCATGGTGACAGATTCCCATCACTAGGATTTGACTGTTTCAACCAGCTTTATAGGCTTCTTGTTTTCAACATCTCAATAAACTTTGTATTGTCTCAATGTGTTTCTTAACCCCTGTTCACTAGAAGAAAACAATGGCAACTGTGGGGAAAGAGAAGAAAGCAAGAGTGGAAAAACATTGCCCCAGTAGGACAATTGGATCCTTCTCAATGAAGTTAAAGAAGTGGCTTATCTCCCACACTGGTACTAGTGGTACCAAATAAGCTCTGGCTCTTAAAAGGTTTTGCAGCTCTTTATAATCCTGCTCTAACACACTTCTGATGAGCAGTTAAAGAGTTAACAGCACTGACATTTACAGTATAACTAGATATCAGCATTAAAACTATTGAAATGAATGGGCCCATCACACCTGTCAGAACTATTGTTTCAGGTCCCCACATCCAGTGCCTGTTTTCAAGGCTAACAGCTAGGGGCTGGCATTTTTATTAAAACAGAAAACATACCAGCATGGGGAAGAAGGTGTCTGTACTAAGAAGCATCTCTGTTCTGATGGACCACAAATCAGCACAATCAGACCTTCACCACTATATCTCGAGGCTGGAAGAGTGTGTATCCAAGACAGTGCCAAAACATCTAAGGATCTAGGAATTTGAGAACATTTACAGGCAAAATTCATACAAACACCTTTCTGGTTTCTCAGAAATAGACCTACAACTGAATCTGACTCAAGGTCCAACTGCTTTGTAGTGACTGTAGGTCTTCTAAGCAGACATAAACTAGATTAAAACTAGCTAGTTCAGGTGTCACTGGTAACATAGCTGGAGCAACACAGAATGTGGCACCATCTACCTACTTATCTAGTCAGCATCTCAAGGGTGAGCTTTGGTGTGAGCTGCCATGACCATGCCTGTCTACAAAAAGCTGGTACAGGCACGTAACCCTTTGAAGGAGGAGACATAATATCACAATAGCAATCTGGTTCTTCTGTTCGTATTCCATGACACAAAAAAAGTTTCACACGGATCAGAAAAGGATGCATCAAGGTTTTGCTTCTGCCCAATAATTCAACTTTTTCTCCAAGAATTTTTGGTGTATAACAGCATTTTATAAATACCTTTTTTAAGGGAGTTCCACCTTTTCTGGCTGCTAGAGGAAGGGGAATTACGTGAAATACAAACCTCAGATTTTAAGGTACAATTAGAAGCTTGCAACTAGTAAGAGTAAGAATAATTAAAGTGAGAAATACTCCAATCAATAAAGTATTATCCTTGCTCTCCTATCCTGAGTCAGCCATACTGCAGCTATTGCAATCAGAGCATATCTACACATCAATTAGACCTATCTGTATTATTATCATCACATTAACGTTATATAAACAGGTTATATATGCCTGCATGCTATAAAGTATAATATGCTCTATACCACTGTAATGCTTCTAAGGCAGATGTTGCTATACTGATGGACTAGCACAGCCTTATCCTCACAAGAGTTAAACAAGTAGCACTAACAAAAATACATTTTTAGATATAACAGACTCACTCTTACGCAAAGCAAACTGCTGCAATGCTTTAAGACATTATTGCATGCAGTTCCTTACCTCACCCACCTGCCAGAGGTAACTGCCCTCCACAGCAGGGACAACAAAAGCAAACTTCGGTTCACAGTTTTGCACAGCCTTATTTTCATTAGCAATTTAAGCAAATATAGCAGAATGTGAACTGGAATGCCCATAATGAAGATAGTGTTCCTTTCTGCTCCCTCTGCTCACCTGTAGCAACAGGATAACATAAAAAAATTAAAGCCAGTAGCATCTTGCCTCATTTCAGAGAAATCCAGACATGTGAGTCAGAGCGGGATCAGCCCATAGAGCACAATTTACCTGGCTCACAGAGCTATGCCAGCAGAAGTCCACCATGTAAGCATACACTCAACAAATCTAGAACATTCCTTAGATAATTACAACTCAATGAACACTGGAACTGATATGCTGCAAGCTGCAAATAAGCAGAGTCAAAGAACCTGAAGTGTGATCTACCTTCAGCTTTCAAGGTAGACGTCCCTTACTGACTTACAAAATTATCAATATCTTGAATCAAACGCAAATGCTAATAAACTAAAATACATACTTTTTGCAGCCCTGTGGCAACTGCTGGGGTCTGCACATTTGTAAAATAGTACAACTCTTCTGTCACCACATCTGCAAATGTGGAAGATGTGAAAATATCTTTTTTTGCCCCAGCAGTAACAAATCAAGTGCAGTACTCAAAAGAACATTTCAGACAGCAAAACTAACTCTGAAAGGCAAAAGTATCAAGAACAGAAAGGATAAACATTTGGGCTGCAGCAAGGCATGGCTACTTTGAAGAGTGATAAATTAAAATCCAAATTAATTTTTATATTTTTATTTTAAAAAATACTCCCATTTTGAGCCTCTTTATATGGTTTCATTTACTTACTGTTACGCAGTAACAGAATAGACATTCACAACAACAAAATCCAGACCTGAAAATTCAGGGAAACAAGTACATCTAAGCAACCAAAACCACGCAACATATAACATACTTTCTGAACAGAAACATGACAGTGTCAATGGATACATGACAGACGTATGTATGTAAGCCATATAAGCAAGGGAAAAGTTTTTTGCTTTGGACTTTAAAATGTACCGAGTTTAAAGCATTCATTGGAACTACTGACTGCTATTTTGCAACCAAATCACCCTGATACTTGCACTCCTGAAGGCTTTTCTTACCGCTTAGTCTACCCCGATACAGTTACTCTGTAACATATGAAGTATGCATCCCCAGCGCTTTCATCCAGAAAACTATGAGAAGACCCTCATATGTGTTATTTAGACTGTAACTGGAGCAAAATCTCAAAAAATTGCCGGGGAAATGTCCCTTATGCCCAGTCTAACATAAAAGCACAGGGAATGTCCTGCTGGGTTAGACCATCTAGCCAGCCTGTCTCCAGCCACATCAGAGACTCTGCTCCTAGGACAGGAGAGCACACCAGCCAGCCCACTACCTGCACCTCACTCCTCTCTTGCTTTCCCAGCAGCTGCTGTCATTGGGTTAGGGATAGCAGAGATTCATGCCTGCCTTTTTCTTTAGTATCTGCCTTCCCCCTGTTGGCCAGAAATTTCCCCAGGCCTCTTTTCCACCTGATGATACCATCTGTTTCCTCAATCTCCTGTGGCAACAGTTCCACAAGTTCACTATCCACCATGTAAAAAAATCCCTTTTTTCCCCTGTTTTCATCTCTTGCTATTTTCAGTGAGTGTCTCTAGATCTACTGTTGCTGCATTTGTTGAATAGCAAATTAAATTTTCGCAAATGTCAGGTGTATCATGTTCAGGTTTTATCTCTCCCAGGTAAAAGGTCCCATCCTTTTCAGTCTGTCCTTGTAATGCCAACAGCTGTCACCCCCTCAGTCATTTCAGTTGCCCTCTTCTGTAGCTTCCAAAGTTCTGCTGTGTCCTCTACAGAAACCAGAATGGCACACTGTACTTCAGATGTGGGTTCTTTAAGGCTTTAATTAGCAGCAAAATTAGACCCTGCGTCTCGATCTCAAAACACCTCCTGATGATGCTGCACGTTTTGTTTGCTTTTCTGGCTGACGCCACACATTGCACCACCAAGTGCTTCAGAGAACTGAAATTAATGACAGCTCTCAAGATCTCTTTCCTGAGTTGTAGCTACAAGGTTTGCAGTATGTATATTATAGGTCAGTTTTCTGCAGATGCATTATGGTACTTTTATCTATAATGAAGTTCATCTGACACATTTTTGTCCCCTCACTGAGTTTTGCAAGGTCTTTTCAGAGTTCTTCATCAAAAGTGTGGCATTTGAAAAGCTGAAATAGCATAGGATTGTCCATGAACCTGGAGATTTCACCACACATTCCCTTCTCCAGGTCAGTAATAAAGGTGTTGAATGGGAATGGTGCTAGTACTGATCTCTGGGAGCCTCCACTACTGATTCTTTCCCTTCCTCAAGTGACCTTGAAACTCAGCCAACTTCTTCCTAACCTTTAATCAGATCTGAGTCCTCAAAAGGACCTTTCGTCCTGTTTCTTCAGTAACTCCAGTCTGCTTTTCCTGCAGAGCTCTAGCTTGTACCAACTAAAAGAAATGTAGAAATAGTCTCAACCAAGCAGTAATACCCATGGATTCCTTCCTCAAATCCTTTGTGTACTGGAAGATACTTTCCTGGGTTTCCCTTAGCTTTAAAGTTCTCTTCCTACAACTCTAATAATTTTCCTGGCGCCTCCTCTCTCTCTCTCTGTTACTTTTTCTCTTCTAAATAGTTCCCCTGCTACTGGTACCAACTCCCATCTTTCAAACTCAAATAGTCTTCTTCTTTATTGCACCATATCAGTTGCTTTACTGACTTCCAGTGGATTAGGAGGAGCGCATTTCCTTTCTTTAAGGGGTAATTATTTTCTCAAAAAAGTACTTAGTTAGCTTGCTCCAATCTTCTTCTATATGTTTTCTTTTAAAAATGATGTTTATATTAACATTTTAAAGAGTAGTTAGCAGAAGGGAAAGATGGGTAATAATTTCATAAGCAACAAAAATGTCTAAAATTATCTGCCAATTTGTGACTTGGTTACACTTTCTTTACATAAATGATTTACAGATGAAGTACTAAACAGACCCCATTAAAGGGTTTTTTCATCTAGCTAGCAACTAGCTGCTAGTTAATCTGGTACAGTAGGAACCATGTCAGAGGGGAATGATCAAAGTATTGAACTGAAAAATAACGTAAAAAGGATTGGGTGACAACAGTTTGATGTCTCATTGAAGAGAGTAAGGCTTGGAAACAACTTTTAACATTTGGTTGTACATTCAAAATCCAATTCCTGTGTAGCTTACACCAATTAAGAAAGGAAGGGATATTTGCTAATACTATTTAAACTGCTGATGTTTTTCTGGTACTTATTAGCACCTACTTGTGTACAATAACACGTTAATGTTTTGGACAAATGAAGTCTTTGTTAAATATTCAGTACTTCACTTCTGGCTACATACTTGATGATAGAGGCCAGCCAGCAAAGACAGGTAAGGCTCCCCCCAGACTCAGTCTAACCAACTGTGAAAGGGTACCTTGTAATTTGGGCTAGGAATTAGAAGTTGCTGGCTGATGGCTGCTGATGTTGCTAAGTATATTCTCATGTGCTGATAGCTACAGAAGTTTACAAAACTTGATTGACTTACCCCAGGAGTATTTCGAGTTTCAAAGTCTACCTGGCCTTACTATAGGTATTTTCTATAGAACGTGTTCTCCCTTAAGTCATCAAAGGGTGGGACTGAAGGGCTATTTAAAGTTGGAAATAAAAAACAGAGAAAGAAAAGAGAAAAAAAAAAAAGAAAGAAAAAAAGTGAGAATTTTTGGGACCTCCTTTGCAGACCTACACCTATGCCATCAGAAGATAAATGGGCATAAAAGAGACTGGCACAAAGTTATCAGACAACTAACTCTCACTAACAAGGTACCCTGTATAGTCCATCAACTCCTTTCTATCGGCTTCTTTGTTTTCCCAGTAATTTCATTCTGTACACTGCTATACAGAGGTGGGATTACATCTCTGTTTATATCTTCTTCTAACAAAATAAAATATTGATAGCAAGGCAGTTTCTATTTCATTGCAATTCCAATATGTTTAGGCTAATGCAAAGTGCTAACAATAAGTATTAACTACTTCCCTTGGGTTTCATTTAGGTGGATTTTGTCTTCCAATTATTGTGTCAACATGACAAGAATCAGAACAGGACTAACAAAAAATGATGAAGCATCTAAATATAATATTTAAATTATATATAGTGTATATATTAAATAAATAACAACAAAAGCAAGTTAGTTACAGATAAGCAACTATGTTGAGTCTAGTCACTTTTACTTATCATTTTTCCTCTCTGCTTTTCCCTGTTTGCAAGGGGAGAAAATACAATTCCTGAGAGACATTTTGTTGTCAGCTGCAACACTGAGAAAAAAATTAAGATGTTGGAACTTGGTTTATGCTCTTGGAAAGCATCAAATGGGGGTTTGTTGCATAAACCAAACTGGAAAAAAAGTTAGAGACCAACCTGAAACCAGAACTCCAGGGAATTGTTTGACTTAAGACATTAATTTCAGATTAAATGAAATGGGGGTTTTGATCTGTGACAATTTGGGGGGCTCTTTTAGTACACGATGAGAACATAAAAATAAAGAGATCCTGCTTATGCTCTGAAATTCAGCGTTTAGACAAATTATTTTGGGTTAATTTTCCTAGAAGAAATAGGCCTGGGCACTGCCTATCTTGCCACTGTCCAAGATTATGCAAAGAAGATTCTGATCTTCAACTTCTTAGACCCTGGCAACAGGAACTATTAAGAATTGCTTTAACCTTTTCTTAAAGATAAAACGGAAAAACAGTCAAAGAACTGAAAATGTGAAGTATTAAATCACTCTTTTATATTAACTACCCCTTATTCCTCTGCCCTTTACTTGTAGAGACATTTTTAAAGGGAAACAGTCCTGGTAATCTTTCAGGTGATATTAAAGATGGTAAGAACTGTCCTTTTAGCAACAGTTGATATGGGTGGGAATTGCTGTTAAAGTTCAGTATTGATTCCTTGAAAACAAAACTAGACAAACATACACCTAAAGGTGAGCAAAAGAACAGCAACAGAGGCAAGAAATGCAGTTTTTGTTGACAGCCTCCCTGGTGACAGAAGCAGGTGCTACACAAGGTTTTATCAGCTACTATGGGACTTGAGTGACCTGTACCTATGTCAGCCTGCTTAAGACATTGCTTTTAGTTGCCTTCTAAATTATAACTTCATGCAATGTCACAAAAGAGGCCTTTTTAGCCATAAATGACAAAACAGAAGGCAAGGGGGGAGGGGAAGTCAAACGAGACTGAGATAATAGGAGAACAAAATATCACAGCCAAGGTGTTTCCTCCAGTTAAAACACTCTGTAACTGTGATAACTGCTCTTTGGAGTAAGGAGGTATCTTAGTAATAAGTATGCTTGATAGCAAGGTGCAGCTGTGATGACTGAGCCCCCTTAGTTCAGGCTGGCTGTTGTAGTAGATCTGGCACTAGTTGGGATGCGGCAGGGAGCTTTTCCTCTGCTTGCCTGCATCCAGTCATGTGAACAAAAGCACATGGCAGGCAGAGAAGTACCAAGAGAAGGCACGGTTCTGTTTACCAGAACTTCACGTAATACAGCTTGTAGGTCTGTCAGTAGGACTTTTGGTTTGGAAAAAGCTCATGCTGTGGTTATATGGGACAATAAATGTAACTTAAGGATTCCTAAATTAACTAGATAAAAAATGCTGTGTCTACAAATCCTACATAAGAACTTAAACTCACTCTGGCAGTTCATATTTGTTCAAAAACATTTGTATTGCCAGGTTTTATTCTGGAGCAGATATCACTGTCTCTCTACAATCAGCATAAAATCAGTGTAAAAGTAAGCAAGCTGACACCAACTTCATGTCATGTTCTGACTAAATAGACAGAAATGCAATTGTGTGTTTGTGCCTGATCCGGATCTAATTTGTCTTGCTGGATGATTCTCCAGAACTAAGATCTGGTATTAATGATCATGCAACCATGGCCACAGTCTCTTTTTTTGGTTTGACTTTTGCAAACATTTTTTTAATATAAAAACTGTATTGGACTCTTGTTATCTCTAACAATTTCAAGTCTAGGCCTCTGCTGAGTGATAACACAAATTCAAATTATCTCTGCATGATTTAGCAGGAGGATTTCTATCAAAATCTCCAAGCAGGCTGTAAACCACCATTCTTCCACTGCTATCAGATTGCATCATCTTCTCAAAGCCTCATTTTATGGTACCTTGCAAAAGACCACTCACATTTCCATGTCATGACCTACTCCATTACTCTTGCTTCTTTTAAAGTTGGTTTTCTTTTAGTCTTGGGCAAAGATCCTCTACTTGGTAACTGAGTGGGACACATGTTCATCTCGTTTCTGTTGTCTGCCCTAGGCATTTCAAAACCATCCATGGCATCCTTAGGCCCAAGATTCAGGATTCCATAGGAACATCTGCCAAGTAACCTACCCGGCAAGGGTAAAATGCCCCTGATCTTTCATCATTTTATGGGCTACAAAGATTAAGCTTTGTCTCCAAGAATGAATGCATTTTACTAAAGGCAGTGCATTGAGAACGAAGCTACAACTCCCTCCAGCAGTGCCCTTTTGGCCACATGAGAAGAGTAGGTCATGTCAATGCTGCAACTCTCTCAGGTTGTATGGCAGGATAAATACGCTGATGAGAACGCAGGTGTTCCAGCAGAGCAGTGCCAGTAAGAGATATATCAGTATATGCTGGGGGACAACTGGCTGGACAGCTCCTTTTCAGAAAAGGACCTGGGGTTCCTGGTGGACACTAAGTTGTACGTGAACCAGCAATGTGTCCTGTAGCAAAGAACTGCAATGGTATTCTTGGCTGCATTAGGAGGAATGTTGCCCAGGAGATGATCTTTCCCCTCCATTCTGCACTAGTGAGGCCACACCCGGGTGCTGTGTCCATTTCTGGGCTCCTCAGTACAAGAAAGACCTGGAGAGAACCAAGTGAAGGAAAGCACTGGAGCATCTCTTATATGAGGAAAGGCTAAGAGAGCTGGGACTGTCTAGTCTATGGAAGAGAAGGCTCAGGGGAGATTTTATTGATGTCTTCAAGTATCTAAAGGGAGAGTGTAAAGGAGCCAGTGGTGCCCAGTGACAAGACAAGAGGCAATGGGCACCGGAGGCTCACTCTGAACATCAGGAAACACTTTCCTACTGTGAGAGTTACTAAGCACTGGAACAGGTTTCCCAGGTAGTTGTGGAGTCTCCATTCTTGGAGATATTCAAAAGCCATCTGGACACAGCTCTGGGCAGCCTGCTCTA
Organism: Microhierax caerulescens; assembly: GCA_035590215.1. Classification (NCBI taxonomy): domain Eukaryota; kingdom Metazoa; phylum Chordata; class Aves; order Falconiformes; family Falconidae; genus Microhierax; species Microhierax caerulescens. The sequence goes on from JAVJGJ010000001.1 coordinate 650,807, forward strand.
GTTGAACACACTTTAGCAGAGGGGCTGGACAAGACGATGCCCAGAGATCCCTTCCAACCTCAAAAGTTTTTTTGATTCTGCACATCTGCAAGCCATGCTTGCCCACTTTTAAAACTGTCCACCCTTTGGTTTGCAGTGGCCTCTTGGAACAGGTTTTGGCACAAGGGGTGTTGCAGCAGTTCTGTACTGCTATATAACCTTTCCTCCCAGCAGACTTCCTAGTGCCAGGCATTTGTGCCAGGATTTATGCCAAAGGAAGCTGGCAGAGTCCCAAGTAGAACCTTACCCGATGTTTTAAGGAGTCTCAGAGCCAGCTGAGGGAGTTTGGTTTTCACATGCCATCACTTGTTACGGCAGCACAGCACGTCCAATGCTAGCCAGGCCCAAAAGTTAGTTTCTTGGAGCTGAGACATATAATGCAAAGTTCTTCTCAATTTGAAAAAGGCTTACATAGTTGATGAAACAGAACTATACTCATTCTTTCCTTCCTCCTGGCCTCTTCTTTGAATCGCTTCCCTTGTTATACGTCCCAGCCCATCATTTCTAAACCTAACATCCCATCTGCCCATCTCACTCCATCTCTTGCTCCTGTTCCCATTCCGGGAAATACAGATTTAGCATCCAGAGGATGTTGTCCCTTCTGAGGGCTTAAAAAAGTGAAACCCAAGTGACACTGAAAATCCTTGTGATTTTGCACGAATTATGACATTGAGAAGTTATCTGCTTTTTTTTTTTCTGTTCCAATTCCTTAAAAGCTGTTATTTTGAGAAGATTCAAACTTTCATTAAAAACAAAAAGGGAAAGTGTTGCCTTTTTGGCAGAGAAAAGCTTGAAACACATTCTGAGTATAGTCTAAATGCCCAAAACCTAAAAGATTAATACAAAGGTCCCACCATTGTTCATTTAATCAAATCTAACAGGTTTGGAGGGGGAAAGGCCAGTACTTTTCTAGCCAGAAAAGACAGGAGTACTGCCTCTTCAGGCTTCTCACCACACAATTGCTGTTTTCAGTTGAGCTCTAGACAATCTGTGCCATCCTTCTCCAAACAGAAACACTGAGCTTGGAGACAGTCATATGAAAGTTTATTTCCTGCATATCGAGTTCTACCTACAGAGATCGCATTCTACGCTAAAAAGCAGAAGAGGATCCAGTAGGAACAAGGAAATCTTCAGTTACCTTACCTCCATGCCACTTTGACATGGTAGATATATATTGTATTTATTAGAGAACAAAGAATTTTGATGTATCTCTGGGCATGAAATATGACCTCCTGGTGAACCACCATTGAAAAAGCAGTTTGGCTTAAGTCTTCTTTGGTCGGATTTTACCTGAGTCAAAGCATCTGGAGTTTCCTGAAGCTGAAGCCCACAATCAGAGGGTAAAACCTTCCTAGACTCTCAGGCAGAAAAGGACAGCAGGCTAGCCATGGTACTTACTATGGAATTAATTGGTTTCCTATTTGGAGACAGACTTGATAAGAAGCCTTTTTGAGGCTGAAAGATGAACAACTGCCTAGGCCAAAGTTTTGGAGTAGTTTGGCAGAAGAAGCCAGTACAGAACAACATGAACTGGAGTCTTTGTTTATGCAAAGTTGCAGTCAAAGCTAAGGGCCTGAAGAAACATTTAGCAGTCCAAAGAGCAAAGGGAATGCTTCCTGGTGCTATTGATCTGGGGAAAAAAAGTAAAAATCAGGCTTTGAAAAATCTGGAATTTTATTTATATATATATATATGTGTGTGTGTGTGTATATGTTTTATTATAAATCTAGGATGCCGACATCACTAAATCTAGGTCTTCACAGTGACAGGTAATCACATAATAGATACTTCGTTCAGAAGAATCCATGAACACATGCATCTTTTCACTAACTGAGCCCAGCATGCACCCCATCATCCTATCTGAAACTTGAAAAAAATAACAAAAGACACATATGGAGATGTTAAAAAGGAAAAGAGTATGCAATTCAGTCTCACTGGCTCTTACAATAGCAGAGAACTCCCTCAGTGAAGATGTGTAGTATCCTACTATCTCCTAGTATCTTAGGTGAAAGCAGGCAAAGTGTCCTGCACAGTCCCAGCTAGTTTGACATGGGGGGAAATTACTTGCTAACACCAAATATGAGACTGACCTAGCAGTCTACTACAAAAGCTCTTACTAATTGACCCAAGTGAACCAAGTACTTGAAGACACAAGAGGTGCCCTCACCCATGAAGAGTTTATAATCTAAAGCAAAGTACGCTGGACAGTCTAACAAGATGATCAGATTGGTATTGCCAGAACTTTCCATTTAACAGGAACAAATATTAATCTCTGCTAAACTAGGCAGAACTGAAAAGAAAGAGATTTGCACCTACTGCCTAAGTAGCCCAGGAACCCAATGCAAGACGATGCTGTAGATACCGTCAGTATGGTTACATTCAAAGAGTGATCAGACAAATTAACAAAAGAAAAATGTATTCATGATATTAAACTTAAACAACAGGATATAACTGAAGGGTCAAGAAGTTACTGAGCTGTGGTACAATAGGAATGTAGAAGATAGGGAGAAGAAATAATATATAGTATACTACCCTGTTTTTCTTAGTCATCTGCTACTGTCTATTACAAGGGGTGTCAGGTGAGCAAAGGGATCTGTGGTTTCAGTAAAATTTTCTTACATTGTGTTATTAAACTGGGTGACAGAGAGGTGAAAGGCTCTACAGCTCATTAGTAGTGTCTTGTCATATAAGTACTAACTTTTAAGCTGAAAACCTTACTTTCTGGAAAGAGAAGGCATTTAAATATTTAGTATTAAACATTTTTGGCCTTCAGAACTCAAAAAGACAAGAGCATCCACTCTCTGCTTGCACTGACAAAACTCTGTCTTTTGTACTGCTCTGAGTGTTGAACCTACTAAGCCTGCAGCACCCAGATTGTGTACTTTTGAAATTATAAACATTAAACAAAATACAAATAGTTTTGAAAAACACATTGCAAAACAAGTACTACTGCAAGGGCTAAATTATGTTTGACTACAACATCCAACAACAGAAAGCCATTCAAAAAATGATTCCAGTGATCTTTTCAATGATTCTTCCATAGCATGCTGTTAGTGTTTTTCATAATTCGTCCCCTGTGGCCATAACAAAAGCAAGGGATTTAGCTCAAAAACTTCATAATCACAACTACAACCTCTTCCATTCCAGAAAAAAAGGGGTAGCATAAAGAGAAAGGAGTTATCACATCTCTGTAGACTGGACCATATAGAGGAGGTCTGTCCCTTCATCTACATGTCCTCTTTGCTGGTAGATTACACAGCAGTCCAGCAGTGCTAGGAGATTGCAGCTACTCAATTTCTCTTCTTGGTTTTAGGAACAAATTGTGTTACGGTGTTTACAGACATTAGAAGGAAATAAAAAAAAAAGAAGTGTTTGTGTCTGCATTACAAAAGAAGACAGAACTCCAAGCCCCTAGACAGAAAAAGCATCACTCCTCACTTGGTTAAAGTAGCATGTGTAAGTCCCTACAGCTATGACCAAGAATGACCAAGCTCTCCCTACCTTCCCAGCAGCAGGATCAGAAACTTCAGTGCAGGTTTAGGTGCTGTTGAGTGACAGCACCATAAAATGGCAAAGCAGAACAACATAGATCAGCTTCTTGGAGAGTTGGACTCTGCCCTTTGCTTGGCCAACCTTTCTCAGATTCTCGGTTGAAACTACTAAGTAGTGCCACAATGCGTCCAGGTATGAACCCTGGAGCGATAGAGGGATGGTAAGGTTCAGACATTTTAACACAACTTCCTGGGACATCTAGGAACAGGGACCCTCGTCCCTCATTTATTTAACATGTTCCAGTTTCGAAGGCACCAGAAGATAAAGATGCAGGGTAGAGCTGATTTCTCTCACATCATCTTAAGGCTGCTGGCTTTCACATCATACAAGACTGCCCGCAAAAGCAAAATAAAAAAGTCTGTGAGAGAAAAAACATTCTTGAAGCTATGACCTAGTAGATACATCAGCTTTGTAGCACAAGAGTATCCCAGGGCACACAAGAGGAAACAGAGGTGTAGTCACACACATCTACAGTTTGTCTTGACTGTATTGCACCTCTCCATGCAAATAGCAACTACGTAGCCTACAGGAATAGATGGATATGATCTTAGTGCCACACAGGACAGCAGGAGTGCGGTGTGGAGTGAAGCATTTAAGGAAAGGAAACAATACACAGCCATTTATACAACAGTCCCTTTAAAAGGAGTCTTGCATTGCTTTGATAGCATTGCCTTTCCCCTCTCAAAAAACATGCTTAATTATTTTCCCAATAGCTTGATTTTTTAAGGAAAATATTTGAAATAACAATTTTTTAAATGTTGCAGGGAGCATTTTAATTACTATTATCCACTTCCTCCTCTTTCATGCTCGGGGACTGGTGACAATCAGAGTACCCAGATGCCAGTCTGTATATTATAGCCTCAGCCAGAGTATTTTTCTCCTTGGCGAGATCCACAGGCAATTATTCTGGCAGCTCTTGAGTTGTCCCTGCCTAGCAAACGATTAAGGCTGTTGACTGACTGCTCATACTACCCTGCTCCAGACATGCAGGATTTCCCCCCTCCCCTTCCTTATAGCAGAATAGCTGTTCTGTGCATGTACTGCATTTGTGCATGTGTGCATCCGCTTATTAACAAGAAATCAAGAAAAGTATGCTTGTACAGGTCCATTGTAAGTCACAAAACACATGATTATCCCCTATGCTACTATGATTTGCCATAAATTAGGGAGAAAGTTTCCAAACAAGTAGACACAGAAATATGCATGAACGGCCGTATCTGGGAAAAGGTCTCTACACATATGTAGGTCTGTAGCAGGCAATGCATATTGCTTGTTGCTTTCCCCTGAAATCTAAAGAACACTTGTTTTAACATGTGCCTAAGAAAGTTGCCAGACTCTGTAAACCCCAACTCTGACCTTAGCCACCTCTTTGACGTCCTGCACAGAATTTCCTCTGCATCAAATGGGCCAGAAACACTCCATATGTGGCTGATCTCTCAGCAGTATTTGCCTTACATTATTTATTATTTTTGAGTACCATCAAGGTATCTGAGGCTGTGTGATACAGAGGGAAAGACATGGTCCCTGTCTGGTGAGACTTAATCTAAATAAGACAGAATGCTCAGTGCAGACATTTGAAGTAATACCACACAGCATGAACAGATAAAGGGCCAGGATCAAAATTTCATCACTCAACTCTGTTATTATCTAACATTATTGCAGAACATGTGTGCTTTCAGTAAGGTCAGGTGTTCATGTAAAGATTTTCTTAGATTACCTACATCAAGATGGAAAGAGATAAAAATCAGACCTGTTTGACATAATCGTTCCATCCAAAACCTTAGCATAGATAAAACAAGGTTACAAATAAGAAAGTCCCCTTGTGATTTAGCTTATTTTGTTTGATGAACAGGTATAAGCCATTGTAGCCAAGGAACAGTTTTGTTGATATAACCAGACTCTGTTAGAAGGTTTTGCTGCCACAGCAACATTGTAAAATGTTCCTAAGTACAAAGGCCTAAAGTGCTCTGAATGCCAGGTACAATACTGGAGGTGGCAGCTAAAAGTTTTTGAAGAAAGCTTGGACTGAATACACATAAAAGTTACTGTAAGGTTACATAAAATTAGATAGCTACCACTCAGTAGCTACTTTATGCCTAGTCATGCTCAGTAACGCACACGCTTAAAAGAGTAAGTATTTGGAGGAAAATTATTTATATTTGCAGCCAGGAAGAGAATGCAGTTGGGTGGTTATGGGTGTGCAGCTGACACACTGTAGGTTTCCAACCTAACCTGCCTCATAGCCATTTGTTTGTATACCCACATGCTTTGAGAAGTAACTACTCAAGCAAATGGGAATGAAGATGATGTGGAAAGAAGTGAGCAGAATTCTAGGCACAGCTGGAATCACTCACAGTTATGACTGCAAGGAAGCTGGAACTGAATGCAATAGATATGGGAAAGTCCTTAAAAGGATTCAAAAGCAAAAATAACATGGTCTAAAGAGTCACAGGAAAATGGATTGGATCAGTAGGACAGAATGAATTGAGGAATCTGAGTATTGAGATGGGTGAAGTATGTGAGTCAAAACCTATTTCTGTCAGATGTCCTTGACTAGCTTACTGAGAGGATGTGTCCTCTGCAACAGGGCAAATGGTCAAGATACCTAGTTTGGATGTAAACCTGATGGCCTACCCAGGCATTTTGCTTTTTATGCTTCATGGTATTTCAAATCCTGGTCTAAATTCCCATAAATGAAGAACAAACATAACTACTGACTGCCTACACATGCCCATCTGTTCAGATGGCACAGCTCCCACTAACAATTTAGTTGGGCAGTTTCACTAAAGTCTAGGTGCCAAACCAGCATACGTTTCACAAAGATAGTCTGTATGACACTACAAGCACCATTTCCTTTGCAAGATTCCCTTGTCTGGGACAGGTTTGAAGATTAGCCATCCAGTTCTTCCCTGTTAGCCCTGTTTCACAGAAAACCAGATTATGCAGTCACAGTGTGACTCCGCATCTGTTAGCGTGCCCTCTTCTTTCCTACAGAAGTTTGGCAAATCTGACCTAGATTTGACAGAAGAGCAATGATTTCAAAGTTATTATTTTCCTATATGTTTCATTAAAATGGCTGGTTAGAGGAGACCTTATCAGTGAGTTTACTGAGGGAAGTTCAGTGGTGTGAACTAAATCCTTACTAGACAACAGAAAATCTGCACAGGTGAATGCTGTTTTACCCATGGGAAAAGCTGCTCTCAGAACTTCACTGATACTAGGCAGAAGGGAATCCAGTCCTTAAACACAAATCTGTAATAAAGAAGACAGACGTTCACAGACCAACTTGGTTTTGTTCACACATCTCATCAAAGTATGTGACCAAACCAAATACCTGAAGGCAAATGCTGAAGAATCTCAAAGAGTTTACAAACATTTCTGGCCACAGCTCAAGCACTCCATGTGTGCAGCAGAATAAATTGGTTGCATACTCTCAGCTTACACAGGGCAAGCACAGTGCCACACACCTACACATAGCAGGAATGCACTGGAGTATCTGTTGGGTTTTTCAGATTTTGCAAGTTCCTCAGTAATTTCTTAATGACTGCTACAGAACTTGGAAAATTCATGTAAGCTCTCTCACACTTTCCTGAATGTTCAGTGCTGTCCATCAAACACTTGGCCGCAGGGGAAAACCAATCCAATGAGCAAGTCATCCATGGACTTGTCCAGTAAAAACCAAAAGCCTTTGTGACAACTTCTTCTATCTGGTACAGCCCATTCCAGGTACCTCAAGCCATTTCACTAAGGCTACTTACAAAGTTACACCACTAAAAACTCTCAGTCAGATACAACATTGTACTCTAAAGACCAATGGCAGCAAACTGAGCTGTTTTTCTGCCCCAACAAATGGCAATGCAGAATGAAATGAGGAAAAATAGGTTAGTTTCCAAACAGAGTGATAGAAAAATGTGACCAGTGCATACTGGTCACAAGAAAGGGCAATTATTTATCTTTTTAGCTTCAAAAGAAAACAAAATCCACAAAACTATCAGCGTGCAGAGGTGAGCTCTACAAAAGCAAGTAGCTGTAACAAGGGATGGGGAGAACTACCACATTTGTGCTTATAGTGTTGATGCAACCACCCAAAAATCAGTCCCAGCTGTCCTAGCTAATGACATGAACAGAACTAGATTAACTGTATTGAGGGAGATGGCCAGCACCCATAGCATGTAATTAACGTCATCCCAGCAGGATGAAGGAACATCATCCCGTTTCCTTTCAAATGCACTGTGGCCCCAGATGATCCACCTCTACCAACAAGTCTGTGGCAAAGAGCAGATGTTAATCTGGATGTGTGTACCATATTGGTATTAATAGTATCAGTGTTCCCACCATGAAACCTGCCCTAAACTGGAACCCTCCCAAACTAGGATGTTATTACCAGAAAAAGCAGAGGCAGACTAACGTAACAATTCAGAATTCATTAACAGAAATTATTTTTACTGACACCCTTATTTGAAATTGGTGTTTTGTACAAAAGCATTTTAACATTGTTTAGTTTTGGTTTGGTTTGGTTTTTTGGTTTTTGGGGTTTTTTTAAGTAATAACAAGTATTTTCTTTGGCAAACCTAACTTTAAGATTAGCATTACTGTCACTGATATTCTATCCTGGGAAGAGCATTCCCATTAGAAATGGTGAATTTTTCAGGTATATTAATTGTCCCTCTTGACCTTGTTGGATCAAATACAGCATGGTTTCTATGTACAAGTGGTATTTACAGGCAGTTGATATCCTACAGAATAGCTTCACTGGAGCTGCATGCAGAACAGTGTCACTGACACTATGAGAAAATGACAGATATAAAACAGACTAACAAATTATTATTATGATTTTTCTAACTGTAGTTTAGGACTAAACAGAAAAAAATATTCCTTGCATTTTCTGAGAACCTTTTACTCTGTTAGATAAAATTGGTGAAGATTTGTGAAGGATCCAATTTCATTGGCAGTCACTCCTCAAACTAAATCAATAACTCTAACAATTTTTAATAGCAAAGCTCTTTCCATCTGAGTGGCTGCGGTGCATGTGCATAAGCTGCAGTGATGTTTATTGTATATCAAGATGGAAAAGCTAGACTCTAAATTGTGTAACTTTCCATAACACAGTTTTCCTGAGGGCTGTTCAACTCAACAAGCAGCCAAGGAAAAGGAAGGGTGAATACAGCAGATCTGTTCCTTTCCAGCTTGAGATGCAGACAAGGCCCCACCCAGCAAACCAAACCTTTGGCATTCATCCACCCAATCCTCCCGGCTAAGGAAAGAGGAGCCATGTATGGAACGATATAGCAACACAAGAACCTCCTCACCCTTGTCATTCTGGTGGTTTCCTTCTCACAGAAATAAACTGCCCGAAATGGTAAACATGGCTGTCAGATGATGGTCTGCCATAATTGTAAAGCAGTCGTGTAAATCTTACTTCTAGTATGCCAGCATTTGCCCAGCTTCACTACGGTAGAAGCTACAGATTTTTCTTCCCATTCCTCACTGTGTCCATTGTACTGGGCACTAACAAGGTAGACTCTTCAGCACAGCCAGGAACAGAACACATTATCTTTCCAAACCTAATTATCGGTGAACCAACAGGAAGGCTCACTCATCTGAAATTTAAGTAGTTATCAGAACTCCCTCAAACTACAAGATTTTTACTGCAAGATCAATGTGCAAATAATTTGGTAAAACATCACCATCTGGTGGATACACACACTGACAATTTGGTTTAAATTTTTTTCCAAATTTCCCAGATATTTCTTCAGCTTACTGAAGATCATAAGGAAAAATACATTCCAGCGATTCAATAGTAATCTATAGCTTCTTCTTGGGACAAGACACAAACGTGCAAAAAGAGAGAGGGAAATTCCTGTTTTCAAATACCATGATAGGTGGCAGACCTGTTAAATAAATGAGTCCAGCCCCATCTCACTGTAATCAACAACTCTTCCAGGCTTCCGTGGAAAGATTTCATCCTTTGTGGAAAATAATAGATGCCTCCTCCAAATAAAGTCAGAAAGCAAGTTGTATTCTGCTACCAGCTGGTTAAACAGCACGTTCCATGCCAAAGCTGATATGTCTTTTGCTTTTTACTCTCAGAACTGTGAAATTAGTCTCATTGTTGATGGACATCACCTTCTTTGCACAGTCCTTGCTCTCCAGTATGTCAGCGAAGTGCAAGACGGCAGACTCGTCAGAGCTCTACCTGGGCAGGGGAGGAAAAGAGGAGGCAGGGAAACAGAAAGCACCCACCCGTGCTTGTCCTATGAAGGCAGTCTGACGTTAGTCAAAAATCAGATTGCGTAAAAACACTGTCTGTCCTTAGACCTTGCATCTCACGTCCTTGAAACAAGATGTTGAATATGGTATTTTCTTTCTGCTTTCTTTATTTTTTCTAAAACAAAAAGCCCTATCAAAGAAAGCATATATATAGCAGGTTCGATAATTTTCTCATAGCATTATGAAACAGCTTTTTTCCATCTGTTTCCTATTTGTATGAACCTTCATCCTGCAGTTTCATATAAGCCCCACAGAAATGGGTCTTATTTGATCATTCTGTGTGTTTATGTCTTTGCCTGAATGTCCACCTGCTTCTTTCAACCAAAATCTGAGAGAAGGTAGTGGTCTCTAGATCCATTATGTTGCGGCAAGCCCCACATAACTAGGCTGATACATAAATAATGGGATGGAACTTATACCACCAGGGAGACCTCTGCAGCACAGAGTGCATAGTGTGGGGAGCTCAGATTCCCAGAGACAAAGTATGCCAGTCACTGAAGAAAAACTTAGAGAAGGCCTCGTGAGATAGTTAAGGCATCAGTGCTCCCAAACTACATGCTAAAACCTACCTATATAGCCTACCATTACTGTCCACCCCACCCCCGTTATAGTTTGCAACTTAGTCCCTTATTCCACAAATCCCTTAGTCTGGCAGGCTTAAACACTACATTATACTGATAGCCATAGATGCTTGGCAATGAAAAAGCACAAAAATCGAAGCAGTTTCAATAGAAATATGTGTTGTGAAATTTATATCATAATGTTATACCAACATTAAAGCATAGGTAAAAGTTGAGAAAGGAAATCTTTTTGGTGAGATTTTACATAATAAAATAAAAACACACACACAATGCAGCTGCTTCCTGCTGTGTTTGTCAGGAGCTTGTACCATAAAGTTCCCAGGACACAGTGAAGTAAAGCTCTACAGCCACTCAAACTTATCCTATCCAATAAAACTTGAAATAAGGACAAATAAAGTGTTTAGGTGCAATAATCTTCAGGTGCAACCAGAAAAAAAATAAAATAAAAATTAACAAATATTTTAAAAAAACATAGAACAGTACTAAGAAATGGATACAAACTATCACTACCACAGTAATTAAAGAGTTAACAGCAAAATACTGTTTCTTCTTTGTGGGTGTGGGAGAGGTCCTGGGTAAGTACATGACCTGAGAACCCTGTGCTTTAAAAGATCCTGAAGGATCAAGGAGAATCAAAACACCTGAGCAGTGGCTGAATTACCTAAGGCTTTTGTAATATATTTAAAACAAAAGATTTTTTAAAGATAGCCAACATACATACTCGGAAGATGACAGGGAAACAGGATCAATAGCAGATCAGAGATAAACATCCTTAAGACACTGTCAATAAAAAGAAGTACAATTTGGATTCACTGTTGTGGCAAAAGCCACTTTGAAAAAAAAATGTTTAAAAGCAATTAAGCAATTTTACAGAAATAGTCTAGGATTTTGTGCAAAGGGAGAGAGACTCCAGGCTTGCCTCATCTCCTAGAAGCATCCCATATTCTTAGATGTGACGTTGCCATGACAACCACAACTTGGTGACCTCGTTATTTCAACCTAATCCTGCTTTGAAATTATAGTTGCTCCACCCTTTTGCCTGGCTAGCCTGATAACATAATCATTGTAAATGAGGATGGAAAAACACAGCAGGATACCATTCCCCTAGTGACATGGGACTAGTCTCACCTTATCAGGGAAACATACCAACAATTAAACTGTACAAATCTAAAAGCCCGAAAGTAGATTTTTTTTTGTTTGCTATTCTGTTTTGCAAAAAAAAAATAAAAATCTAATAGCTTCTCAGTGTGGGGATTCAGTTTGGAATGGGGGCTTTTGGGGAAATTCCTTTTAATTTAATTTAATGTCTTTATCAGGAAATTAAACAGTAATAAGGGGTAGTTCTCCTTAATTATGCATTTGTTTTGACTAACAGCTGGAGGAAGATTTAAGATGTACACAAAGAGACAGTACAGAACTTGTTTAGCAAATCAGATTGGGGTTTTAAGTTCAGGCTTGCCTTGCTTTATTTAAACTGGTTAAAGCAGTGAGCATTAAAAAATCCCAGCTGTAGACATTGTGGAAACACATACTATATTTGCTCAAATGTTACAGGAACATTACTGTAATTCTGCTCTTATTAAACACATGGACAACAGTACTGTTGCTGTTGTAGATTTAAAGGAAACATTTTCTTGGCTCCTTGGGGACGGAATACAGAGTTTTCTATGTACACAGGACATATGAAAGCTAGAGGAGCTAAAACCGGAAAAAATACCTTTAAAAGGACATAAATTTGGAGCTAGTGATGTGTGATCCAACAGAAGCTCCATAGACTGTAGTTCACAAAATCATTTTATGACTGTCCTTGCATACTTCTGTCTCCCTCTCTCTTCTGGCAGAGCACTGTTCCCTCCCTTTCTCGGTATTTGCATGTTTTAGTCTATGTGGGCAGATTTTACCTTGGAGGTTGTGACGTTGCATGAGACTTCCTGTGGAAACGGCATGCACACTGAGGCAACTCTATTTGTAAATCATGATCATTATTCGGAGAAGATGACAACAAGAAAGAAAGGGGAGCTACTTTGACAAAGAAGTGCGGAGAATTATTAGCTTGCTCAGTATGGACGCAGGACTTCTGTTATTATGGTTATTTTCAGGAGGCAAACACAAAGATTTCCGCAGTTCTAAGCTTATGTGCCCCTGTCAGCAAAGGGGCTGAGTCAGCTTCTGGGGATATGAACCTGTGATTCTAGAAAGAAACTCTACATTTTAGCATTTAGAATGGCGTAGTACTAAATGGTTCTTTCCAGCTTCCATGTCACAATAGGGAATCTGGGTGGTACTCTCTAAAGTAAATCAGCAAGGACGCCATGCACAAGCAAAGGTACCTATTAGGCACCCACAGATTTTACTCAGCAACAAGCCAGGAAAACCTTTACCCAGAAGCTGTTTTATTAACAGTATGATCACAAGTCTGTTAGCAGTCATCAGCTCTGACATAACTGATGAAGTAGCAGGGCAAATAAAGTGATCCTTTTCTGATAAGGTTTTACACACACAAAAAAAAAAAAATTTATTTTTTTTTTTTTGCATACTGCTTCAACAGTAATTGGGGATAATTTTCCTGAATAGCCAAAAAATCCCCCAAAGCACTATGGCCATACATTGCAGGTACAACAGGAGGAGCTGTAAACTGAGCTCTTTCTGTGCCATGAAACTATCTTTGAATTGAAAAGCATCTTCAACAGGCAGGGCTAAACTACCACTTGCCTCTCTTTAAAAACTTGCCACTCCCACGTAAAGAAAATCAAACTACTAATAGCTTACATGGCCTCCTTCACCTATGATCAGCATATGGTGTCCCAGGCACACAGAATTTAGCTTTTCACAACAAAAATAAAAGGAGACTGACAAAACAGTTTCCTCCATGAAGGGACCACTTAACATCTCCCTGGCCTCTCCCTTCAAGTGTGGCATTTTGCTGTCAATTGCCAATCATTAAATGATTAGAAGAAATGTGAATGTAATTGTTAAACATTTATTGCTTGAGATGTTCAGCAGGGGTTAGAAATCAGTCTCCATCAAAGTATTTTTCTTAAGCTGTGTTGAATCCAAAGAGCAGAGAATAGACATGAGTAGGAGATGTTTATACAGCACTGCAGCAGAAGAAGCAGGTTTTCCTTCACTAAAAGGCCAAAGTTCATTTTCTTAGAATAGCAGCATACATTCCAAAATGGTGCATCACATTTACCAAGAGCTATCATTGAACAAGATTTATGTTCAGATTCACATTTAGTTCTCCTACATACAGTAGTAAAAGGCCAGACCATTCAATACTTAATCAGGTTTTGAGTCTGATTTTTCCAGCCTTGCTTGTGATCACCATATATCATGTGTAGGCTGATTAATTCTTCTAACTACTGATGCTAACACAAGAACAGGAACCCAGAAGCCCCAAATTAATTTCCAAGCAGAAGTGTACTTCGACAATTGGTTTTTGCATATATAGTCTGACTTCTTCATCTGTTACAACCTAGTTTTCTGTACTTCTTTAAAAAAAAAGCAAAATACTGTCCCTTTAACAGTTACGGTCCTGGATTTGAACAGCACCTAGAATCATTCTG
>JAVJGJ010000001.1:664914-690343 GCA_035590215.1 Microhierax caerulescens
GAGCACCTAGAATCATTCTGTGTTCAAAACATACTAACATACTGGGGGGTGGAAATACAACTCCTCCCTGTGTAGTTAAAAGTGGATTGCACAGCAGACTTTTTGCTGAATTTGGGGAGCACCCAATGACTCCTTACAGACTATGCTATGGAGTCTTCAGGTATGAGTTTTTATAGACAATATAAAAGTTCTTATATACAAATGATTTCCTGCTTTGTACCAATTTAGAACAGAAATAGAAACAAAGCTTTGCTTTTCTCCTAGACCGGTAGTGACACCTAGTGACCAAATACCAAAGGAACGCCTGGAGAGGACTGATTTTCACAAAATTGTGCTGGATTACATTACACACACAAAAAAAAAAAAAAAAAATGTTGGCTGTGGACAAAACCACCACCACAAAAACTCTAGGATATGGCAGGAGGAAATAAAACAAATAAATGCTGACATTATCTATGGGGCAATTTACACAGAAATGCTACATCTGCTTTAAAGAATGACATGCTGTGATTCAAAAAGAAAGGAAGGGATGCTTTCGACAAACAGGGGAGAAACCATTTGGACAAGTAGAATGTAATTACCCAGTGAAACCTGGGAAGACTCTGGAGCAGAGCATTCCTACACATGAATGATGTCCATAGGACAGGGAACAATTCCTAGTTGTAAGAACTCCAGTTTTCCATCTCATCCAAAGAGGGTAATTACCAGAACAGAGTGCAACTGCTCCAGTGTTATGCTTATTCTGGTCTCTATCTGGACATACTGCTCTAGAATAAAAATTATTTTGTTACTGATAATTACCTGGATCAATGACTTGTGGATGCAGGAGAATGCTGAAAAGACTAGGCTTCTTATCAGCCTTGTCCAGTGTTGGTCATACATTCTATATTATACGACTACCGAAGAGCTATGCAGGTGCAGATATTCCCCAAATAGGAGGCTAGTTCCAACGTCTAAGTCACCTTTACTTGGTAATATACTGTCCACTTAATAATCTTTTACCAAGTGGCAGTAACATAGAAGCTCGACAAGCTCCAGTAATGCTAATCAACATTATGGAAACAGTCTTTGCTTCAGGAGGAGAGGATGCCACTTTCTTCCTAAGAATCACTTCTCCTTTCCAGTTTTCACTGGGTTTTAAGATTTGTAAAGTGCTCCATGTGGCACTTGAAATATAAAAAACTTAAAAAGATGCCCAGGAGTAAAGTTAGGAGAGTTCCCAGAGGAAAAGTTTAGTCAAAATAGAAAAAAGTTTAAGGAAAGCCAAATCTGGGTAAAAACCCATAGTAGAAGAGATTAACAGAAGATGTACACCATAGATCAAAAGACAAATGTGCAGTTCAAAAGCAGAGCCACCAATTCCTTCTGCAATATCTCAGATGATACTTACAGTGGAAGAAAATTATTTTTTTAGTATCACAGAAACAAGTGGACAGTGAAGTCTGCATCGGTCTCCCTTATCTTCATGCTGTATTCATTTCCCATCAGAGAAAGTAACTGCAAGTCTTAACACAGTAGAGAATGTCCAAACTGGAGAAACCATGCTGATTTGTGCAAGGGTGCTTGTACAAAACAGTTAAAATCACAGATGGCTAAAGTGGCTGAAAAAGAACTTGAGTGAAAGGAGAGACATCCACGGCCAGCAGCAAAGAGATCGTTAACCACAGAGCCAGAAAAGCTATACATGTTCCTGGGAGTTTTCGAGACAAGTGCACTAGAATAAATGTTCAGAAATACGAAAGAAAACTACTTGCCCTTTGAATTTCTGAGATAAGGAATGCTGGGGACTGGTGACAGAAGGTTTAAAAATTTTGTCTTACCAAAAGATGATTTGATTACTAAAAAAATAACCAGCAGAGTGACTAGCAGTGCCAGAAATGTGTGGCTTGTTACACCCAAAATGAATCCAGCCGTGTTACTTCTGCTTGCTACAAGCAATTTGCCCTGTAACTATCCCATTAGATGTCACTTGTGCTCCTAGTTGTACCACAACCTAAGATGAGGTCCCCTCATGAGAAAGAAGAAAAAATTCCAACAGAGACCAACTGATAACCCGAATCAAACAGCCCTGGAAAAGTCCTTGAAACAAGCCGCACTGCACCAAGATCAGAGAAGGAAAAGGTCTCATGTTTTACCTGTTAAGACTTTTCCTCACTGCCAGCAAAATAACTGATGAGACTAGTCAGTTACCTCGACCTGGTTTGTACAGAACATAGATAAGTTTGAAGAGGAACAAAAGATTTTGTTGATTCCATCAAAACAAGACAGTGGTTGCTTTTAAATGGAGAAACACCAAAGATACCTGAATTCAAGAAAACTGCTTTCTGTGTGACTGGTCTTTGATAAGCAGTTTTCACCCTGGCCCTGAGTCTGTGTAGTATTGCTAAGGAACCCATGGGACGTGAAATATGGCTGTTATTTCACCTTTGTGAAATTTCTAGGAGTCAGAATCACTGCTGGAAAACTTTTAGGGGTCCACAAAGGAAGTACAATTAAAACCATTGCCTTAAATTGGCAGATCTTTGGTTTTGTTCCCATCTCCAATGTGGGCAGCTGTGACCTTGCAGAAAGTTTGGTAGGACACATTTGACATGAAAATAATCAACTGTATACTTTAACATCTCTTATTTATACCTTAAATTGAAGAGAACTTGATTTTAACTTGTATTAAGATTTGCAGCCTTCTTCATGTGGCACCTTCTTTATAAACAATAAAAGAAAGGTCAATATCTATTCACAACATAATTTCTGTATTTGCTAATTACTGTAGATTACATCTGAAGTGAGGTGATCACACACTTGTTAGCTCCAATTAAAACAGAAAAATAATTAATCATAGCTTTATAATACAACATAGGTATTGTAGGTATTAAATAGGTGTTTACCTTATTTCTGTACAACTCCTATGGTATCAGTGCAAACACCCTAGATATCTATAGAGTTTACAAAAAAAATCTGGAATGCCTCTGCTATTTTGCAGAGTTGTGATCTGAAATGCTGAATTGCCAGAGAAACCAGGCGCACATGCACTAGGGTGGGGAGAGAGAGACTCTCTTGATGTTTCATAAAATGGAATGTACGTAGTTTAATACGAAAGCCCTCACCTCCATGTAAAAATTTTTTTTTTCCCAAAATGAAATGGAATATTTTTCCATTCAAAAGATTCAAAACCATAACCTTGTAAACAGATGCATTATTTCTTTGCATCAACCCTTAGATACTTTCCTAAGTGGTTTTGCCTAATGATCTTACTGCTAAATTCAACAAAATTGAGTGTAATATATGAATACACTCAACTTGTTGATGAGGAGTGTAGACCTATTAAAATTAACAAAACTGACAAGTTCTCTATTGCCTCTTATTTTATCACTCGTTTGGTTCAACGGGTGGCCTTGCAAGTATAAAGCCTTTATTGCTTGCTGGTTTGAAAAGGACATACTCAGGAATACATTTAATCTTTAGTCATGATTTAGTGTTTCTTATCAGTTTTCCTCTTTGGTGTAAATGCTAATTTGTTAATGGTACCTAGGTACAAAGGTAAAAATAAAATTATTTCAAGTTCAAGAGAATACCACTGCCCAGCTAAGGCCACGGAGCTTTTCTTAAAAACCTTTTTTTAAACATACTGGAGTAGCAGAGACATCAGTAAAAAAATAAATAAATAAAATCATGCTTTCATCTTAGTGGTACAATCGTTGCTAGATCTAGTGCTAAATGCAGGAATCACTACCCAGATTTTTTTTGCTGATAGGCTGCCAGAAGATCTGGTTCACAACATGACCCAAAACCAGCTGCACTGGCAGCTGCAGTGATGCAGCAGAGGGGTAGGCATGAAGAACTGTGAACAAAGAGCCAAGAAAAAGGATAATAACGCTGCCTAAATCCAGAATTTCAACACCATATTTCTGAGCAGCAAATTTCTACCGAGCGAGTCTGTCCTAACTTTAATTCCCATGACCACCTCAACATTTTATGGAACTAGACTGATAACCACATCAATCCAAACAGATATTTGGTGATCTGTTTCAACAAATAGGCCTATAAGTAGTCATAGAAACACAACTGAAGGAATTAAATTTGGGCAGAAATGACTGAATACATCAAGGGAAGGAAATGCTTAAACCAATTTAACAACTAATAGAACTGCCAAAATTATTTTGCTTTCCCTGATGCTGCCTGTGTTTCCAAGGCCATATCAAGTTATATCCAACACAGTCTGTGCCGAAGCCAACTCTCAGAAACAGTTCAAAAGCACTTCATACATTAAACAACTGTTAAATATTAATAATCCAATAAAATGTTTGAATGCAGTATACTGCACACAAAAACACCATGTAACTAATATGCAAATGCTTATGCATTAATTTAGACTCTAAATGTAGAATATCCAAGGCTCTGCCATCTATGATATACTACAGAAGTCAAAGTTATTTTACTAATTGCAAAACCAGGAAACTCAAAGTTAGAAAAGCCACTTTGTACATTCTGATAATAATAAAGATATCAAATCTTGTTCATGTACCCCTTTTCACATATCAGGGGATCCTCATCAGGCTATTTCCAGTCCAACCACAATCTGTACTAGACACTCTCTCCAACCCTAAGCCTTACACTTACCCTAGTAACATTCAAAGACTGGTTCTTCACTCAAACTCATCAGCAACATTGCACGTGAAAATCTTCAAGGGGGAAGTCCTTCAGTAGCCCAAACCCTTCCTTATCAGCCCCTTTCCTGCCCCGCTCCAACCAGACCTCTAGGCTTGATAGGTTGATTCTGCCCAGCTTTATACAGGGACTGTCTATATGGACACATGCTTCATATCTGGCAAAATCCAAATGTTCAACACTTCCTTATAGCAAAGCAGAGTACCAAGATCTCTCAGATAATTGGGACTTTGCGCAAAGACCTTTCCTTCCCACCTTCTTTTAGCATTGACACAGTCTAATTTTGTATGTGGAGAAGAGGAATTGTGATTTTCAGACCTTCAGAAATTTTCAGACCTTCAGAATACCTTACCGTCTTCCTTGGGGACCTCTGGCTGGATCCTGTGGTCTGAACTGACACTACAACTTCTGACTAAATCATGCCTGCAAATTCACTAGGAAGGTTTTAGAATTAACTGCTACCAGTTTACCAATAGAAGTGCTTTCCGCAGATTTAAAATAAAGCACCCGTGCCTAGTTACACAGCCACAATCAAACCTTGAATGAGGGCTAATGTTTCTGTTTCCCTGCTGACAAAATTTGTAAGGAATATTTCTGCCTGCAGAAAACATTATGAAGAAACCAACCACCAAGTTGCTTATCATGTCAAATTAGGAGTTACTCCTTCATTTAGTTGAAGCAGATTCACATGACTGAGGCGTAGTTAGACATATGACTGCCCACAGCTACGTGAAGATGAGTGAACGCTTGTCACGACGCTTGCTTTGCGAGGCCAAGGCCTCTCCTTGAAGCTGCAGTTCAGACTGCAGGAATCTGTTCCTTCCTCGCTTCTAAAACAGACTACAACACGCTGCTCCTGTCCCTCTTGAAACTGCAGCTTCTACAGCTGCTCTCCTTGTTTTACTCTCACATGCCACAGAAGGTACTTCTCACATCTGCCATGGCCTTGGATTTTTTTGGATTAACCATCCTGTGGTTAACAGCTAGTTACATCGCTGTGATCCATTCAAGCAGCTGAAGAAAGAGGGAGCCCTCTGGCTGGCAACCCTCGGTTTGAAATACTTTTAGACTGCAGATAAACTTGGCTCCTGATCCTACTCTTTGTTCTTTTTTTCTGAGAGGGAGAAAACCTGAAGAAATTCAAAATGTAGGCTTTTGTATATCTGCTTCTAGGACTGTTTTGGTCCCAGGTGATTTCCAGATCATTTTACATGAATTCTAGCTCCTGTATTTTTACAATTTATATCCACTCTAAATGCAATCAAGTACATTGATAAAAATATGTGATAAAATAAATACAGAAGACTGAAATAGAAAGTATTATTAAAAATCAAAGCCAGTTGAAAGCCTGAAATTACCATCACATTTTTTTAAAAAAAACCACAATATGTTCCATTTAAACTTGTTTTGGTTCTTTTCTGGTTTTCATTTCCCATTTCAAATAAAAGTATGATGAACGTTGATTTGTCCCAAAGAAGTACAGCCACAAGAACATTAAATTTAGTTTTATCCTTCTTGCTTTGGTGAAACTTTTTGTATTCTTTAGTCTTATTTTGACAGCTGGGGAAGGGGGAGACACAACTTCAAATGAAACAGGAAGTCCTCCTTGTGCTATTTATACACTATGGAACATAAGTGCCTCCTAACATTGCAGCTGTGTGGCAGGCAAGCAATGCAATTGTTTAATGCAATTTAGTCAAGAACAGCTAAAGAAGGAAAAACGTGACTTAGGAAAAATTTGAGACAGATTCCAGCTCTGCTCATTAAACTTTAAAGAAAAGTACTTTATGTGCCTGAATGACTGCCTTAGCAGTATTTACTTCTTTCCAAGTCCTGAATTTCATGTCTCTGTTCTTTCTAAAGCTGACTTCAATTTTGTACAGCATCCATTTATAATGACTTCTGTGTTTTGAATTCATCCTTTCAATTCAACAGAATTGAAACAAACAGGTTTGGCTAGGTGGCTTTAATCAGAAAAAAAAAGGTTTTGAAAATGGAAAACTAGGTAAACCTAATGTGCCAAAATCAACTTCCATTCATGTACTCCTTTTTTCTGTTTTCTACAAGAGGATAGTTTAGCACTTAGCTTTCTCAAAGACCTGAAGGAAAAAGAAATAATAAGAGCACCAAGGGTACTGAAGTTACATATCAATTTTAAGAAATCTTAAATTAGAAGAGAGTATCACATGGAGGTTGTTGTCTGTTGCAAAAGAACTAGATAAAGCTGAAAGTGAGTCCAAGGTAAATGAGAAATAAGTAAAGTATCAAAAGATACTTTTTCTTTTGAAAAAGTAAAAGATACTTTTGAAAAGTAAAGATTTCAAGAACAGGAGTGTGGCTGCTCTGGTATTATGAATATATCTAAGATTTTTTTAATACCCTAATTTGTTCTTCATTCTTTACTAACACAAGCAAGACTGATTTATTACAACAGTGTTAACACTACTTTGGAATTTAAATGTATAGTAGTAGAACAAAAGTAAGTTGTTTAAAAAAAATAGAACTCCATGTACAGATAAAACCCTTGAGACTTTTAGACTTGATATTGGGGTCTCCTAGCTTCCAAAATCTTGGTCTTACCACTTAAATAAAACTCCTCAATCTGACATTAAAAGTAGGACTAGGTCTGCAATGAAAATAACTTCTTAATTCAGTTCACCTCAGTAAAAAACAGTCTTGTAAAAAAAAAAAAAAAAAAGGTAAGCACATGCCTTGCTTCTGTTTAAGTTCATCTCAGAATACATGCATTAAAAAAGCATATGAAACCTCCAGTTTCGGGGTCCTCATTTAAATATATCTGTGCCTAAAACTAATTGTTAAATGCTTTAGAAATTTAGAAATTGAAGCTCCATTGAATTCCTAGCTCAATGTCAACTGGAACTCTGCTGCTGACTTTTGTAGCTTCAGGATTTTGTCAAAGATGCTAGAATCTAAAATAAGTTCTGAGAAGTTTCAGCTGCCCTGTTTATAGTAACAGGGTTTTATTTTGAAAATATAAAAAGTGAGGTTATAAAAGTTACATTATTTTCACTGCTAATAATCTTGATTATTGTGTTTATAACTGTTGAATCAAATAATGGTTACAGAAGTAGAGAATTCAGGCTTGCAGATTGTCATCTTTGTTGGATAAGAGACTAGGAGTTCACATTACATTCACTAGCAAAAAAAAGAAAGAAAATTAATTAAAATACCTTCTGTTGTTGCCAGTGTGCTTAGAACAATGCTCCCCATCATCCAAGGAACAACCACCAAATAAGAGCAAATAGCCTCCAACAATTTTCAAAAGCATCGATTACTCCACACCCAGATGCAAATCCTTCTTAACTTGTAGCAACTTCTATAATATAGTTATGTGTTAATCAAACAAAACAGATGCAGCAATACAAAGCCTCAGGCACAGCACAGAGAAATGGATATGAGAATGGGGAATAACTACTGAATACATTATAGCAGAGCCTCTGCATCCAAAAACTTGCCTATATCTCACCCACACCACTACTACGGCATCAGTAGGTCTAACAGGATATCTTATCTTCCCTTACAAACCTGGCCTGTGTTTTCCAGTATTAAACAGAAATTATCCCTTTGTGAAATGTAGTGACAGTAGAAGGACTACAGAAAACTAACTGAAATGTCTGCATGCTACATAAACTGTTCCCTAAACCAGAAAAGAAATCAAAGTTAAAAAAAACCAAACAGAGTCCAATTTCAGTAATGAAGTCATAGCTCAAATACTGAATGTAACAGAAATTCTGGGGTATGACCACACAAATATCAGCTAAGGCATTTATTAGCATGTTTCAGATAGTTGTATTGCAATTTTCATACATCAAAGAAAGTAGAGGCAAGGACAACAGATGATCAGCAGGTAACAGACAGTGCCCTTGACTTCCTCTTTTCCTTAGCTTACAGGAATGCTTACAGTGAAATGGTTATAAAAGAAATCCTGTGAGAACAGAGATGCTTATAGCTGTTCTGTGTAGCGTGAGGCCAAGCACCTTACTGATGGCACAGTAAAAGCCAATGGTTTCTTCTTTTTTTAATTAGTTCTCAGCAAGTTTTTACTGATTTATGTGTTAAATCAAAATTTTCCTAATCTTCCTCCGGAAATAGTTTGTGGATAATTACTGATGTCCAGGTCTCCCTTTACATTGGCACTGACTTGCCCATGAATACATACAGTTCACATACAGATGTTTATTTTGCTCAGCCATCTGTTCCATCTGAAACACAAAAGGGATCACAGAAAATGAACTCTAACTCTCTTTCTGAATACATAGACAAACAACTGGGTTCCCAACAAAATAATTCTGTTGATTTTCACACACTGTTTTGGAAAAGATTGCACTTTATAGACAACTCGGCCAGTCAAGTCCCCAATCTGAAGTGCGGAACCTTGGTAAGATAATCGCAAAGAAATGATGACTGATGACAGGATAAGGGAGCATACAGATCACTCTGGAATGATTTTTATTTGCAGGATGGTGCTCTGAGTTTGTAATATTTTATTTTTCCTTTATACTTCTAGGTGTTTGGTTCTTTTGTTTTCGGACACACATACACACAATCAAGAACTGGATTGCACCAGAGCAGATGCACTGAAGGGTGGTAAAGTGAGAGAAAGTGATTTAATGAGAGACTTGAAGGTGGGCAGTCCCAAAACAGAAGTCTATTTCCACATGCAGGGAAGAGTCAGCCCATAAGAATTGAGTCACAAAAGAGCCGTCAGGTAAGAGGTACCTGCAGAGGGTGCATGAAATGGAAATGATAAAGGCTGGAAGAGATATATACATGGTATGCAAAACAAAAACAAGAAAAAATCTTATTTGAGAAGGCAATTTAAAAGTATTCAGCTTTGAATCAATGATAGAAAATTACAATGAGAGAACTGTAAGAGAGAAAAATTTGGTTTTTTAACTGAAAAGAAAGTTCAGTTGCTTGGTGCAACTGGAAGACAGTAGAGAAAGGGAAAACAAGGGTACAGCTGCTATAGCATTGCCAGAGAACTGGTTGTCATGAGTATGAAAAGATTTTGGCTGCCTGGAAATGGTGTTATCCATTCCTGTCTTTTGATCATATAACCACATGAAAAACTGTCCCTTTCTTTCTTGGCGCCTACAGCTACCCAAGTCTCTTTCAAACTTTGGACCTGAATACTAAGTGTTTTAGAATGCCTACAACCTAAAAACTGAGTCGGTATAAATGGTTTAGCCAGAGGATGATCTGACCCCCAAATAAATGAACATAAGCAGATTCAAATCTCATTGGAGAAGGCAACAGTAACATCTTGAGCCAAGAGGGTTCACTATAATGACTCACATTAACTATTTATATTGACATATTACCAGTCGAATTTCCACACACCAGGCGAATTCTCACTACAGGTTTGACTTCACTTTCATTACAATAGATCACGCACTCCTGCATTGCAATGGTATAGGCAGATGATAATACTTCAGGATGACAACTTGCCATTTCATACTCTCTGAAATTAAGCAGCTAGACAAAATATGAAGTTTCATATTACCGAGTCAATCAAATTCATGTCTTGATTCCTGCAATCAGGCTTTAAACCAGAATGACACTTGGGAACTAAAAGCCCAGCCTACAAGAAAGCAAGTAACACAGCCTTGCTTCTTATTTTACATATTAAAAAAAGACAAAACAAAAAGCCAAAGGCAATTTTTAAACCTGGAGTTTCTGTAGAGAAATTACCACCTTCAGGTTCCAAATAAGGATATCTACCCCATACAACAGCCAACCTGATCTCCCTATTTATTAAGTAGCAAGTAGGCACCAAATTAGGAAATTTTGGTTGTTTTGTTTGTTTTTTAAAGGGAAGCTTTCTGATATTACAGCAATATTTTTTTTTAAATGGGAAATTAGGATTCTGAAAAATAAATTAATGAAATATTTGCACGATATAACCAAGAGTACAAACTAGCATTTTGGATGTAGTTATATGACACGCTAAAGTATTTGTTCACCTATGGAAATAACTGCTCAATATTACATTTAAAAAATGTTTTGGCATATTTGATTTACACATGAGCTTGGAAAATAAGAGTGAGACTAAAAGTTAACACAAGTAAGACAATCATTTATAAATCTGTTAGAAGTTCCCACATATACAACCATCTAGAATTACAAAAAATTGAACTACATTCAGAGACATCCAAACTGGCACTAGTCAAACTTGATCAGACACTGGAAGCAGTTCAGTAATGTTGTTAAGGTATAGATCTGCTAAAGCTGATTCATCCCGTACTGAGCCCAGCAACTGTACCATTGGAAGAAAGGTAAGTTAGCCAAATAGGTGTTTTACCACCTACACTGCAGTAACATTTACATTTGCAACAGCTCATTTAGATCTAGCTCATGAGTCCATGCACTGTACTGCACTGCGCAGTACAAAAAAAAAACAAAACCACCCAGTAATAGCCAAGACAAAGGAACAAGCTTTTGAATACCTTGAGATTTATATTCAGTCCTATTGCTTGTGACTGAGCTTTCTCCTGCACTATAAAAACATGTTCATCTGGTACATGTGAAACTTTCAGCTTTTCTGTTAGAATGGCTATGATTTATCACTGTGAACAGGGTTTTATGGAAGCATGCCTAGTGAGGCAGGACACCCAAGCCAGAGCAAGTTAGATTCATTCAAGTTCATACTAAGGGGAAATGTCAACACCTCTTTATAGTACTTTTATTAGGCTACATTATTGACAATGTGGTTTTTCTACTGATGTCTTACACATGGAATAATGATGTTATGCCACGTATCCAAAGTAAAAAGCACAGACATGCTTTAATAGGAGACAAGATACATCCACAGCTCTTCTTACTGGGCACTGGTCTTGATACAGTCTGCAACAGCTGATCTCATGGCATAAAAAGACTCTAACAGACTGTGCTTCAGATGCCTATCCTCACTGTACTCCTGTATCTACACCTCAGCATACATATACACTCCTACATTAATCACTGGAAGTTTACACACAGACTAGTCAAAAACACCCTCCTAAAGAAACACTGGTTCAGACACTGCCATCTTGCTTTCAGTTAACCTCATTCAAAATAATGTCTCTCTCCCTGCTAGCTCTGATTTGATATGTAATGCTTTCAGACTCATTTCTGTTGTTCTTGATGCATTCTGTTCCATTCTCTACCTGGATATAGCCACATGGATTAATGCTGATGCTGTACGCAGTACAGTGACAGCATTATTAGAGCACTATTTTGTTGTCCACAATAAGCTCCCTCTTGTGCCTCTGGTGTTCTGTAATTAGGCCCCTTCAGACACACAGTTTGGTTATTATGGTTCATCAACGTATAATGCATTATTCTAAATGGCTGCATTTTCATTCTTTTCTTCCTTTTTTTTTTTTTTTCTTCTGTTAAATAAAAAAAAAAAGCAGATAATGGAGGTAAAAAGAATTACTCACCCTTCATCTCGATCTAACATGATGTTTATGGGCAGCAGGGATAGCAGGAAGATGTCCTTGCAAAGAGAGGAACTTGAGCAGCTTTATAGGACAACAACCTAGGAAGAAATGACAAGCCAATACCCACATTTACTGTTTGTAAATCTGAGCATTGATTCTGCTTTCACAAGTGGCTTTCATCAAATGCAAATCAGGAGCCTGGCATCTGCTTGAGTAACCAGGCAGCCCTGTCCCCCTTTCAGGGGAACAAAAGCCATACAATCAAAAGGGTTTAAGAGGATGGCAAACTTATTGTAAGCTAGAAAAGGTTAAAAGTCTGCCAGGGTTTAAATATACCTCTCAGAATTCCCAAGTATGAAAGCACTTGTGACCTTTATGGTTTTTTTTTTTCCTGTTAAATGTTTCTGTACATTTGAAACATGATAAAAAGTAACCACACAAATTCATTACGTGTCTTACTTTCCAACTGATTTTGAAAGCTCCAGAAAGCAAACTGAGATAATTTTGTTTATTCTCAGATTTCAACAATCCTGCTCCAACCTGCTCTTGGCTATCATAACAGGGCCTACCCATGCTCCCCTGCATCAGTGACAAATTTCCTTCTGCAAAGATGGGTAACAAGTGGAATTCACCCCAAACATGCTATTCCCTCATCTCGGAAATCCTCACTGGGATTGGCACACCCTGGAAATGCCTGAATCTCATTTGAGTAGAGAAAAGCATTTTTTAAAATATGCTAAAGATTGCTACTTCGACTCACATCTGTTAGAAGAATGCATTCCCAGCACCAAGGAAAACCAGATTACTATTTCTATTGAAAGTCTTACGGAAAAATGCCCAATACTAATTTCACATGTATTTTTATTGAGAAAATAAAGCTTTTTGCTGTCTGGTAACAGCACAAAATAGAATTTAAATAAAAATATGTTAACACTTAATGAGTTCATCAGAGTGTGTCTTTCTAATAGCCTTATTTCTCATTCATTTAGGAATAATTACAAAGTTTATCCCAATGAAACCAATGTTCAAAGATCTGAAATGAGCCTGAAAGTGTCAGTTTGATCAATTTTTCAGCTTTCTGTTTAATGATTGATTCCAGATTCCAAAGTACAGAAAGCAATACCATGTCACACAAGTTTTAGCTTCATAAGAACATGATTTGTCAATGTTATTAATAACTAGATGGAAAATAATTCAGTCAGAGTAATGTCTGAAGGACTCTGCTGCTCTAAGGAAACAACTCTTTATAAACATTTTAATTTGAAACAGAGCTGGGTTCTAAAGTTTTGAATACAGTCATTGTCTGACAGAACAATCTATGATTTCTTCTGAGGGATTCATAACTCTCCCTGGTGTTTGGAGACAACTATAAAGCAAAAGCTGGCAAATCTTTAAGGCAAAATCAGAACAAAAGATTCAAAGCAATAGGAAGGAATATTTTTTTTATTTTAAGAGCTGCATAAATCAAATTATGAAACTCAGTGTCACAAGATGTCATAGAGCCCAAAAATATAAATAGATCTGAAATACAATTACATGAAATAAAGAAGAGATCTATTCACAGCTACTAAACCTGATGGTACAAGTATAACCTCCAGGTTAGAAGGACAGGCTGAAAAATACCAGGCTTACCCTATACTTTCTGCCATTTTAATTCTATGTTTTCCGCATGTCATATTGGCTTGGCAGATATGTTTGTTGGATTACCTCAGGAATAAGCTAGCTTGAAATGAACAGCCTTCTCTCTGAAGCACAGAATCTGGAGATTCTGTGGGTTTTTTGTATCAGATGCAACTGATTAAAAAAAAAAAAAAAAGGCCAACCCAAAACAAAACAGGCACAATGGTTTAAAAATGAAGGACCAAACAAAAAGATACCAAGCAAGAAACAGATTCTGCTATCATTGTAAGCATAGAAGGCAAAAGTCTGCTTCAAGAAGGAAACATCACATAGACACAAACAATGAATGTTGATTGCGGGGCTAAGCATCCTGCATTTTGACCCTCACATCTCAAAGTCTACTCACTCTCTTTGCTGCCAGTGATGATTTCTCCCAAGGTCAAACTCTTAACAGGGAGCAAGAGGGCTACAGGAAACAAAATGGAGAAACTAAATGATCCTAGACTACAACAGATAAAGGAAGAAGTCAAAGCACCAAAAGTAGAAAAGCCAGGGAACTGAAGAGGGATGTTAAACAGAACAATCCTGACAGTGACCATCACTCCCTGACACTGCCCAAGGAGCTGATGGATGCAAGTGGTGGTCTGCCCAGGAGCACAAATATCACTCTCAGAAATAAGAGCTGGACTCAATATCTGATATTGAGCTGGAACTTCCATCTAACCCACTAAGAAAGTTCCTAAGGCAACATGATCAGGAAAAGAAAAACACAAGTTATGCTATGCTGCTTTTCAATACAGTCTTGCATTGAAAGTTGATCTGCACCTCCAGCAAGGCTTTCCCCACAAAGACCTTTGTTTTAAGTAACATTGCAAGACCCTTCTCCTCCTAAAATCAATGCCTGGATTTAGTGAATCTATTAAAATATCTGTTTCAGATCCAGAAAAAATAAGAAATTGTGCTGAGTCATGCCCAGAATCATTCTTACCTTCTCAGCTGCAGATACTAGATACTGTTTCCTGAGAAAGAAGATAAACAACTATCTTATTAGTGCTGCAAATAAGTCATTTTCACAATATCAGCTTTGCATAACTTATTTTCATCTAATAAGGTCATCTGCATAATAATTGGTCTTCTCAGACCCTTCTGCAGAACCAAAACACATAAGAACAAATGTTAGCTACTGGCACAGCATCCTTACTTTACACTCATAGTTTAGGCTGTGTGGAAACTAAGCAAATACTGTTATTTCAGTTAGTTAATAAGATTCAACATTACTCTTTTCTACAAAGCAATTGGAAACAACGTTTAGCTGAAGATACTCAGAAAAAAATTCTATACTTCAGGGTATGACCTATGTATCTGATTTAACTCTCAGCTTGATGTACCTTATCTTGGCAGCGTTAAAAACTGGTATTGTTAGAGATTAGAGTGGCATTCTATGTTTGCTTAAGATAACTATTCTAGAGTATCTGCACTGATGCACATTGCACAATAAGGATAATAAATTTCACTAATGCTATCCAAAATGCTGATAGCTTAATGTTAAGTTCAGTATCCTTGTTTATTGTGTTTACACAAGATATGTAATATAAGCATGACACATTGTGATAAAATTTAATATTAATACAGGCATTAAACTAGTATATATTGTTTTCCACATATTCCTCTGTTTTTTGCTAGATCTCACTTGATGCTTTGAAATATTTTCAGATAATATATGCTGATTATCCCTTGAAGTATGAGCTGGACTTTTTAAAAGTGTTAGCTCCTAATTCCCAGTAAAACAACAGGATATTTGTGTCTAAACAGTGTAAGCTCCCTCTCCTAGATCAGTACTTAGGATAACACAGATATAAAGGTTAAAATCTTGCTAGTCTTTTTAGTTCTTTTAATCTTATTTCAAATTTCGTTTAATATCAGAGCAGCAGAAGTCCTAACTGTAAGATTTTTGAGACTTTCAAAGCAAAACCATAAAATATTTAAATGACATTAACTTCTCACCTTCTCTTCCATCCACACTTTCACTTCTTTCTCCTCCCATACACACAAACACATGCAAGCATGTTCACACACACGCAGAAATTACTAAGCAGAGTCAACATTTTAAAATGTGAAACTATAGCGATATACTCTCATAAATGTGAAGCCACCCTGGTTTGAAGTCTAAACATTCAACACATAATTTGTAACTTTAATCAACACATCTCATTTTGCTAATGCATACTGACTAGATGCCTGAGTGCTAATGAGCATCCCTGAATGCTAATGGCTCTGTGAAACTAGCCTTTGAGCATCGCATGGATTATCTAAAACTTATTTGCATCTCAGATTCCCAGCACCATTCAGCTTCACCTCTCTTTGACCTTGACATTATATAAACCAGGGAGAACACTTGTGTTATGAAAGAAAAGCCAAAACTAGACCAAAAAATGAAGGCAAGGACATATTTGTCTAGAATATATTTGAAACAATTTATCAATTTGAATATTCTCACGCTAGAATGTGATCACTGTAAGATCTTATACATCTATTCTCTTCATTCTTTGAACTCTAATGTTTACAGGACATATGCTTAGGAATAGAACTGCTGTAACCAAGAAATTTGAAGAATCTAAGTAAAACAAGGACTGTAAGAAGACATAATACCTTTTAGAATGGATTGATTTGCCAGTAACTAAAGGTATTAAATATATTGTACATTACTGCATAAATTACTATGAGGTAATATAATAATACATATATCATAAGTCCAGCGCAGTTAGAAAATCAGACAAGATTTCAGGTACATAAGCCCTTCCTCAAATCCTATCCCATGGGGAAAAGGGATTATATTATTTTGATACACCATATAACATTTATTTGGTGATTGTTAGATGTGCTCTGTAACTGCAAAAGCCTCACTACTCTCCGAAACTGTTCCAGTGGGCAGACATTGCCTCAATGCCACTCTTTAAAGGGAAACCTATACTCAAGGTGTTATTTCAGTGCCCTGCATGTAATATCTCTCCGTAGAAAGCTGGAAATACTTTCGCTGAAAGCCTTTTCTCTTGTTTTCTATCTTCGATTTTTTTCTGTGAAGAAATACATATATATAAACATATACACATATATACATGCACATATATATTTACATATTTTCAGGAAAAGAAACTTTCTTGCCTGCCAAGAAACATTAGAAAAATTGTAATTGAAGAACACAATGCTGAAGTTATTTTAAAATAAGCTGTCTTTCCACCCTTTATTACCCTCAGAATAAACAGATACACAATGTCCAGATCTGTTTCCCAGCTTGAAATACAGCAGAAGAGCTTTATGTACTGTTAAGTCAAAACCCAGGAGGGGCCAATAGATCATTTGGTTTGATTTCTGCAATGTACAATACATTTTATCTACCAATTTTAATATGGAACCCCTAATCTGTGGTTGACTCAAAACATACTTCCCAGAAAGGTGTATGATTTTGATCTGAGGACTTCAAGTCATGGAATATCCATACTTTCTCCTAGTGTTTGTTTTGCAATGGTTTACTTACTTGTCCTATTAAAAATTATTTCTAATGTTAGTGTTCCACTTTATACTTCCAGATGACAGAACACTTTGGTACATGGAAAAAAATAAACACCGGTGCACTTCTGTATCTACTTTTCCATCCATGTAAACACACTACCATTAACTACCTCATCCAGCTTGCCCTTTTTAATATTTACATTTTCTCTCTTCTGCTTTTCTAAGTTTTATCTCTTACTTCAAGATTTATTAAAAATTCCCAGCATGTCAGATGTCTTTCTAGTTCTTTAAAGACTGTTTGGTACAAATTATCTGCAACTTTAAAAGTGTTTATCCTTTAGTGACTATCTATGCCCTGAAAAGTACTTTCTTATCCTTACAGAATGCAAACAACATGGCTTTCCAAGTACAGAACAGAAACTCTTAGTGAAAATTTCTACATTCTTTATATCATTATTAATGATTTAATTATCTCCAGCTAGTAACAGGTCTATAGCACATCTAGGATTTCTCTGACTCCTCATTATCATTAGCTTTGGGTTTTGCCCCTATTGTTCTTGGCTTCCTTAGGATTTTTTTAGGTTTCCTCTCTTCCAAATGGCATACACTGCTATTTATTTACCAAAACTACTTTCCTGTAACTATATAAAATTACATGTCCTACAGGAAGAAAGGTGATTTCACGAAACTGTCTCCAGAGACACTTACATAAAAATAAGGTTTGGATAAGACTGAAGACAAGTTTCTCAAAGGCGGAGCTCAAGGGATCATGGATTCTTCTAGGAGATCTCAAAATTATGTCTGAATCAAATTATGTCACTGTACAATCAGGAAACCAGGACTCCTGCATTAGAAAGGTTATGATGTAACATTTGTAAAACACAAGTTAGTAATAAAAATTCAGTGAAATTATTAGATTTGACATTGCAAGGAACACCTTTAGCACATCCTAAACAAAGATCACAGAGTATAATGTTTCTTACAGAGTTTGCTATACATGGTAGGTGCTAGCAGCTGCTACCGTCACAGCAAGAATATATAAAGAAAAAAAGATAATGTGAGAAATAAGCTAACAAATTAGCATAGTTAAAGCTAATGTGGGTAACTTTAATAGAGAAATTAATTGTTCCAGGTGCACACCTAACATAACAGATTTTCCAATACAAAAACAGTACTTACTTTACATGGCCAGACAAGAAATTAATAAAAAGGAGAGCACCATAATCTACAAGCCCTTTGTATCAGTAATAATCAGACAAACATAACAGCATCTTGGATGTATACATGTGAGATTTATGCTGAAGACTCCCTTTAATTCTAGTGGAAAACTACTACAGTAAAGGTTTATAGCAGTAATGATGGAATAATATTATACAATAAACTACATCAGGTGATGTAATTTAATTTGGAGTCCAAAATAGTTGTATTTCTATCATTGCCTTCTTATGCTAACAAAAAACAGTTTAAGGAATGGAAAAAATTTACTCATGAAATGGAAACTTTTTTAATTTTATGATTTTCAACATACTTTCAAATACTTTGTTACTGTCTTAATATGGCATACAAAAATAGTATTATTAAATACTATTAAAGAACTTTGTCAAGTTTTAATTAGCTTGACAACGAGCAGCAACTTCTCAGCTAATACCACAGCATCTAACTTGCTATTTCGCACTTCTCTGTAAGTTGCCTAGGTTTCACTGACATCAGACAAGAGCCCGAACTGTAGGTGGCTTTTGCCACCAATTATGAACTACTGTTGTGGGTTATGTAATCTGAGCAAAGGACCTTGTCAGCTACTTAATTCTCCACTGTGTCTGGTAATGCATTCAAGGCAGGCAAAAGTCAGTTCTGCCATGCCATGTTACCGGTGCTGTGTTACTCCAGTGCACACCTGTAAGAATCCCAGTAGGGCAGTGAAGCTGTTGCAGGCAGAGCTGACAGGGACATGGGACAATTCACACTTTTCAGACCTTACTCTTCCAGATTTTCTTCTAACGTCTATTTTATTTCAGATTGATTCATATTCAAGTTTGGAGGTTTTTTCCTCCACAATTACAGTAGCTCACAATTTTAAATGTTAAAAGAAGAAAGGAAAAGTAAGGAAAGTTAGTGGCATGTCATAAAATTACTCAGCTATGGGAATATGGGAGAAGAGTGGAGGCAATTGCTTGTTTCTATGCAAACCCGTTTATTCTGTGCCTTGATCAACCTCTGCATTTACCACTAGCATTTCTGTCATCTGGTTCGAGCAGCCAACTTCAAACACTACCTATTGGAAGTATTTGAAGCAACGTAACATGAGGCTATCCCTGTCTGAATCTGAACTGCAAAGAAATTTTCAGTTTCAGTGAGAGATCCTGTGTTGATTATCGTGTCCCTTGTTTCCTGAGAAGCAGCAGGAGAATCATACCTCCACCATTGCTATGAAAGAAGCATGTAAAGCTGGAGCCAGTACAGAAGATTACTCTGTGGAGCTGAGTAACAATTCACTGAGTAGCCCTCCTCTAGCGTATCACAGAAAGCAGTTCTTGCTACAACTGTTGTGTCATTCACAAAATAGAGCAGCAACAATGTTTTAAAATACTCTTGTCCTGCACATAATATTATAGTCCCTTGAAACACTTGGCTAGTTCTCGTGAAAACACATCAAACCAAGCTTATCCTTTTATCATTAATCTTATTATCTCTAATAATGGCTTTAGAAACTACTGCACTAATATCTTAAAATAACTCCATATAGCACATTTTAGTCCTGGTTTAACACACTCTTTTACCAAGGAAAAGAAATCCTATCAATGATTCTGATAACTTCGTGATATACAGAAATTAGGTGTTGTCTTTAGTCAAATCCTTCTCTTTTTCCACTTAAAACCTAGACCAGAATTAAGAACATGGGCAAATCTCTGATGCAGTAATCCACTGGCACACAAGAACTTCTGTGAAACATCTTACCCCACAACATTTCTGTGAAACACGTTGCCCCACAACATTAATTTTACAATTGCTGTGTTAAGCCAGCACATCCTTTTTGAGCACTGATGCCATGTTTGCACCCAAGTGTCAATGTATTCCAGGTGTACCATAATTCAAATAATTTCTTTGGACATTTAGTCTGTAAAGCATAAAAACTTTATGGCTATCAACTACATAATTCTGTGCACATTTATTCCACAGAGTGACAACTTTAAAGTTTAAATAAATCTTTGGGATACTTTGTCTGACTTTGGCCTAACTTTTTCATTTCCAGCCAGATCTTATTGAAATAACAGGGAAAATATCCACAAATTTCTATATTTTAGCACTCTAATTAATTTCTATCATTTATCAAGATTATTATAATTTCCCATAAATTCACAAATATAAAAAATATTAATGATATATCTTTTCCACACAATTTGAAAGAAAGTTTCAAGATTACACTTCCATTTCTCAAAATGTTTTCATCACTTACCTAGTTTGTAAGATAAATTACTTAAAAATTAAAACAACGCTACTTCTTAGCAGGAATAGAAGGGGTCACATCAATCTTTTTTATTAAAAAAACAATTTGAAATCAAAATAAAACTCTCTCAGCTATGGGTTGTATAGACAACAAGTAATTTTGTTGTTGTTTTTCACAAGGTTATTGTTTTTCCCCTGCTTCCCTCCAGTGAAATAGGGAGATCATTAATTCTACAGTCAGCAGCTGAAACCAGTTAGTCTGACCTCAGACATTACTGATCACACCCCTTCCTTCACAGTAAACCCCAGCCTACAACAGATATATTGCTTTTCCTTTCTTACCAGAAATGAACAAAGCAGCCAGACCAGAACATTATTCCTAATACAAATACGCATTATTAGTTATAAATACACCTCTCTGAGTACTTTGATCCAAAGTTCATGCCCCTGTAAGAGATGACAGAACACAACAGCAGTAACAAAAACTACGTACTACTTTAACCTATATGACTTTGCACATTCAAATTACAGTACCACGGATTTAATCAGCTGCTTCTGAGAGCATCACAGAATTACAAAA
The DNA here is from genome assembly GCA_035590215.1 of Microhierax caerulescens. Taxonomy (NCBI): domain Eukaryota; kingdom Metazoa; phylum Chordata; class Aves; order Falconiformes; family Falconidae; genus Microhierax; species Microhierax caerulescens. Next base: position 686,179 of record JAVJGJ010000001.1, read on the forward strand.
CAAGACCAACCCTCACTGTTGTTTAATTTCAAAGCAGCTTGAAAAAGACATTTAGGAAAGTCTTTTCTGACCAAGATCAAGACTACAAATCAGAAAAAGCAGTCTTCTCTGAAATGGTTAAACACTAAACAACAGCTAATCTATAGGCTTTACAGCACGCTCAATCACCAGCTCTGAGTCAGATGAAAGTCTGATGTAAGGACAGTCATTCAGGCTGCAGGATCTGGAATCATTCTGGGCTAACTGTGTAAGAAGAGGGCAATAAGCATGAAAGAGAAGCAAGCAAGAATGTCTCTAATAAATAATTTTCAGAATAGATTGACTATGCAGTGCATTGTCACGATGAATCAAACCCATCTATCATATGGTCACTCTGCAGCTTTCTATAAAGCTGAGGGATTGCATCTTTGGACTTCCAGTTTATTTGAGGTAGTGTGTTTCTGTGGATCCAAGCTTGACATTGATTTCTCAGGAGCCTACGTAATTTGGAAAGCCACTTCAGCTACAATATTGTAAAATGATCTTTTATCACCTGGTATTTTACAAAATTCTCATGGAAGAATGTGTGAGAGCTCTTTAAAATGCAAGATTCACCACAGGGGAAACAGCGGTTAGCTCTGCAAAGGAAAAAATGTCACATGGCTGAACACATTCTCTCATTATTCCCAGCAGCTATAGAAGTAGCTAGAGGCAGAAAACTGACAATAATTATATTGCTTGGAAACAGACAGCATACATAAATCTACTGTATTAAGCCCTTATTCACTGATTTATTTTCTAAAGCTCGTTTCAGCATTAGCCCAGAGGTAACACTGTTCAAGACACTGCTCTTCAGTTTAAGGAAAATTTGGGTAAATTTTTCTTCCATGTACTGTGATAATTACAGTTTTGACTGGTTGCTTTCTCTATCCTGTAGCAACCTGGATTGCCGTGATTTTTGACTGCAATTTTCTTCCTTAGTAGATTGTCGGTAATACTGAAACAGAAAGCAGGCCTGCTTAAAGGAAGAGTAATTCAGCCCTTGTTGAAATTGTTATATGTACAGCATAAGCCTGCAGTGGTGGCAAGACAGCTTTTCAGTCCTGAATGTCTGTTTATGTCAAATCACAAAAGCATAGTGCAAGCAATCTAGACTCAGCAGGAATCTTTTACCGAACTAATTTTGACAGAACACTGAAAAATCATGAATCAGAGGTGTTTCTAAAAGGGAAAAATAAAGGTTGGTGATGCTATAGAAGCTTAGCACAGTACTGGCTGAGTGGCACAGATGTGTTCCTGTAATTATCTCAAAGGCCAGTAAACTTGAAAATTAACTTCCCTTTATGTAGGTACTACATCCAGCCTGCACTGTTACTGTTCCTTCAGAGACTTGCTGTAGCACGCTGCTGTTGGGTCACCCACACTGTGGGGAGAAACAAACTACCCAGGTGGCAGCCAAAGGAAAAAACAAGTTTAAAACTTCCCACGTTTATGAAATCAAGGTTGCTATTTTGCTGCCATTTATTGCTTAGAGGTGCCTGGCAGTCTTAGTTGCTTGAGTAAACACTAAACCTTAGGTATAAACAGATTGCAAAACCAATTAAAAGTCTAGAAAGTTGTTCTATCAAATTAACTCATTCCTTATGATTTCCTATATTTCTCAGATTTTTGTGCATGTTGTTATGCATTTATTTCATTTTGGATGCCTAATTGTGAATATGGTACTGTATCATTTAATAACATTTCAAAGCCAGGAAGAGTATTACGAATTGTAACGCTTCTATAGCTACATCTACTGCATATTGTATGTTAACAAGTAAAATGTGTCATTTTTAGAGTGACAAAAGGAATGTTAATCAGGTTTTCTCCTATAAGTTTCAGGATATACAGTCTCCTTGAACTGATGATAACAGGTTTGCACATGGCTCATTGCACAGGTTTTTGGTGTTATTTGATCTCATAGTCAAGACAGAGAGAAAAAAAAAATCAGAGCAGTTTCAGTACCAGATATTTTTGTATTTTCTACACTCTCACACAGAACAACATATACTGAGGTTTTTCTAATGCAGTATGTAAAAATCAGACCTTGGGAATCCCAAAAAGAATTGTGTCCAGTATATTCCTGATTGTTTTCTCCGTGGCTTTTGAATTTCAGGTTCTAGAATCCTGCTGAGGGATACAAGTTGTTTTCATTTGCTTTCAGGGAAATTGTTTCAGTGTGTACCTGGTAAATGTATCAGCCCTATAAAGCAGGCTTTTTGCTTTTTTAAGGGACAGAACAGACATAAATCAAACGTTCATTCAGCAAATTTAGAGCCCTGAGCAGGAGAGGAAAGAAACTACAGGACTCAAAGACAGCAGCCAAGCAGGGGAATCAATCCGTTCCTCCTGCAGCCTGCTCCCTAGCTGTCCCCTATGAAGAGGGCTAGAAGGCATGGCATGTGCTAGGTAAACACCGTCCTAATGGCTTGTACAGGAGACAGCAGTTTGCAAGCACTGCCTCTTCTACTGTCTAGCCAGCGGCTAAGTACTGCAGCACAGGCACTGTCACTCCTTTCTGGTTTCGGTGCAGTAAATTATGCAGAGTTCTTTTGCCAGGATAGCTACACTTACGCAATCAGCTTTGGTCTGTGTATCAAGGTGTAATTGTTCTGCTGCTCAAACCTTTCTGCATGGCTTTGGCTAACCCCAGTGAAAGGGACAAAGGATTATTTGTGCAGGATGCCACAGAGCATATAGCAGGGACATGGCCATCAAGTCACTTAGGAGTTCCCCGTTTCAGGTACCGCATATCTCTGGTTTAAGGAATGTGCCAATATTTGAGACTTTGAAAAAGTAAAGAGCAAGCAAAACTTTGTATTCAGGGTGGTCTTCACCTAAAATCAGCATCCGTCTTGCCCACGTAGCAGCCTAGCTGCAGAAAAGAGAAGTGTAATACTAGTTCCTTGAGAAATACACTATACCTACATTTTCTTATATACTTACATTTTCACATTTTTAGGGAAAGCCCTGAAAAAGAGAATTTCAGCATTGAAGACTTTCTCTTTTTGACTCCATGATAGGAGTACTACATTCATTTTTTCTTCCCTATACCTATCATTTGTACTAAGCAAGAACAAACATACTTTTACAGAGACAAAGTTTTTTCCTTTTTCCAGAAAGGAAGGAAGGATAAGAACAGAACATAAACAAACAAATGAACAAACAGAAGTAATAGAGCAAACCAGCTTTGCTATTACCTAATTTGATTTTCTAAAAATTGTTAATAATAATAATTATTGTTATCATCATCATCAGAGGAATGAGTATGACCAACATACCTAAACATCCAAATTGGCACAACTCAAATTATGATCCAAGAGCTTACTGGGAAGGAAGAGGGAAAACACTATTGAATTACAAGGAAGAGAGTGTCATCTCTATGAAACTCCAACCTATCCTATTAAACAGTTGAAGAAATCCTTGCTCCTGCACCAGTTAAACTAATTTTTATAGAGCATTCACTGTTAAAATCTATTGTTCCAACTTTTCCAACATGCTAGCAATTAAATATTCAGTTGCATATTACTTGCATATTGCCTGCAGGTTGTGGGGAATAAGAAAATACCATAAATGTTTTGGTTTACATTTATTAAAGTATGTTATCCTAATTAAATATTTTCGGGACATTATTTTCTCCTTATTATACATGAAGACTTTTTTAATTAAAATTTTAGGGCACAAGATTATTTTGGGTTGTGTATGTCCAGCCTATCAGCAAAGCCAGTTGAAACTCCTGTTTTCTCATCTCATAAAATATAGTGTCCCTACATGGTCCTTAGCAATTTACACCTCTTGCTTTGTAAGTACGGAAATATGGTTTATGTCTAAATGAAAGGTAATGAAGAATCACGATTTGGTGAAGAAGTGGGATCCCCTGGTGCCCCTCACTTCTTCTGTGGCTGTGTGATAGACAGCCACAGCCTTGTTCAGATTCTAAACAACCCCCTTCTATTGTTGGCTGAATGGTGCCTATTATGTCTGGCTAAAATCCCTCCCTATTCCAATGGGGGTTTTGAAATTTAGTCTAAAACAATGCTGTCCATACATAAGCTACCATGTATCTACTAGAAGAAAAGGAAAAAAAACATTCCTTTTTTAAGCACCTTGGAGGAACATTCTTAAGACTGGGGGGGGGGGGGGCACT
>JAVJGJ010000001.1:695535-716054 GCA_035590215.1 Microhierax caerulescens
ACTGTGACAGAAACAAGCCCACTAACTAGAAATACTTATTTCCAACTGTAACTTAAATGAAAATTAACTGAATAAGCATATTTTCTTTGGTCCTATCCCTTTCTGACCCATCTGAGCCTTTGAGACATTTTAGGGAAGAAGATTACAGGTGCATTATTAATATTTTTTTTTAACTGTTGCTGTGTAAATAGCTCAGGCTGAACCTTGAGCTGTGATGCTTGTTCTCTTGCCACAATTGGGTTAATTTAAAACTAGTCTGTATTCCAGTCTGAAATATCTGGCTGGATTGGGTGACAGTGGAGGTCACTAAACCATATTCAGGGTTAGGTCCTATAGGGACTTCAGGGTTTTGTATAGGTAGAAGTATACCTTTTTTAAGCAGTTTCATTTTGGCATGCCTAAACTTAGTACCACTGGCTAAAAAGAATCACAGACATGACACTAACACTGCTAGATTTTGTTTTGAAACTTACGATCAACTTCATCTTACACTAGTTATTTTGACAAGAAATATCTGATTAACCAAAAATTTACAAGTGAAATGTTTAGTTTTCCAACACTAATTTTTCAGTGAATGGAAGACAATTTGGCTTTTGAATAACAATTCCAAACAGCTGCATAGGCAGGGCTCTTGACATTGTAAGATTGATCTTGGTGAATAGCAACAAACTGGACATTTTGTAGTTTCATTATCACTGCACTTGCCACGAAACGTTTTACAACTTCAGGTTATTAAGCTAGTAGCAGTGGAGAACATTCTTCTCAGAGCACTAACAACTCAAAATGCCAGTCTCATCACCAATGCCAGCACTGAAGCCTTGATGGCTACATTCAGAGTCTTTTCCCATGTTATATTTCATACTGGTTATGACAAGCTATCTGAATATCTTTTGAAAAGTGGGAAGAACTGAAGGCAGGGTGAACTTCATCTCTTACACTCCTTAAGATAAAAGAAGGATACAGAGAAGCAGAGGTAACTACACAATAGTATAAGACATAATGCAGAGGCTGCTATTATTAAAATAAGCCCAGATATAACCAAGAACATAGTGGTAGAAGGTTGTGGTGTAAAACTGTAGAGGTGAATTTGTCTCCCAGCTCCAGAATGATCCTAGACCTTATATTCCATTTTTCACATCCCTCCTCATTAGCCAATTAACTTCATAGCTCATGGTGTCATGATCTTCTCTTTCTCACCCACTGTTTCCACCAAGTCCTCCTTATGCCTCTAGTTTCCCCACAGAATTTGTAACTGCTTGAGGTAACAGAAGATGCTGACAGTAAAAAGAACCACATTTTCAATTTCAGCAGTGATGTTATAGGTGTTCTGCCTCCTGGTACAAGCAGAAGGAAGTAGAATTCAAACCAATTTGTTTCCCCTGGATTCTATGAGACCACACTACATGTTTTAATCCAAATTGCAACTTATGCCACCAATAAGTGACAGGCTTAATATATATAATAACAACCTGACAGGCTTTTAATATTGATTTTGTATGGCTGGAGAAGCTTCCCATCAAAATAGTGGGCTGTTCTGATCACATGTGAAAGACAGACACTGTAACTCATTACAGACATTTTTTTTACAAATTCATGGGACGTCTGCCTTACTACAGGGAGGGTTGGTTTCTGAAGTTAGCAACAAGAGAGCACTTTGTTTCTTCAGCAAATACGAATCAGGGTTTTAAATGTTATCTACCTGTTCTGAGTGGAACAGGTATATTGTTTCTATCACCTGACTGATAATTTCCACTGTATTGGAGACTGACCCAGCAAAGTGATTTTTTTCATGACTGCATAAAGAAAACATATGGAGTCCTGATTCCCTTAATCCAGAAAGAACCAAGCAAGAGAAGAAAATACCTTGTTACTATTCATGCCCGTTTCAACTAATTCTTAACTCAAAATTCAAGTCTCTTAAGCTTTTTTCCCCTTCTTGGTCATAAATCCATGGTTTGCATCTTTACTTAGAACATTGATTTTTCTGTATGACATTGACACCCTTACACCAAACCCCGACAATTAGTGCTAGTACAACCATAGACTTGCTCTGTTAATAAGAAAACACAGGTGCTACATAGCTCTGCTTCTTGCCATATACTAGTATTCTGGGCTCACACTTTTAGCTTAATTTGAAGAGTAAGCCCCCTGTTCCTCATGTCCATGTTTGCTCTTCTCATTTCACTCACCTGTTTTATCCCAGTCTTCAGTATCATCATCATGCTCTACTTGTTCTGTTCCCACTTGTTCTTCACTAGAATAAACTGTGTTCTAAAGCTCTGGCATGGGTTCACCCATGCCACAGACCCTCTCTTGTTAACAGTTCCACTTTGCTCAGCAATCCAAAGCAACCTATAATCACAGTGGCTGGAATCATGCCTCACATAAAGTGTTTTTGATTGAGATCTCAAAAAAATTATTAAGACAAGAATAATAAGTTTAACAATGAGTAAGTGAAACAGAACTACTTAAGATCAATTCCCCCTTTTTCCTGCTGAACTTCAAAATTATCCTGTAAATACCACCCTCAGTGAAAAATCATTATAGGAAAAAAACCCCTAAACATTACGACTTTTCCTAATCATGACATGTTTAGCTGCATTCAGAGTCTCTGCATGAAAACCACAAAATGCAGCTGTGCACAAGGCAATTGCTCCGTTTTCATCTGTTCCCTGTTGACTATAGTTCAGGTGAAATTGATGCATTAAATGACAGAATGTAACTCACATTTGCTACAGCTTTTAGAAAGCCTTAATCCTGAAGGTGCTTGTCCATGTAATTTTGTTGTAGCAGATGTATGTAACGATAGATGCACCTACTCTCTCTTTCTGAATAGAAAGTATTGACTTAAACTGCTTAACAACTGCAAACCCAGATGCTAGAAAAACAGGTGTGGCCCCTCATCTGAAGTCAAGTGTTTTGGGCAATTTACTACCTAAAAGTGCAAGGGTTAAGGTGAAGATGTTAATATGTAAATCCAGCCCCCGCTTGAAATAAACAGTGGGTGCTTCGAAAGCGGCAATTCCTGGTTTGTTCCAATTTTAAACTACTTCAAAAAGTATCAGACTCCCATGAAAGAATTAAGGATTACCTTGTTTGAAAAGTCAACTCTTTTTGTCTGAAAGATATTTTTATCCACCTCTGTTGCTTTGCACGGCCCTGTTTAGCCCTGGTGACCCGCCGCCGCAGAAGCCTCGTGCCTGGGTACGCTGTGGGGCAGCCCTGTGCCCTGTGTGCCCAGCGCTCCGCCAGCAGCGCAGGCTGGTGGCTTGTCCTCATCCCTCCAGACAGCGTTTTATACTGCCTGATGACTAGAAGGGCAAACACCACTTGGCCCTTCCCAGCAAACACCAAGGAAAAAACATTTTAAGTGAATACATGACTGCATGCCAGCTAAACAGTTTTTACATTATTAATAACAACTTTCCCGCCCCCATATATCTTGCACACGATTTCCATGCTTTTTTCTACAGCACTCATGTCTGTATGCTAAGCATACATAACTTGAAAAAGATTTAACGCTCTTTTTCTCTGCCAGCACGACAAAGGCAGAACTGCTCCGCAGCAGGAACATGGTGCATGCCTGCAGTCACATCAGACAAACCTTTCAACCCACCCCCAGGCAAGGTGGCAAAAGCTAAACACAAACTTTCTAATTCTCTTTCCCTACCGAGTCGATCCTTTCCTGACCCTTAGCCCAACATATTTTCCCCTGCGCGCCCTCGGAGCGGATGGCGGGGGCTGCCTGGCGCCCTGGGAGGGAGGGAGGCAGCCAGGAGCTGCCGTGGGCCTGTCGCTGCTGGCTCCTTCCAGCCCAGGCACCTGTGGGACAAACCCATCCTGCACCAAACCCACAGCTCCTCGGGGAAGCACAGGGTGCCCCAGCCGAAACTTATTTTTAAAAGATGTCGGTAGCAGCTTGGGGGCACTCCCAGGGGAGTTGTTGCATGCCCAAAGGAGGTATGTGCTTTTATGGAGGGGGCTGCTGCCTGTGGGATGCCCCTGAGAGACTGTGGCTGCAGGGGTGCCCCTGAGGGGATGAGGGGCACCCCACGGTGGGGCAGTGGCTGTGTCCCCTCAGGGCTGTCCCACAGCAGGGCAGGGGCACCAAGGCACAAAGCAGTAGGAAAACCAACAGGCAAAGTGGAGCAGAAGACCATTAGGCACACCTCAACCTCCTTCGCTGTCTGGCACCTCTCTGAGCAAATTTGGGCCGAGACTGTAATTCACAGGGAAAATAAGCAAAGCTGAGCTGGGGAGGGGGGAGTATACATGTTTTTACACGTCTCTGTACCCTCACACTGTTAACAGCATGGTTCCCCTACATGCTAGCTATACAGATGGTATAAAGGTTTGCAGGGTAACACTTTGGTTGAAGATAGGCCTAAATTTGCAAACAGGAAGGTTTTGTTGTTTTTTTTTTGGGGGGGGGGGGTTGTAAGGAGAAACAAAATTTGTTATTCACAAAAATTGGTTGTGTTAAAGCTATTTCTCAGGTAATGTGGAAAAGCAGGTCAGTAACACTTGGATTATAGACTGGTTTATTTGATTAGTGCAAGACGATACATGTGAGGCATGTACTTCAGACATGTACAGCTGCGCCCTACTGTCAGGGACACCATGCACTGGTTTTAATAACTAGCTGCTGGCATTTTAAAAGTCTGGTCAGTCTTCACGTGGAGGATGGAGAGAAAGATGGGAGTCTGGGCATATGAGAAGGACCTTAGTAATTCAGAGAAAATACCTTCTTGGGGGTCAAACAGATTCTTTTCTTCCAGGTGATGTTTGTGTATGGGCTTAAATAAAGTTCACGGTCACACCAACTCATGTGGATCCAGAATCTAACATGGGGGCCCATTCGTATTATGTCCTCAGCCCTGTCTCACTAAGATATAAGGATACGCTGGTAGAAAGAGTAATTTGTTCAAAATTAAAAACAGCATTGTATTTTTAAATTCCAGCTGTGATAGTCTCACAAAAATGAATGCCTGTTGTGCTGGATAGAAAATACCACTACCTACTACCAGATACACAGGTAAGTGATGCCCAGGTTACTTGGCTGAAGTAACCTTTGGCACAGTACTTTTTTTGCAAATCACTGAATATTATTGGTAGCAAAGTGGTAAGAGTTTGGTTTGTAGTCAGATTTTTACATTAATTTCAATGAGACCAATGATGAAAGAGGTATTTTGAGCTTCTATTATGGCACTCACAGATAGATAATTGTATTTCATTCACGTGTTCTGATTTTCATCAGTAGATCTCAAAGCACTTTGAAATAGTCTCATACATATTTGGAATATAAGGCATGAATGCGGAGATGCATTCAGTCTTCCAGCAGACCAGTAGCCAAAGCAGGAACAGAAACCAGGGGCTCTAATCTTAAGGTTTTTCTATACTTTTCATTTGTAATAATGTCCTAATATGTACTCAGTAACAGTATTTAAGAGGAAGTTCATGCAAGGAAAATACTGTGATTAGTGGTGTAGTTCATATCTACAGGAGGCACTGGATAATGAATATTAAACTACAGAAATAACAGCCATGTGGCTTGCTACTTCTTGTCCCCTTCTGAATAACACAATTTTTTAATATCATCTAATCCTTCATTTCACAGCCAAAGGAGTTAAAACTTTCACATTCAAACCCCCATAGTAATTAATTTTTATGTCTCCAAATCCCATCTCTTTGTTAATACCAGTCTGGTCTTAACAGATGCTGGTTCTTTTGGTTGGGCTAGGAAATTCTTATAATCCTTATGTGTAATACAGAAGTTAAATAACCTGTTTCTCTTTCTATTGTGTCCAAGCCCTTAAAAGCTGTTACAGAATATTGATTGACAATCCACTGGCTGATAACATGTCAATAGTAATGCTACACCCTGCTGTGGGACTACCTTCACAACCTTCACTTCTTTTTTTGCTGGTTTTGTGTGTGTGTGTGTGCGTGTGGGCGCGCTGTTGTCATTGTTTCTTGGTTTTGTTGTTACTTTTTTGTGTTTTGTTTTGTTTGAAACAGATGGAACACTTTCTGGAAGGCTGCATGTGCTTGGTTTAAGAAAGGCCAGAATGGTTGGATTGCGGGCAATGAGACAAGAAGAGAAAACGAGCCTCTCAGCAGAGGCTGTGGCACAAGTAAAATCCTTTCTGCCAAAAAGAAGTTACATATTCCTGGCAGCAGAGATGTCCCCGGTGTATTGGCAGTCTCTGCCCTCTGCCGGCAGCCCTGGAGATCAGCCTCAACTCCGGTGTGGGAGTCTGTGATGGTATCTCCGAGGAGTCCTCGCAGACAGTGTTGAGACTGGCAGGATTTTTAAAGCAAATCCTTTAGAGCATGCTGTTTCAGGAAGTGCAAGAATGAAAGTGTCGGAGGGGGATATAAATCTCAAGTGACATTTTCCATTGACTTCTGTAACGCTTTTCACGTCTGCCTACTTCTCACCTTGTACACCACCACAAGGGTTAGTCTGAATCATCTCCCCACCTGTTTTCCTCCAGTGAGCCAATACAATGACAAAGAAACATGATTATAAACATTACTTTTTGTTGTGATGGAGGTTTTCATTCCACTATAAAAAAAGATTATGCTTATTAAACATGATGAGTTATTTCAACAAGAGGTTTCAAAGTGCAATTTTGGGTTAATGTAGAACTGCAACTGCTGAATGTGCAGAACATTATTTTAAACCTTCATTTTGTGGCAATTGGTAGATAACTAATTTTCCCATTAAAATATAACTTTGAACAACTAATTCAACCTGTTGGTAAAACATGTTATTTTCACTTCACAGTGAAATCTGAAAACATTTCAGAGTCCTGCAAAGCAACAGGACTGTCCATGGGTCAGGATTTGCAGGATGGCAACCTCAGTCCAAACGGCAGCTCAGGTTCTCACCCACTCATACCTGAAATGGCAAAACCAGCTTCTTACCCAGTACTCACAGGCCTTTGGATTTGTAGTGATAATACTGATACTCTACTGTACAAGTCTCTTTTATACTTACTTGTGCTTGATTAAAATCTACTTTTTCCAAATCTGTAGGAGAACAATATATTCATACAGAACAGACCCGCCCTGGCTGCCACAGCATTCTGGCAAAGCCATATTTTACCCCTGCATATTTGTATCTGACACCACATGAAACAGCTGCCCCAGTTTGGGGTAATTTTACCGACAGGTGTATGGATGTACCTGGATGTACCATGTAATTGCATCATCTTTTTAAAGGCACATTGGCTTAGGTCTGGAAACATCCCTTTTCTAAGAACAAGGCATAGACTGCTACACCTGTAAAAACCAGAATACTAAGCACAAATGGGTTAGAGTGTAAGAGTAGGATTGATCTGTGTGGCATGATTTATTCTTCCCCAGACCTCACCAATCCCTTTCTTTAGCAGAGTAGTATGCATCTTTGAAAGGAGGTTGTACAGAAAAGTGCCTTACTAAATTGCCTCTGTGCATGTCGGGTTTTCAGTATGACATCAGTTGTACAGTCCTAAATAAAAAACCTGATAAATTCAGCCGCTTAATATATACCAAATGAATAAATATTGCACTCCTTCAATTAGAGGAGGATAAACTTCTTAATGCTGCAGTATTATATTGTTGTTGATGGTGACATATAAATAGTAAAATATGCTGAACAATTCAGGGGTTCTCAGCAACACTAGAGTGGGAATTCATCAGGTATTGTATTTCTGTAAGCAGCACCGAGGTGCCCCTGCCCATGGCAGGGGGTTTGCACTTCATGATCTTCAAAGTTGCCTTCCAACCCAAACCAGCCTGTGAGTCTGTGAAAATCTTCACAACGGACCTGCAGCCTCCAATTGTGTCTGTGTGTTTAGTATGGATGAACACCCTGCAGTTCCCACAGACTACATCTCTCCTCATTGCAGCACCAACAGATCTCTGAGCCTGCTAAAGGAGCCAGGCAGCCCACGTCTGCAGTGCCAGGATGGCTTTTTTACCTAGACAATTACTCAGCTGGAATGAAGTTCGTAGAGATGCAGAACGAAACCAGCCACATAAAGCTTCTTTTCCATCAAACTCCCCAGTAAATCTCTCACCTCTAGCAGCAAGCTTGACATACACTCATCAACACCTTCATTCTCACTCTGAAGCTTCAACAGTGTCATTTTTGTATCTTTCTGCTCATACCTGCAATTAACAAAATTTAGTAATCCAGTCAAGTCTTTCATTCACAATTATGTTTTAACATTATTCAGTGTTCCACAGTAAGCATGTTTCACCACTCTTACATTGCAACAGTCAACATACTACTGTTTCCAATAGCTATATTACTGCTTCTTATCTAGTAGACACCAGTAGAATTTGGATAAGGACACCAGGACAGGCACCTTTCATGGAACAGAGAAATTGCTCATGCATTCTACCATTCTTCCCCCATCAAGCAAGACTGGAAGAAGTAAAGCTCAGCTGAGGCCATGTCCATTTGACATGGATTTCTTATAGCTCATAAGTTTATACAGCTACTCTGTCTTGCAATAAGCATAGCCTTTCATTTAATCAGCTGGGTGAGAGCAGCAGCCAGCATACGCACAGCAGACCCGTGAGGCACTGAACTGGCACTGGAGCTAGAACTGCACACACACAGCACCACAGAGTGACTGCTGACACTGCTTCATGTTCAACACTGTCCCCACACAGCTGTTCTGCTTCTAGACCTGTGCCAGCACATTCATGCAATATGACATGGAGGAGATAACTAACCAGGTCAGGTCTCCACAAGCTTAGCAACCCTCTCCTTAGCATACTGTGAACATCCCCCATTTTTGAGGCTCTATCTCCAACTGGCACATACCTGAAGCATCTAGGTCAGAATCACAGATTTGCCTCAGGTTTTCCTACCAGGACCATCAGGTGTTTCTAGGTAGGAAAGAATCAATCTACCTTCTGAAGTGTGTGTATCACACCTCATTGTCTTTTTCTGGCCTTTCGTTCTCTACCAAAAAGACCTGGTTTCCCTCTTTCCTCCTGCATAAGCTCAGGGTTGGTTAGTCACAACCTTCAACTTAATTCCACATGACCAGTGACCAGCCATTTGCCTTTTTCACTAGGTTATTAATAATAACATTAAGGTCCAGGTACCTGCACATTTCTAAAAAACAAATGCCTGAAAAGCCCCTGTAGCCCTTGGCAAATAAAAGACATTCTCTGCCTGTCTTAGTCTTATTTGCTGTGTTACCATCTTCTGCCACAGCAAGTTCTGTGAAAATATCCCTGCTAGGCTGTGCTCCCACAGAGCTGTACAAACGTACACCTGGGATGCCAGCTGCACTCCCTTCACCAGTCAAGAATTTGATGTGCTCTTCAGGGACTTCTGAGACAATTCAATAAATGTTTGCAAGACAACACTGCAACCTGAAAGCAACTTGGAAGTTCAGCTAGCTTGGCAAAGGGAAGTCTTCAAATCATGCAAGCTTGTAGTACAATAGCTCTCCCCTTCTCCAGAATTATCAACACCGTGTTTCATTCTTCATCAGTGCCTTGCAGTTTTTGTCTACACTCTCAGCCTGTAGAAACTGCTGGTCAAAGAGCATGGCTGAAAATCAAGAGCAGCTTCATAAACGGACAGCTCTTGACTGGTTTGACAGGACATAGACTTCCCTCTACACCTTTGCATCCAGCAACTGAAAACAAGTAAAGGGACAGTCACATCAAAAAAGGCAATCATACAGCTGTACAACTATGTTGAAATTGACATGGACCATATGAACCTTTCCCAGTGGGAAGAATGGAAAAGTTTCCTGAGCCATGGCAGTAAATCATTCTCCAACAAAACCCTGAAGTTAATAGTAGTAGTGCACAGAGAGAACATACATAACTTCGCGTATTCAATTGTTTTCAAGATGTTTAAAAAAACCTGACAGAATTAGTTCCATGTAAGTCTATGCTCAGACTAAACAGTGCTTTCACTCTGTAACCAAACTGTATTTTCATGTAACATAGCTGGATTAAAGAAAACATTTGCTCCAGCTGAAGGCCTGCCTGCCTGTATGCACAGCTAGTAACTTTTCTGCTACCACAGAAATTTATTTTATGCAGCATTATCAGAAGGAAGTAAGAAAATGAAGTCCTTTACCATAACTGAACTGCAAGTTCAATTAAACAAATTAAAATGTTATCCAGATATTTGGGTTACAGTGATGGAGACAGCCCAGTACATAGAGCAATATGTATTTATTTAGCACAAGTTCCATAGTCCAATAGAAGTGTATGTATGCTAGTACTTCTTTACACCACTTTGCTTTTTGAAAAGGTAAAGAACTGTCATGAACAATGCAAAGACAAACTAGCCATCTGACAGAACTCTTTTATCCTACAAATGTAGGCCTGATAGCAGCTTATAAACTGTAAGGCAGATTAGGAACTCCTTCTCAAGTGAGTAATCTTTATACAGTTCCAGTAACTCAAGTGGAACTTGACAAGAAAAATGTTACAAGACTAGGACGTTATATATGACTGCAGTGTTTCCTATAATTACAGCCAACATAATATGCAGAGGCAGGGTTATATTCTCAGACAAAAAGGCAGACAGACCACTAAAAGATTCACAGTAAGTTGCCAGAAACACTTAAGAGAAAAAAATCCAACTCTTATGTATGTTATTACGTAACATAATTAAGCACAATTCCCATTTCAGACAAAACAGGTAAGTCAACATAAAATGCTCAGAAGTGGCAACTTTCATTTAGAGACAAATACATGATACTTGTTGATACTTGTTGGTAAATAAATGCTGACAGCTCATAACAGATAGCATAAATATTACTTGAAATTTGGATCCATTAATGACATAACTACAATCACTGGATACAGAAGACCATCCAAACTATACTGGCACATAGATTTTCCACAGCTTCTCCTTTGCTAAAGGTCCACCACCTTAAGTGACTGACATCAAAGATGTGCTGCTGCAACTAGTTCAGTCTTCCCTCCTGTAGTTATCACCTGGATTAGACTCCCTGAGTTTGGTCGATTCTTCCCCGTTATCCAGTTGTAAAAGGTTCTGTTTTAAAATAAATGGATACAACAGAGTGAGGAGAAGGGAAAAAGTAAATACTACTGTCAGGTATATTGGCAGGATGCATAAAAGACTATTACTTCTCCTCCTTTCCCTATAGCCCTCTCTAGTGATTTCCACGTGTCTTGTAAACTAGCGATGTGATTCCTGGATTCAGACCCTCAGAGCTGGACAGAGGCTCAGAGTAATCTGCAGGGCTTTACAGTACACACACAGGATTTTCAGAACATCTCAAAGGAAAAGGCCAGGAGCTTAAAATGTCAAAGTGGCAAGCCAAAGTGGCAAGTTTCTCCACCCCACCCCACCCCACTCCCAAGTTAAAAAAAATATTTGAAAAGGCAAAGGAGAATCTACTTAAGTTGCCTTTATAGTACATACCAGAAACACAGATTTATGGCTAAAGAGAGTGGCTAAATCCATTATTCTGCCAACAGACAGTGAAAGCTGCCCAGCAGAAGCACAGAAAGCCTTAAGACATCCAAAATAATACCAATTAAGATGGACTTTTTCTGCGTAGCACACCAGAACACTCTACCAAAACATAATACAAACTTCTCACTCAAAATATACTACAGGAAGTGCAGTATATTTTTCAGGTCCATTAACCCTTCAAATATTGCAGATTTATCAGTACATTCCAACATGGCAGCTGCTAACACAACGGTTTCCAGGGCACAAAATTCAAGTGCCATACAGGAAAAGATTTCCTGCATCCTTCCCAAGATGTAGATGTTACCAACACTTAACATCAGATGTTTTTCTTCCATAGCCAGTGAGATTTTCAGTTTTCAAAGCTGGATTTGAAGTTGGGAATTAGAACCCAAGAAACAAAACAAACCAATCAACCTAATTCTTCCATAAGGAAAAAGTATTTAAATTTTTAAAAATTAATTTGTAAAACCACAATATCTGGCTAAGCAGACTCCGGAGCAAAATAAATTAAAGATATTTTTTTTTAATGTTTTTAGGCCAACTAAATTCAATTTATGGGGCCCTTTTAAAGAGCCACATCAAACAGCAGCACAGGTTTCTTGCAACATAAACCATTTCCCACTCTGACGCTCAACTTAAAAAAAAAAAAAAGAAATCCAATGACAGAACTAAAGTCTTCTCTGAACACTTAGCAATAGGGAGTATCGTTTCAGTGTCAGTTCTAAAGGACTTTAAAAATGTGTAAGAGTAAAGCCCCTGACAATATATGAACATCAATTCATCTCTGCTTTTCCTCAAAGAGGCAAGACAGTTGTGTCCTTATATTATTCCTTTTGACAGCTCAGCCACAGGAGAATCTTTGCCCCATCACATCACAGAAAGCAGTACTTACGCTGTAACTTCTCTAATGGAGAAGAATGAGAAACAGCAAGCCTTAAAATCTCAGCCTGCTGTTACATAAGCTACAGTTGAAACTTAGCATTTTGCAACATCGTTTAGGACAAGCCTTTGTAGATGATGGAAAACAAAAACATCTTGACTAAGTTTCTCTAAACAACAATAGGAATTTGGGCAGATGAGAGAAGTGAACTAACACACCATAAAGCAGGCAGTAAAAGAGTTTTTAAAAGAAAAAAAAATCCCACCAAAGTTTACATGCCTATTTGCAGTTTACCTTTAAGCCATACTGTCTCCTTCAACTGCTGTCTAAAATGTAGTTTGTCTACAGGCTTCATGAGATTCTCTGGCTTCCAAGTGCTTACAGCTATCTCCCTTGTCAGAATAACTGGTGTAGAGATGCTGCAGTTGATTGAGTTGGGCTAATTTTCTCCAGTTAAGAAGGCTGTGCAATACACCCAACATGATTTAGAAACATACACAATGAGATGACAGGGGAAAAAAAATGCCCAAATCTAAGACAGCTATTTAGAAAGAACATGGAGTAAAATGCAGCAGCAAGAGCGACAGTGAAGAATTGCTTAGTTATCACACAGATACTCACTCAGCAATGAATTCTAAGGGTGTCCAGGAGCTGAAATCTGCACCAGGCATTGATTTCCTGTTTGCTGGTGTATCTAAGGTAACCCTGTGATTAAAAAAGATAAGCCTTTTATTTGTACATCATGTTTCTGATAAGCACCACCTGCTTCTATTCACTGCTGTAAAATATGCTTGACTTTTATACCACGTGGCATGGATTTCCTTTGCATCCTCCACGTGCTAAACAGTCATCAGTTTCAATATGTATCAAAAACGCTCCAACCTATAGCCCTCACCTTCCTGGCTCACTGATGTCATCCAGCCCATTAGGGCAATCACTTAGCCCACAGGTCCCTTCTAGTCTCTCATACAAACAGGGAATGGCAGCAATATGCTTGTTTGTCTGTACTGCACAGCACACATGCAGAGCATCCATGCCTTCAAAGTCTCACACCAGCTGCAACTGCAGAGATTAAGTGCACAAGCATAGGAAGTTCTGACTTTGATGATATTTACATATTTACACTACATACAACGATGTTAAGGGGAGAACTTTCCACAACTCCCTCACTGAGATACTGTTACTCTCTCAAAAATTCACTCAAGAGCAGTTTTGCATGAGAAGTAGGCAAGTGCAGAATGCCCAAAAGTCAGCGATCTTGGTGTCTGCCTGTTTGTAAAGCCCTGTAGAAGGTGGTGCCAAATTATCCAAACCCTTTTAAGGCTGTTGCTCTCTGACCTGAAAAGATGGGCATAAGAGCACGTATATAAGAAAGACAAAGGAGGGAAAATTCAGGTAGAGTTCTAAATCCCTATACAGAATTCTTCAGTGTTAATTTTTGGGTCCAGGACTAGATACAGACCTGGCAGGAAAAATACTTTTTATTATTATTTTTTGCAGAACTGGTAAATTTAGACATAGTGAAGACCTACTAGGCTGTCCACTTTTTACTAGCTTTCCTCATCATAAAGCAAGCTGCGACAAGTAAATACACGCAAAACCTTTCACATATGCTCAAACTAATTTAATTTTACTATCAAGCATAGATTAAATCAAAACTCAAGTAATCTTTTGCTTTACTATGACCACACAGCTAAATATAAAACTGTGCTGAACAGCTCATTTCATTTTCACAGCTTTGTCTATACAGAAAAAACCCTACAACAATTCACACATTAATGCATGGCTACAGTTACATTGGTTAAAAGTTAATCAAATTTTAATCCTAACATCCACTACTGTTTTGCAAAGGAAAGGAAAAGATCTTCAGCATTTTCAGAGTGACTTCCATATAATTTTGTTCATACATTCAAGATGCCTCCTTTCTCTATGAAACTGTAAGTAGGTCTGAGAAGCAGTGTTTGTGTACTGTGAACAGGACACCACAAGCATATCCATGTGACTCTAGGTTACAGCAGTAATTAAAAAAACAACACAGGCAGAGGCAACTATGCAAACACTTACGGTAAAATGGCAACAGCAGCAGACCCAGATGGCAAGCCACTATTGGCACCAGCTAAACTCTGACAAAGCTGATGCACTGCTCCTTTGGCCATGCCATAGCCAATCATCCCTAACAATTAAAAACAGGCAAATTAGAGCACAATTGAAACAGTTCTCAATATCATCAATAGTACAATAAACTCAGGTTGTTTGATGGAATATTAAGACCACTTACTACAGCCAGAAGAGAATCAGACTTTTAAAACACATCAAAATACACGTATTAAAAGAGGAGAAGAAAAAAATAAAAAGCCAGGAGCTATCACAGAACTCAGTTTACTCAGCACTACAGAAATAAGCAGCTTACTGAATAAAGTATCTTTAGTTAATGTATCCAAACATACCCTGAAGGATGGCAACCTATGGAACTAACCTTACAAATCTGATACAGTAAGTATGAAGATGCTCACAGACTTTAATAAAGTAATTATCCAATAATTTCAACTGTATGACTAAAGTATTTGCAGGTTTGTACACAAACGGATTCAGCTCAGTTTTCTTGAGAACTGCAATTCACTTGGTCAGCATCCCAAGTCAGACAGGCACTATGGAGAAAACTACAAAAAACCCCTCATAATAGAAAGTTACTGAACAACCTGCAGGTAAAGCAAACTTCTTCCTGAACCCTGGTGCATTCTAGGCAGACAGCATTTAGCACTGTAAAAGCAACAGGAACAAAAGCATACGGCACACTGGTCAGGTACAAGATCTAGACAATCAGTGCTACAGGTCTCAGATGTCTCATGGTACCCATCTGCCAAGCAGTCCAGATACACATTAAGGACATAAGAAAACATAATTGTATTTTGTCTACTACAACAGGATGCCTTTCTACCCATCTATATAACTATACAACCCCTTCCCAATGTTCCTGTTTTGTATCAAAGTTACAAAGGTAATTTTGCGGTGTAGAAGTGTTTCCATTATATTCAATTAGACATGTTTTATAACATCCATTTTTATTAGGAGGAATCATGGGTAGCAGTAGCTAACTTACTGTTACAATAAAAATACTTGCATCTCTATCATATTTGCCTCATCTCATCCAAACCAAACATTCCAAGTCTTCTTAGGTGTTTTAATGCTTCTATATTTCTTAGCCATCACTACCAGACTGCTTCTGCAACTGTTCATATAACTCAGGATTTTTCAGTTTGCATTATGCAAGTCAACATTTTCACATGGGAAATGGAAAAAAAAAAATCACTAACAGCAAACAAGAAAAAGATTGTTCCCTCTGTACCAGCTAGTAGTAAAAAGCCTAGCAAGTCGTATTTGTGCAAGTTGAGTAACAACTCTTTCACAATTCTTCCTGATGTTAATACATTACATGTGTTTGCCCAAAGCAATGCTGTGGTTTGTTTAGAAAAATCCAGACTAGTTGAAACCAACCAGTTCAAAACATGAAAGCAAATCACTGATTCCTGTGTTGTGGTCACTACCTCCCAAAACCACCCAAACAAAAAAATATGAAAACTTGACAGAGTTCACATTTTTTCATTTGTATATGGTCAGTCAGTAGCACACAGTAAATTATTCCTCCGATTATTCTCATAAAAGAAGCCTTTTATCTTTGGGCTATGCCAGATGCAGCTGTAAACACAGAAAATAAATCATTAACTAGAAAATAGAGCATTTTTTTCCTGAACAGCTTTAGAGACAGCTTTCAGGAATATTCATAAATGTTATATGTTTTAAAGTTTTAGTACCTATGTTTCATCAAAATATTGCTAAAGTCACAAATACTCTTATTTCTCAATCGTTTATTAGTCTCAAAAACTTCCCTCTCCATGCCTGTGGGCTTGTGTGTCAGTGCATTTTTAGTTTAAATTGCTCCACATTTCTTCCTCCATGCAGACCAACATGGTGAGGAGCAAGATGAAAGAACTCAATTCATAATAAACTCAAATCAAGAAAATAAAAAAATGAAGTTCATATTAAATAGCTAGTGGAGGACAAAGCCAAAAGTCAACAAGCTTATCTATGTCTGTAGCAAATGTAGACTGGAATCAGAGTATGAACAGGACAAGCACAATTAACAGAATCAGCTGAGTCATCACTAAGGGAAAAATTGGACCAGTAAGGACTTTCAGGACACAAATACACAGACTCAACTTTCTTTAAGCACCATGCTTACAGCTCGCTGTGTGCTTCCACTCTTCATTATTTTCTGAACTTTTTTTTTTTTACTGTATCATGTATTAGCCAAGTACATTTCACCAATGCACGTCAAATATTGTTTACATACTGATTCTACCTGTTCATACTCCAGCTTCAAGAGGTTCAGTATTGCTATGCGTAAAATTACACTCTACTTAAGCATTTCAGGAGCAATTTTCCATTTGTACTAGATGTGAAGAAACTGGGGAGTGAAACTGTTGCTTCACAAACAAGAATGCTCAGACAAACAGAAAGCTGTAACTGCTGATGTCCCAGCAGTTACCAAGCTGCATTTTGCATTTTACCTGGGGTTCCAGATAAAGCAGCTTGAGCTCCTGTCAAAGTCAACAGGCCGCCTTCTTTCAGGTGTTTTGTGGCTAGGTGGCTGGAAATAGTTGACGTCCAAACACTCTGCTTCCACATCAGATCACAGTTATTGTATAAAGCTGAATAGGAAGAGTATTACTGAAATTAACTAAAAGATACAAGATTTCTGAGTTCCTTACTGTCAGAGTGAAACAGCACTATGGAACAGGACTATAAAAACATGCTTTCTACCATTTTCTACTTCCACACTGGGTGAAATACCAATTTGTATCTTCTGTATCTCCCTTCTCTTTGGGCTCCAAGTCCCAGCTGTACAGCACATATTTTAGGCAATTATCTGATTTTTCACTACCAGAAATAAAAAAAAAACAAACAAAAAAACAAAACAAACCAACACACACAAGATAGTTCCATTAGTTCCCCATTAATGGTTCAAAGATTTCCAAGTTCTTAAAACTCCTGTAGGGGTTGCTTCAACCTATGTCAAGGATCTAAAAATTTTCACGAGCCCCATATCACCTTGTAGCATGATCTGTCCCTTTCCATACTTCCTCAATGGCTGCAAAAGAGCTGCACTACATTAGTATGCAGATAGTAGATAAAGAAAATTCAAGAGATAAAGGAGTTGAACAAAAAAATATTTATCATCAGATTACTTAATAAACCAAGAAATAATCTGTACATCTAACAGCAGTAGGCTGGTATGGAACATCGAAGATGTATGCATCTGCACTGTACCACATGTGCATTCCAGTGCCCCTACATACTGGAGTGCAACCTCTGGTAAGGCAGCCTACCAGGGAAGGTACAAAAATAACTTCAAATGAAAGGAAAATACGAACTCTCATTATTGGTTTTCATTGTCAATACCTGCACAAGAAAATAAAAACAGTAACTAGCTATGTCAAATATTTTAGTATTCAGGAAGAACCACTTCCATATCAC
This sequence comes from Microhierax caerulescens, assembly GCA_035590215.1. Classification (NCBI taxonomy): domain Eukaryota; kingdom Metazoa; phylum Chordata; class Aves; order Falconiformes; family Falconidae; genus Microhierax; species Microhierax caerulescens. Next base: position 713,427 of record JAVJGJ010000001.1, read on the forward strand.
AATACAGAATAAGCACAGATAACTCTGTGACATAGGCCAACCACCTATGTCAAGATATCCTGCTACCCTACCAGTAACATTACTTTAAGTCATGATTATAGTAAATCAGCTTATTTAAAATAAGGTGTACACTAATAACAATCTAATATAATGCAACTGTGGTATAAGTCTGTATGCTTTCCCATATGGTCTCTCTTCAAAAAGAGATCTTCGCCTGTAACGTCCAAACTGGAAGCTAGGAATAAAAAAAGACACATTTCACCAGATTTATTCCAGTCAGAAAACAAAGTTATTTTTTCCTCGTATCTCTGCACTAGTGGATAAGGTATAGGATTTCATTCTGAATATCACACATTTTAAAGCTATTTTTAAACTGAATGCTTTTTTCTGTAGCTTGATCTCAGGTCATTAGATAGCTCTTTCCAATACTGTATTGCACAGTAACATCACAGAGAACTGCGGGAGGCAACTGAGGTTTTATGCATAAAACAATGGATTAGGAAATAACATTGTGTTTCTACCCAGCCACTGTCTTACATTACTTGCCCAAGACCATCAACCTTGGCAGAAGTTAGTTCATAGATGCTTAACACCTTCATAAAGTGCATCAAGATTTTTCTGGTGAAAACTCATGCATCAGAAAGTATTAAGTGCTCTGCAAATTTAAGAGCAAAAACTCAAGAGAAGCACCAAGAAGCACGGTGACAGCTACTTTGTACTGTTAGGCTCATGTCCTCTTCTGGACTCAGGAAGAACGATGATCTCAGATGTATTTATCACTATGATTTTTAAGGATTCCTCTCAGATTCCATTCATGTGTTCACCAGCATACATGTACCAAAGGCTTACACTTAGCTTTGGCACTGCCTCCAGCCCATCCTCCAGCTACACACAAGATTGCATCCACCTTTTCTTCACCAAGAAGTTTTCCAACCTCTGTTGTCACCTTCAATACATAGAAAAAAAAATATCAAAAACACTGGACTGATAATGGAAAAAAGTAAACATCAAGACTGCCTTAAAGTTACTTTTATGCAGCCACGTAACACAACACATTGAAGTTTAAAGAGCTGCAGAAAATTAACATTTATGATCTATGAACAGAAAACAAAATTGTGTTGAAAAATAACCGTACATGAAAGTCAGATCAATGGAAGTCAGACTATACAGTGTGTGATGTCACTGGAAATAACAGATTTGAGCAGGACTGAAAAATCTGATCCTTACCTATATTATTAATGAAAGTTTTTACCTGTAACTTTTTAACAGGTTCTTCTCTGGGTATGTTGCTATTTAATATGGGAAATGAAACTCCAGGTTTGACCAGGGCTACTGGTGTCACTTTTAATGACAGTGCAAGAAATGAACAACTGAAGATTAGCCTTCTTACAGCTTATATAGCTTATATCTAGGCTACAACCACCAGTTCCAGTCTGGCCTGGGCTCTAAATTTGAGTTTCTATACTTTTGGACATCTAGTATCTTTTTCTCTTTCAAATATTAAGACTTCACTGATGGTAATCGATTTGTTGGCTCTGAATTTTCTCTGCCAAAGTGAAATGCAAACAATCGATCTCTCATCAAAAGACAAATAATCCACTGGCTTTCACAAAGGCTCAGCACTGAAAAACTCTAAATGTTCCGTATTACTCTAAAAATCTTAAGAGCTGTGTAGATATAAAGAAAACATTGTCTGGTGACTCAACTTACCAGTGAGAGACATAGGTTAAAAAGTTAGGATTTTTTTTTTTTAAAAAAATCTATCTCTTGAGAATGAAGCAGAGCAGTTTTTAGGCTAGCCTGAACTCTCCCCTCCCGTATTTACCTTTGTGAAAACCAGCGCGTTCTCTAGGGATCCCATGGAAACTTTCGGTCTGCATGCTTTGAGTATGCCATCCACCCACACACAACGCACTTAGGAGTTAATGACATTAGAAAAAAAAAGTGTCGCCTTTTAAGATGTCCGTATACAACTTCATTATACTCATCTGATTCGGTCTGCAACTTTTCAAGTCAACGGGAGAAAAAAAAAACAAAAAACAAAAAACTGCCTTATATGCGGGACCTGCAAAAGCCCAGAAGGAGCGCTTTCTGCATATCCACGTCTGCTTGCAGTCAAAAGAAAATCACAGAAGAAAATTAAAGAGCAGCGACAACCAGAAGCTAGGCTCTTCGGGTTAGCGGCACTGCCGCGGGCTCACCACCGGCCGGGCTCGCCACCCTCACAGCGGCGGGCACCAGGCGAGCGGCGGCAGCACCCGACCGCCTCTGGCTTCCCGGGCAGCGGCCGCCGCCCCGCGCCCCGCCGCCGACCCACCTGCTCGGCCTGCTCGGGGAAGGAGTCGGTCGGCTCCACCACCACGTTGGCGCTGGCGTCCTTGTTCTCCGCCAGGTCGATGCTGGCCACCCACTGCCACAGCGAGAGGAACGGCGCGTTACCGGGCCGCTCTCCGAAACGCCTCACGCTGCCCCGCCGCTCGGGCGCCCTCCCGGCGGCCGCGGCTCCCCGCCCCGCCCCGCCGCTTACCCAGTTCCTGGACTTGAAGTACCGCACGCACTGGGAGCCCAGCGCTCCTCTGCCCCCGTACACCAGCACCCTTCCCGCCGCCGCCATGCTCACTGCCCACC
>JAVJGJ010000001.1:724912-735866 GCA_035590215.1 Microhierax caerulescens
AGCGTCCCTTCCTCCTGCTGGGTGCCGCGGCTGAGCGTGCCCGACGCCCGGCTGGGGGTCGCCGTGTGCCCTCCAGCTCCGGCCTGGGGCTGTGGCGGGGAGGGCGGCGGCGCGGGGGCGGGCAGCGTGTCTGTGGCGGGGCCGCGGGGGCTGCGCCCCGCAGAAGCCCCGGTCGGGGCCGGGCCGCCCTCCTGCCGGCTGCCGGTGGGCTTCGTCGGGAGCGGTGCCGGTCCGTGTGCCCCTCGGGAGATCCGCATGGGGGCGGAGGGAGGGGGGAAAAATCTCTTGTACTGAAAATTGCAGAGTGAAGGAGATTTTGTCTCTACTTGTTAGGCAATATGACAGTAACTTTAGTTATACTGTATCTAATTTCTTTGTCACGCTTAAAAGTAGTTGTAGTACTTTATCCTGGTTTACTAAAGCATCACTCCGTGCATCATGTCAGATAAATACACAAACTACACGGTTTTTTGCATTAATGTGCGTCCCTTTTTTAGGGTCTTGTTCTGGGAATCTACTCAAGTGAAAAGGATGAAGGTCCTGCTCAGTTCACTAGTGCAGGAGATGCCTTTGATAGACTTGTGTCTGGAAAGCTGAGAGAACTTCTGTCTGTGTAAGTGTCTGATAAGCTTCTAAAATGGGTAAAAGTACCAGTAAGAATGGTGTGGTTTTGTTTTTTTTTAAATCATTGTTAGCATTTGTATCCCTGCCACTTCTCAGGCTGGTATTTGCCAGGCCAAGCAGTTTGGAGGGAGGGGAGCTCCCGTGGGAAAACCAAGTACTGAGGAAACATGCAAACTGTTCATGGGGACTGCCCGTGCTGTGAATCAACACTGAGCCAAGTGTCCCAGTACAGTGTTGAGGAGCACTGTGTTATTGTGGAATAAATGTAGTACTGTAAGATTTATTACCAATAAGGACTCCTTTGTTGGAATAATTTTTTATGTCCTAGATGTGGGCCACCTTTGAAGAAAGGCAAAACACGCATATTCCATGGTTTGCATCAGGTATGAAATTTGGATTTTTGTGTGCATATTGATCAGTGTGTGAGGCTTGCCCTTATATCTTCAAGCTGAGTGTACTGCTGTGCTTGTATAAATGCTCTGCTCTTCCCACCCCCCTGACAACAAAAGATGCGGTTCTTACTCAGACCTCCTGTTCTGCACTCCCCATGTTTGCGTGTCTTTGCAGGATGCTGTACTCTCCACTGTGCTGCAAATGTAGTGCACATGCCTGCTTTAAAGGTGGTGTACTCTGAGTAACTGCTTACTGAATGAGCTGAAGCACAACAGTTTTGGATCAGGCTTCTACTGTGCCCCTGTGTTCGGGGGAGTGAGTGCAGGAGTGTGCACTGAGGTGCAGAAAGACCTTCCAGATGTGACAGTTGTAACACAAGGCAGTCCTGTCATAGGCTTTCATCAGAAAGCAGGACTCATGTCTGCACAGGCATGATACATCACAAGGGTATGAGGTGGGGATTCATCTGCTTCAAGTTAGGCTTTTGGTGCCATTTGAGAAGCTGTAACACATCTAATACACCTACATGGAGCTGGCAAATATGGTATGATCTGTGCCTCTGGAGCAGTAGCTAGAGGCTAGGAAGACATGTCATATGACACTAGGTGTCCCTGTCTAAGTAACCAAATCTTACATTTGGAGTATTGAAATGATTCTAAATGTATCAGTTTGTAGCATGTATTGCCTACCATGTATAAATTCCTGTGTGGAGAGCCCAGACATGTGACACTGGACTCAGCAGAAAGATTCTTGGAAATTTCATTGAAGTTGAGTCCTGTTATCCCATTTGTGCATACAGGATGGCCTCTGAAGTGAGCAGCAAATTTCTGCAGGAGAAGGCAGCAGCATTTGGCCTTACGCATGCATCTAAGTGTGTAAAAATAAAGATAACTAAAAAAAATATTAAGGCATTGATCTTCTGGAGAGCTAACACTGATTTCAGCATCTTGTGGGCTAAAAGACTTTACTGTGGTGTAGCAGTTTGAAAGCTGATTGTTAGAATCTGACAGAGCTGCAGTTTGTGATGGAAGAGTAAAGGCTGACAGTAATTTCATTTTTCTTCAGAGCTGTGGGAAATCTGTTCATATGTATAACCTTGAGTTTTATCCAAAACTGACCTCATTCTTAAAAGGCGCCTTTAATCTTCAGTATTTCTTCCTCTTTGCCTTCTGCTTGCAGCTTATAAAGCAAGCATTTAGTAGTCTGTGCCACATTGCTTTCCTGAGTTCTGGAGCTGTGTACCACTGTGCAGCTTTGATTTGTTACCTGGCAAATCATGCTTTCAAAGGCTTAGCCTTTGAAGTGATTTTATTTCCTCCAGCATGGTACTGTCCCAAAAAAGATTACACTTCTCCAGTTCAGTGGTGGCATTTGTTGCAGGTGGAAAGCTGGATATGCTTTCAAAGGACTCTGAGACTGCCTCTTAGAAGTACCAAGTTTGCTATGTGTTGAGCATAAAGCCCTATCTGCTAACGTACATATAATTGTCTATTAACTGGACAACAGAACAACTGGTTGCACACCTGTAGCAAATAATTGGGAGTGCAAGACAGTGGCACCATACTGGCACTTTTCATGAAGAAATGTGTGTAACAGGAGAAAGTACTGAACGTTATTTTAATGCTGCCCTTGGTTTGATTTGGAAAGTAAGGGCTTTTTTTAACAACTCTGCTGTGGCTGTAACAATGAGGAAAGTGAATCCATTTGTGTGTCGGCTTCTAGGACTTTCCGAGTGTGGTTGTAGTTGGCTTGGGTAAGAAGAATGCTGGAGTAAGTGACCAAGAAAACTGGAATGAAGGCAAAGAAAATATTCGTGCAGCTGTTGCAGGTTAACTATTTTTAAATTTTCTTAAGCATTTTGTATATAAATATATTGCACTGGTGCAGCATGTTCTGTTTTTCAAGAGTGAGTCTAGATGTGATTTTGTTTTGGAATGCAAAATGTATTGTATAGATTGGTAATCATGTTTGCTTGTCACTGATATTCATGTAATTTTTTCCTTAATGAGGAAGGAGTTACAGGGCATGTAAATCAATCTGCAGGCATGTAACTGCAGTTATTTATTTCAAATAACTTTCCTAAACAGTGTGATATTGAAAGGACACTTGTTTAATTACTGCCACTTTGAAGTCTGAGAGCATCACCAATTCACATCATGCTCATGCTGTGCTTTAGGATGTACGTATATTTAGTTTTGCCACTTAGTTTGTAACTGAAATATATGTGTTACAAACTTGTATCTTTCACAACATCTTAGTAGTATGGTTTGGTATGTTATCTGTGGTAGGCAAAGGAGGCCTCTATCTTAAGGATGACTGCTGCATTTAAGCATGTATAAAACAAGAATAAAAAGAATTCTCACTGCAGAGTTTATAATCTGAGACTGGAGGTCAGTCACCATGTATGACAGCTGTATGTTGAAAGTGCTAGCCCATGTTGTCTCACCAGCTGCCAAAACAGTGTTATTTAGGTACAAAAAAGAATTTATGGAATATATTATTTTGTTCATAAAATGTGTATAAACTCATTTGGAAGAAAACAGCAGTCATATATTGCTAGCAAAGAACTAAATTACAGTACCTTTCTGATAGTCATAGATATGACTATAGGTAGTCGTAATCCATAGCACTCCAGAACAATAGAGCTTTTCTTTGCTATAGAGTGAGCTTAAAGGAATTGGAACAACTGTAGACTTAGATTTTTGTTTTGAAATGTCTTCATCATTACCATTCGTCAAGTGATATTTTTAGTCAAAATTTGTCAGTATATGGTCATTAGCATTTCTAGTTATTCTACTGCATGATCTTTTTAATTGATTTATATTTAACTGAAGATAACTGAGTTTGTTTATTCTTTTTTTCTTCAAACATCATATTGATCACCTCAGACTCCTGTTTTGCTGTTCTGCACAATACTCTGCTTCCTAGTTCTGTACTGTCTTTTTCAGCTGGCTGTAGACACATCCAAGATCTGGAGATCCCTTGTGTTGAAGTAGACCCCTGTGGAGATGCTCAAGCGGCTGCAGAAGGCTCTGTCCTTGGATTGCATGAATATAATGAGCTGAAGCAAAAAAAGAAACCTGTAGTTACTCCTCAGCTTCATGGATGGTAATGGCAAAAGGAAAGCTTGCCTATTTATTTATCGCTTTGTTTATTGTGTATTTATAAAACTGAATGCTTGTATATGAGAACAACATAAAACGGAAAGAACAGGGCTAGCAGCAATATCTGTCTTAATTCAAATGAGTAGGAGGAATTTCCTGAAGTATTTTACATTTCAAGTATACTTACAGTGTTTGTTTCATATGTTTCCTTAGTGTGCCATATTCTGAGGTCAAGGATGATAGAAGTTGCTTCATAGAAAAAAAGGGTTGGAATCAAAGTAAAAGTGAAAAATTACTTGAAGCATAGTTGTGACATAAAAGGACCTCTGTTGGTATTGCATGCCAAAACCAAGTAGAAGTATTTTAGACTCCATAGGTTAATATAATGCGTTTGAGAACCAGGAAATGCTAACTGACACCAGGCCATGCCACGAAGGATATATTTTACATAGTTCATTTATTGTATTTTCTTTCACAGTATAATGCAAGAAGAGAAGCTTGGCTGCTTCTGACCTTTAAATGGATATCACTGTTAATTGAGAATAGAAAGTTGTATTGGAGCTTTTGGTTCCAGAACAATTTTTGAGAGTGGACTTTGGACCTTCCCTATAGGATATTCTGTCATGCAGAGGAGAGGTGTTTCCTGTGTGTACTTGGTACAGGAACAAGTCCTTATTTGTGAGGAAGTTAGTGAAACAGCTTAAGCATGTCTTGATAAGCTGCATGCAACACTTTTCCCATTTATGATACAGCAGGTAGTTTGGGAGCTGATCACATTTATAGTAAACAGACATTTCCTGAAAACATAGGTGGTCTAATGACCACTTATGACACTAGACGTAATTCTTATATATAATAATTTAGGTTGGAGAGGACCTCTGGAGGTCATCTAGTCAAGCCCCAGCTTGGATTAGGGATAACCTGGAAGTTATGTACAACTTTAAAGCTCACTTAGGCTTTTTGTCTGGTCCAGTTTTGAATATTTCCTGAGATGGAAATTCCACAGACTCACTGACCTATCTGTCCTAGGGCTTAACAACAATAACGGTGATTTTTGTTTTTTTTAATGTCCTATTGCAGTTTGCCTTGTTGAATCTTGAGACAATTGTCTCCTACCCTCTTATGTGCAATTCGGAGATGTCTTCATCTTCTTTATAAACCCTATCTAAGGGTAAAGGAAAGCTACGATTAGATCTTTACTAAATTTTTCTTCTCTAGGTGAAACAAACCCAGTTCTCTTAGCTTGTCCTCACAGCCATGTGCTCCAGCTCCTTACCCCTCTTAGGGGCCCTCCTTTGGACTTTCTCCAGTAGATCACTATTGGTTTTGTATTCAGGAAGTTAAAAGTGGATGTAGGTAGATGCAGTCTCACAAATGGAGGTAAATCACACTGGCTAAGCTCTAATCCAGCTCAGCTGGCCTTTGTCACAACAGTAATGCACTGCTTACTCCTGTTCAACTTGTCCACCAAGATCCCCAGGTTCTTTTCTGTAGCACTGCTTTCTGCCTGGTCAGGTGTCCAGCCTGACTGTTGCATGGCGCTGTTCTGTCCCATGTACGACTTTAAGCCAGTCTTTGTTAAACTTCCCCTTGGTGCATTCCTGCAGCCTGTCAGGAACCCTATTGAATGGTGGCCCTAATGCCCCTGTTTCAGCTCCTCCCCGCAATGTGATGCTGTCCATAGATTTCTGGGGATACATTTCATTGTCCAAGTTGTTGATGAAGGTATCGGCCTCAATACCAACCCTTGAGGAACACTGCATAACTAACTGCCAGCGAGACCATTTAGCTGTTGTCCGCTGTCTTCTGAGCCCAACAGCTCTTCCAGTTTTTCACCCATTTTATAGTCTACCCCTCCAGTTCATGTTTTCTCAATTTATCTGCAATGATTCTATGTAAAAACCTTCCTAAAGCCAAACTATGGCATCCATCAAGAATGAGATCCATTGTGCTCCTCTGTGCCAACCCTCTCATTGTAAAAGTCAGTCAAGTTGGTCAGGCATGATTTGCCCCAAATAAATCTATTATGACTGTTGCCAGTGACCACCTTGTCCTTTATGTACCTGGAAATGGCTTCCAAGATTACTTTCTCCATAAACTTTTAGGGGATTAGTCTAGGATAACTGGCTTACAGTTCCCTATATCCTTCTTGTCATTCTTAAAAATGGGGCTTTGTCCTTTTTCAGTCAACAGGGACCATGTTCAATTACCTTTCCAACTGAGAGAGGCTGGGCTTACAGTGACGCCAGCTCCCTCAGCACTTGTACATATATCCTGCCTGCTACCAGCAACTGGTGTATGCCCGGCTTCCTTAAGCAGTCCTAAATCTAGCTTCCTTTGCTGTGGGTGTACCTTTCTTCCCCGAACTCTGTTCCTAAGCACACAGAACTGGGGAATCTGGAAGCAGAGCTTAATTATTAAGACTGATGCAAAACAAGCACTGAGAACTTCAGTCTTCACTAGATTGTTCCCTTGCTAAATGGGGCAGGCAGCATTATTCCTGACCTTCCTTTAGCTGATGATGTACCTGTTGAAGTCCTCTTGTTGCTTATGCTGCTACTTGCAGTTTGAGTGTCAGCTGAGATTTGTTTTTTTAATTCTGTCCCTCCATATCCACGCAATGTTTCTGTGTTTCTCCTGGATTCCTTCTTCACTGTGTCGCTCTTTTGAGCGGCAGAATCCTTATGAGTTTAATGCCCTGTTTTGTGGTATCTTTTAAAGCAAGTAAGTCTTGCAGTTTTGTCTCTGTGAAGTGAAAGGTTTTTGTATTGGTAGTGTTGCAAAGTAACCAGAGAGACATCTTCATTTCCTATGCAAGCAGCTCTTCAAATATTGCTCTGTCATTTGTTAATGAAATGCCTTGAGTGCACTGTGAAATGAGATCCAAATTCCACTCTTGTGTCATAATCATATTTCAGTAAAATGAAAAACAGAATTGGAGGCTTTATATGGTAAATAAAAACTTTCAGAGCTGTTATAATTAATGCGATAATGGATTTTGGAAGGGATATTAAACCTTTTGCTTAAGGATTTAAGCCAATCTCTGACTTGGAAGGCTTAGGACAAGTCCTAATGTATTAGATAATTTTACATCTGTCTGCTCTAGGATTCTTCTAGCTTTCTGTGAAGCATTTAACACTGACTAGAACTAGAGATGAGCTACTATATTAGATGCACCCTGGATCTCATATTAAATTCATTGCAGTAAGATTACTATGACATTCTTAATTGCCCCAAATTAATGATACTGCATTTTCAAACAGGAGAGGACAGATGGATGCTGACAACATCTTATTTTTGTAAACGTTTATGATCCTGATTATTGTATGGTGTTGTTTAGTGCTGAAAGTGAAGCCTGGCAAAAAGGTGTTATCTACGCTGAGGGACAGAACCTCGCTCGGTACCTTATGGAGGCTCCAGCTAATTATATAACTCCAATCAAATTTGCTGAACAGATTGAACAGAAGCTCAGAAGTTTCAGCAATGTGAAGGTCCATGTAAGGTAAATTCTGTTGAAATGATTCCTCTGTAGGGTAAAATACCTTCCAGGTTAATCCAGTCTGCAGTGGGCTGTCATTTTCACTCTGACACTTCAAACAGCAAAAGCAGGGGAAGTGTTTGGCAAAAAGATAGAGTGGTGCCTAGACTGCAAGCTACTTTCAGTCTGTGACACAGTAAAATGATTAACTGTCAGCTAGTCATACAGTCAATTACTGCTTAATTAACACATGTGCTGTGAAGGGAAGCCTGATAAAGACTCAGTGAATAAAGGACAAATACTAGGCACCTTTTTTCTAATACGTTTTGTTTTCCTCCCAGGTAGGTTTTATATATACCTTTGGGTTTTTGTTTGGATGTGGTAATTGAACATCCTCTTTTTATTGTTATTGCTGGGGATTTTTTTAGCTTTCAGAAATGTTGAGGTGGAGCTGTAAAAGCCCTTGCAGTTCAATTTGTACAGCTAATGCTTCTGAATTTCTAGTCACTGCTCTTTTGGGCTAACTGGTTGTGCAAGGGGACTGTTTTGTTGAAAAGCAAAAGAATGAGGGAAATCAACTTTGCCTATAGTTAGTTAACCGTCCTGATAGCAGAAAGCTATGCTGTAACCTGCTGCAAAATTGTTACTTAATGTGCCTTCAGAGACTACAGTTTCATGGGCAAGTGAAAGTTTAATGTTTCTGATGTGGAAAATGTAGACAAGCTGTTTGTTTTGTTGTTTTTCTTAAGGCAAAACAAAAATTAAGCAGCAACTTTAAGGAAGTATTTTTCTGTTTCACAAAGTAATAAATTTGCATTTAAATGACAATTTCCAAAAATAACTAACTGAAATCAAATTAAGTTTCTATACAAACCTTCAGTAGTTGTGATCTCTTAAAAACAAACAAAATCATCTTGGTCGAAGTGTCTTAAGTAAAAAAAAAAAAAATAAAAAATCTATTTTTTCTGTTCCAGACCAGAGTCTTGGATAGCAACACAACAGATGGGAGCATTCCTGAGTGTAGCTAAGGGTTCAGCTGAACCTCCCATCTTTTTGGAGATACACTATTTAGGTGGTGCTAATACAAATGACTCCCCATTGGTATTTGTAGGAAAAGGAGTTACATTTGACAGGTACGTATGCTGGTATTTTAATGACTAGAGGGGGTAAAATGCCTTCCAGCTATTCATGTTCAATGGGGAGATGCTTTTTCTTTGCTCATCATGTCTTCCAATGCCATTCCAGTGAACTTGCCTTATATAGTAGATTGTGCTGCCTTTCCTGGAGATAACACAGCGTGGGTGGCTGGACAAAGTAGGAATTGATATTCCCTTGTCTTGTAAGGGTAGAATAGAAATTCAGGGGGAAAGAAAACAAAGAGTATGCTGTTTTCTCTTTTTTGGCCTGAGCAAAGCTCTAGATAAAAGAATTTATGTGTTCAGAATTGCAGTCTGTCATTGAACATCTAGATCATGTTTAACAGAAAATAGTTAATCCTTTGCAGCAGTTCATTCTAACTCCTTTTCATGTCACATAACTGCTGAAGAATTTATCAGTCTGTTATGCTTCCATATGCTGATTTTATCAAGTGTTCTATTTTGTTCTGGTTTTGTGTTCTTATGCTACTACAAAGACTTACTACAAAGAGTTAGTCTGCTGCAGGTTACCTGTGTGTGGTTTTGGTTTTTGGTTTTTTTTTTTTTTTTTTAAATGATGTCCTAATTATGAGAAAGTAACTCAGGGACATATTTTATCTGAAATGAAAACCCAGATACCTTGCTTTCAGTGTGCTTCCTAGGGTGTTGCAGGAATATTTGAAAACGCCAAGCTAGCATTTACTGATACTTGGTGCTAAAACATACTGATGGACACAATATTATCAACATATGCAATGTAGAACTTCTGCGTATTGGATGATGCTTGTGCTGTTTGTTCCAGTGGTGGCATTTCACTGAAGCCATCATCTGGTATGGATGCAATGAGAGCAGATATGGGAGGGGCAGCAACTATCTGTTCAGCCATTGTGACAGCAGCAGCTTTAAATCTACCTCTTAACATAATTGGTAAGTGTGTTTCTGTGAGAAGCAAAAAATCTTAGTTTTACAAGGTCTTGTTTAGAATTTTCTAGTTTCAGTAGTGGTAACAGTCATTGTCATGGTTCAGCTCCAGCCAGAAACCTAAGTACCACATAGGCGCTTGCTCACTCCCTGCCCCCCCACCCCAAGGGATGGGGAGGAGAGTCTGAAACAAATGTGAAATTTGAGGGTTGAGATAAGAACAAGTTAATAATTAAAATAGGAAGGAAAACCCCAAGCTGTATAAATAGTAACTATTATAATGAAAAAGAGGGAGAAGGAAAGAGGAATAAAATCCAAAGGGAAGGGAGAAAAGAAAACAAGTGATGCACAATACAGTTGCTCACCACCCACTGACCAATGTCCAGCCAGTCCCTGAGCAACAATTGGGTGGTCTGGGACAGCTCCCCCAAGTTTACATACTGAGCGTGTCCTATGGTATGGAATATCCCTTTGGCTAGTTTGGGTCAGCTGTCCTGGCTGTGTCCCCTCCCAGTTTTTTGTGCCCCTCCAGTCTTCTGGATGGGAAGGTCTGAGACACTGGAAAGTTCTTGATTTAGTATAAACATCACCAAGCAACAACTAAAAACATCTGTGTTGTCAATATTGTTCTTACACCAAATCCAAAATACAGTGCTGCACCAGCTACTAAGAAGAAAATTAATCCTATCCCAGCTGGAATCAGGACAGTCATGTGGAAGTATCATAGCCTCTTGCAGACCTAATGCTCTTATTCCCTTATTCAGCCTCTCTCCCATTTTTACTTGCTTATCAAAAACCTATTGGCTTTGCTTGAATAAAATATTGCAACACTGAATTAAAATTCTGAAGGCGTGATTTTTAGATGACGAGATTTAGATTAAATGATTGTTAACAAACCTGACAAAAAACTTGAGTTTTTCAGAAGTCCTGATCATAATAAGGAGGAATATGGATATCTGTAAAAGCAATTAAAAATGAGAAGGAATTAGCTGAGCTACTTCTGTGAGTGTTTGCCACAACTGAACAGGAAGAGGGATCAGCTCTTGTTTCCTTAGGTGAATATCTCGGCAGGAATCTAAAACAAACCCATTCTGCTGATGCTATTTTTAAGTACAAGCAGTGCTTATATTTTTTTCTGCAAAAATGTTGCACAGCTAAAATTAAATAAGCTGATTCAAGAACCAGCTGGACCACACCAGTTGGCAATGATATATAATCCATTCACAGAATGGTCAGGGTTGGAAGGGACCTCTGGGGATCCTTTAGTCCAACCCTCCACTAAAGCAGTTTTCCTAGAG
>JAVJGJ010000001.1:745430-787653 GCA_035590215.1 Microhierax caerulescens
GGTTCTGTAAATACTGGGGGACCAGATTGAGGACCTTGGGGGGGGGGGGCTGTATCCGGCCCACAGGATGTAGTTTGAGGACCCCTGGCCTATCCACCTCTTCAGTTCCTTCTGCTACAGAAGAATCTATTGCCAAGGTTAGGAATTCCATAGTAGGACCGGTCTCCTCAAGCAATAGATTCTATTTGTCCAGAGAACAGAGTAAGAAGACGTTTTTTCTTATTTGAGCATGCATAGATAGCAGCTACAGAGGACTGAGTTAGCTTTAATGAAAGAAATCAAGACCTATTTTTGTAGTTCTGCAATTCATGGGCTACCTCCCCACTATGTATGTTGCATTGACACAGTAATGGTGATGCAGTGAGTTGAATCAGCAATTTTTTCAGCCTGCACAATATTAATATTAAAGGAAAAATAGTTGTTCAGTAGACAAGTTTTGTGCAGCAACTAAAGAAGGGCAGTAGTAGAAGAGAAGAACAAGCAGATGTTGTCCAGTAAATGTCTGTGGATTAAGAGCCCACCTGTGTACCAGATGGCTGCAGGCTGGTGGAGCGGGACACCGGGGAACGTGTTTTGTTACTCCTGTTTGAGGGCATTATTCAAGTGTGTAACAAGATCGTCGGTAGCTCGTTTCAGTCCCTCAGCACGGAGCCACGGTCTCCACAAAAGAGGCACAGCTATAACTAAACGGCTCGAGATTCGTGTCATTTTACAATGCCGAGCTTGACGACAGTGTCGTCTGGGGGTACGAGGTCAGCGCTGTCCGGAGACCCTCAGAGCGCCCTTCCCCCGCCCCCCCGAGGCTGGCTTCTGGCCGCCTCGCCGCCACGGGGGGGGCGGCTCGCTCACTACGGACAACCTGCCCCCTCCCAGCTACCGGCCCCGGGGACACCCGCGCAAAGGAGCGGAGCCGGGGTCGGAGTTCGCCCCCTCACGCCTCCGGGTCACTCCGGCGCTGCCGTTAACGACTGCCGCGCAAGCCGCAGCCGGGCTCGCCTCAGGGGGCTGCGGAACGCTCCGCGCGCGCTTGCCGGCTCTCGGACTGGGCCCGCGCGCGGCCCGGCTTCCGCCCGCCGGCACCTCCCCCGGGGGGCGGGGCGGGGCCGCCGGTTGCTCGGGAGACGGGGTTGGTATTTCTCTTGCGCGGCGGCGGCGGCGGCGGGCGTGCTGTCGGCGGACAGGTGAGGGCTGGCGGGCACCGAGCGCGGCAGCCGGGCCGGACGGGTGGTGTGGCTACGGCGTTTCTCGCCTCGCCGTGCGGCCGGGTAGGCGGCCCGGCTCGCTCGGTTAAGCTGGGTGAGGGTCCGGTTGTCCCGCGGGCGGTGGTTCGGTGGGGCTTGGCAGGGCCGCGCCTACCTGAGGCCGGGGGCCGGGGCGGCCCTGGGCAGCAATTTGGGGCCTCGGGCCGTTGTCTGAAGTATCCAGGGCCGGGCTGAGGGTGTTGCTGGGGTTTTACACTGGGTTGGGGACTTCCCTACTGTATGCATCCCTGTGCGAACCAGCTGGTGTGGAAACGCGGATGAAAACCCCAGTAAATATGGAGGCAGCAACTCAGTAGGAGCAGCGAACTGGTGGAAGACGCTGTCCTCCGCAGAGGGAAGGCTTTGGGCTTGTTTGTACTTCACAGGCTTTTCCCAGCTGGGACGAGTGCTGGAGGGGGAGCAAAAACAACCTTACAGATTTTAAAAGAATTATTCAAGTGCAAAAGCAAACTAGAGGCTAAGCAAATGAAGTTTGTGAGAACAAATTTAAGACAGCAGGCTCTGTAAATAACGAAATAAGTATTTAAAGTTTCTTCTGTTAAATAAATTCGTCTGATATCTTAAGAGATGTTGCTTTACATAGTAAATACAGTCATGAGACAATTTGAGAAACTTTTGAAAGGCTTGCAAATGCAGGCATGAGCTCAAAGTCTGACTGAGATCTTGAATTGCTTGGAATGCTGTAGTAAAAATCATAATCCCGAATTTTAAAATAAATAAAGACTATAGCGTTCTTAATAATTGGCTTGACCGCTGCTTGTTATAGAACGTAAATACTTGGAAATTTCCTTTTCAAGCCCCAAAGCTGGTTGTTTCAAGGCTGTCTTTGTGAATTTTATGTACTGTCTTTCAAATTCACCATGGGCTAGGAAGACTGTTGTGTCTCTTTCCAAGTAATAGAGAGTTTAAACCCCTTCTGTGTTAGGCATGTAGAGCTTTCTGGTTTTATGCTTCGCTGAAAAATTTTGTCATTACATTATGCAGTTTTCTGCTATTTGTAAGAGCTTTTAGGACAGAGAATTCTGATAGTAAACACAAAGAGTGAACAATCAGATGTTCTTGAAACTTTAGCAAAGTCTTAGTTTGCTTAAGCTATTCATAGCACGCCATATTTCCCATTGTTTTAAATTAAGTTCAAATTGCTAACCTTTGCACTTCATAATTTTTCTGTAGCCCTTAAACAGGGGAAATTCATTTAGGTTGTGCAGGTTCTTTCCTGATTAAAGACACAATGAGAACTGTTCAAAAGGTTCAATTAAGACTGTAGTCATCTCTGGTTAATTGTTGAAACCTGTGTGGAGGCGTGGTGATCTAAAGAAACTGCAAAGGTAATACAGAGTGTGTATGGAGTAATATAGATAATGCAAAAAATATAAAATGTCTTGGAAGCATTGTTTTACTTACTGATTTTTTTAGTAACTTATTAATTATTCCCCCAATGAGATATCTACTGTCTTCTTCCATCTTGTTTTAAATGGAAGTGTCATTCTGTGTGTTCTATTACACCAGGTCTTGGACTCATTGTGTATCTCTGGCTATTCAAAGGACCCATAACACAATAATAAACTTGCCATTTGGCCATCTGCTATGTGGAATTTTTCCTCATAGCAAGAACAACATAAGAAAGTACTCACTGGGTTTGGCCCACTGAGTTAAATGGACCATTAGACAGTATTTTATTTTTTAACTGTGATAATAGGAGATAACTTAGGGAAAGCAATAGTTCATCTTCCTGCAGTCTGGCAATCAGTTGATGCAGACAATAAGAGTTCTTCCAGCAAATCCTGGTTAAGATATCTTGTGACATATTTTATTATATAAGGCAAAAGTATGCAGCACAAGAGGAGAAGCAAATATCAATATAACATTTGAATTACAGCAACTGGCTATGAGAACTGAGAATTCACCAGTATAGGGGTATAGGCAATTCAGTGACGTAGTGTCGTACAGGCACTTATTACATAAGTTTACATAAATAACACAGTTATTTATGCTAGCAGCTGAGCTGTGCTCTGGGCACTGGAGAAAGATGAAGACTTTTTCCCCATTTAAGTCCTATAATAGGTACACATTGGCTGAAGCCACTGGGGGTATTTATTCCTTATCCTATTCTAGCACCAGTTAGAGAATTGCTGCAGTGTGTGGGATATTTATTTTTTTTTTTAATAGTTGTTAACATTATCATATGCTAGCTCTCAGGACAGTCTCAAGTGTGGGAACTTGTCTCTTTCAGTTCTTTCTGTCATTTGGTGGTATTTTCATTTATGGCGATGACCTTGATTGCACTGTTATCTCTGCTAAAGCTCCTGCTTAGATTTTTCACTTGAGCTGCTTTGTTCAATTCTATGTGGGAAGGTGTGTGTAAGCAGACAAGATGATAATTAGTAATTTCTAAAATCTTCATCACTGATGAATCTTTCTAGTCAGTGTCCAGTTGTTGAAGTGGAAAAGTATTGTCATCTTTTTTTCTTGGGCTGTATATTATGTCTTGTATTGGTGAAGTTAATACTGCCTTTTTCCTGCTTAATGAAGTTTTTTTGCTTAATGCTGCTACTGACTAGAAGTTTAGTTCAGGTATGGGAACCTTTTATCTACTTTCCAGCCTTTGTGGCTAGTTTGAACCCAGCTGTTTAGTCTGTGTGGTATCTTGACTTAAATAACACTTCTGTATCTCTGGTAATTACTTTGTCCCATCATTTTTTCCAAACACTGTATTTAAAATGTATAAATCCATCTCTCCTGAATATGCTAACCAAATGTAGTATATGATTGCCTAGTATAATGGTGTGAGGTTTCCTTCTGTGTTGAAAATAACTTTCCTAACACACTGTACATCCATGTTTGTACATATGTGTACAAACGATGGTTTATCACATCCAATTTTTGTAGGGTTTTTTTCCCCTCTCTCTCCTTTGACTGATTCCCTTCTATTTGTTGTACTGTAGTTGTGTAGTTTGTACTCGATTTCATGGTCTCTTGAAACCAATCATCTGTACTTGCAGGTTTTTTTGGGGGGATAGAGTTTACACCATCCCTTTGACTTGTATGTTTTAAGGTCTTCTATTTTGTTTCTGTCTTGGATGTAATTGTTGGTATTTACTTGTGCCATTAGACAACCTGGTTTTGCTTCTTATTCAGTAGCCTCTTAATGAGATATAAATAGCCTAGTTTATTGATAGTCTAAACCCTAATCTCTTTGGTTTTGACCTTCTGTATTCTCTCTTTCAATCTGGTTAAAGAATGTTTCGGGTTTTTATGCTAGGCTCAATTTACACACACACACCATAGGCAAATCAAGGTCTAAGAGCACTAAATAATGCTAGTATTTTCATTCTTTTAACTTCCCCTTCTAGTTGTTACCTATTGTTTGAAAATACCCGCAGTGGGAGACTGTAATGATGAAATGAAACAGAGTATGTCAGATCCCAGAGATCAATTTCATATCTAAGTTAAGACACCAGGAAATAAAAATTAAGAACACTTCCACTTTGGAGTGTGAGGTTAGTGTTGAGAAGAGCTCTGTAATAATTTGTTACAAATCTGCAGCATGTTTTTTATATTTAACCTGCTGGCTATGAACAGACATTGAGTTCTATTCCATTCAGGTTTTCAGAGATTGGAGTGCAATCTTGTTGCAGTTAAAGAAGTTTCTTTTTTTGGAGGTGGTTGTGGTGGTTGTTTTTTCATGGTTCTTTATGCTTCCGTGGTTATAGGAGTACAAGGGGCCCCTGAAGTGTTTGAACAAAACTGTTAAATTGACTTCTCTGTAAAAATTCTTAGGGCAGAAAATCTCCATGTTTTATAACATTAACTTTGAGACAAACTTTCAAGAGTAGATCCGTTTTTCTAATAAAGTCAGCTCTGTCTTACCTATGTGCAGGTTTAGCTAGTTTTCCCAATTTGGAAAATTATTATTAGCAGATGTGTGACAAGATACAGTTTGTACAAGACAATATACAGCTGGATGTCATCCACAGTGGCTATTCAGCCTCTCAGCTAACCAATCCATTAACAAGTACGTACATGTGATGAATAGCATAGGGACATGACCAAGATAGGAGGGATTACATCTAGAGAGAATTTTGTCCTTTTTTCTTTAGGTTTTTTTTCCCTCCTACTTTCAAGTTATGTTCTTTGTTGGCTTGTTTGTGCTTCAGATGCTGAGGTTTTTTTTTCTGCTAAAGAAAATTCTTGATATGTTGAATTAAATATACTGAGGAAGTGGTTTTGTTATTTCTTGTATCTGCCATAGAAATGTACTTAAATGTAAATTAAATAACAAGTATTATTATATTAATATCCAAATCAGCAGAATATAGTTTATAAAGTGATTATTATTAAAATATTTCCTTTCAATTGTGTTCATTATCATCCCAGACGGATTTGCGCTATCATAATCTAAATTTATTATAATATAACATGTTTTTGAAGAACATGTCAGAATGGAATGACTTGGCTAGACATAGATAAATCCTGTGAGCATGACACAAATAATGTATGCAACATCTTTCTTGCAATATTAACTGTTTGTTGACAGACTGAACTATCAGTTAGCGGCTGTGTGGTGTTTAGCTACTTGCTGGGTTAAACCATGACACTGGGGCACTTTTCAGCTTTTGGTACATTCAAATTTTATGTGTAGTGATTATGAAACTGAGACAAGCATTTCAGTATAGACATAGCTTTATGAATAATATTATAATTTTTCTCCATATATGCTGTGCCCTTTTTTGTCTTTTTTGACCAAGGAATTTGGAAATCGAAGATATTTAACTACCCCTTTTTTTAAATGTTATTTGTATTCTTCATGGAACTTAAATGGAAGCATCTGCTAAGCCATAGCAATAGTGATACTGTATATATAAACATACTCATTTATATGTTTTCTTTGAAGATTTTGATTTATTTTCTTAGAAAACTGTGAAATTTTGTTGAATCTTTTTCAAGATCCAGTTAGAGAACATCCTTAGGAAGATACGTGATCAAGTCCAATCCACTGCTATTGTTGGCAGCTAGAGACTAATCTCCTCTGTAAACTGATAAAGCTCAATCTTAAAAGTAGCTATGTTTTTGTCCTTGTACTCTTTTGGGAAGGTTGTTCTAAAGTCACATCCTGGTGCAGATCTGGTGATGACGATGGTGTTGACATCCGTTACTAACAGCTTATTGTAATCACTGTGAGGGTGGCCTGGCTATCCTGTATGTCATGTTGTCCTGATAAATCCATACAGCTTGTGGGGAAGGGACAAATGAGGGGAAAAATAAAAAGGGCAACCATTTAAAGCCCTGCTTATGTTTGTGCCATGAACAGCTTGGAAAGAGTAGAGGAAATCTGATTCTTAACTGACCTCATGTTACATAGGAACACAGAGATACAGGTTTGCTGTGTCATTGTCATGTGATTGCTTATTGCACAGCCTTACTGTAAACATTGTATTTTCATGTTGATTTCAGGGTATCTGGGATCATTACATGCTTCATATTCTCAATATAAAGATTCTTAAAGCACTAATTAATAAATAAAACCTGAGGCTTTTTAACTGAGTTCTTCACAGTAGATGTTGATGTAATGAGTTTACATAATGCTGTATAAATTATGAAAGTAATGAATTTTTATACTCTTGTAATTTAAGGATTTTTTTAAAGTATTTTTTGTTCTTGGGTTTTTTTTGTTGTATGTTTAAGTTATAACAACATTAATTCCTATAATGAGTTTTGTGGCTTCAAAATGTGTTAGAAGAGAAAATGGGAAGTTCTACCATGTAAATCTTTAGCATACAGTAATTCAGTAGATAATTTCTAGAGCTATGACGGGATGTACTATGAAGTAATGTCTATGTGGATTGGCAGAATTAGTTTCGTTACAGAAATGGGTATAGTGAATCTGGAGACAAGCTTACTGAAATACCAGTTTCTGAGGTGTAAATATAGTCAATTAATTGAAAGTCATTCTTAATTTTGAATCCTACTTAATGTTACTGATTTTATCCTTTGTTTTCAAGGTAAACTATACATGTATGTTATATTTAGGAATATCTTTTAGTGTGTAGAGATCGAGGCCACTATATTCTTCAGCATATCCTTTCAAACTCTAAGTCATGTCTTTGTAGAGAACAGGGTAGTGGCTTACACATAGTAAGAAGATACCTGTACTGGAGTGTCCGAAGTAATTTCAACTTTCATATCAAATACAAATAGAATATATACATTGATTATTTTTTTAAGATTTTTGTAATTATTGATTCTGTAGCACTGAACTCTAACCACGCATTGTAATGTTCTTATCCTAAAGCATCACAATTTGCATCACTTCCATTTTAGCTTTCTTACTGTTTTAGGGGTTTTGTATTTATGCCTAGTCAATCAAACTTTGGGGCAAAGTATTCACCTGTTTTGTCTGTAGTACTGCAGGTAGTAACCCCCACTGTCACTATTTACACATTGCACATCCTTCCTTATAAGGAAGAATCATTAAAACCCATTGGCAAAACCCAATTACTATCTTATTACTGCTGGATCATATCTTAGAGGAAATTTCATAGGGTTTGGGCTTTCTGTCCTGCCTAGTGTCCACACTTAAGGTAGTTGAAGGTTGTCATCGTCAATAAAGTCCTTACTTGGAATGAAATCTCCTGCTGGAAGTTATGAGAACTTTCTGGCACTGAAATCACATTGATTAGTTCAATATCCAACTTCTCTGAGAATAATTTGGTTTAGGAATCCAGATACAATATTCTTTAATTTTTATTGGTGGCCACATTGATTTGTTGTCATTCCAGACAGTGTTCCTCGGGCAGTAGTTCTGTGAATATGTACGCCTTCTGTTGTCCTTGACAGATGATGCTCATAAACTTGAGAAGAAATTTCTTCTGCAATCTCAGTCAATATCTCGGAGGATATACGTGTTACGAACCGGTAAATCTGAAGGGGAAAAAAATAGACCTTTTTTTCACTAGTATCAACACCTTCTGTGAAGGATTCCTTAACTTATTTGTCCAGTCACTATATCCTACAGTGGCACATCACTGCTTGTGATAGCAGATCCTAGAATTGTGGTTGCTACATGCATTATGATCCTCATAGGAGTTGCTTGTGTGGAAAGGTGGAAATAGATTATATGAACATTGCCTCCTGTATGACCCATCAAGCTAATGAACTGCGTACTCCATCAGTCTTCTTCATCTGCCTATTTTGTGCTCTTCCTTCTGAGTCAGCAAGCTTCTTTGAATCCCTGTTACTCACAGTTGTGGAGCTCGCAGCTGTGAGGTCCAGTGTCTCTGCCATTTATACAGCCTTCTGCTGGTGGGCTTGGTACACTCACCATCCAGGCAGCTGTTGGTATACTCTGGAGCTCCCCAGTTCACCCCCTCCATCTCCACAATGTAGGTTTCACCTTATGAACCATCTTTTGTTCCACTTCTGTCTGTATTCCTCATTTGAAGTTTACCAAACAGAGTAATACAGGAAAAAAAATGAGAAACTGCCTTCTAGAAGAATGTTTTCTATCTCCTGTCATGGCAGCAAGATACCGGTTTTCATTACGCTGTTAAGATGGGGGACACTAGACAGTGTGAGCAGAGGAACCTTCCAGAACCATGGCCAGCTCAGCCACTCTGCGCTGCAGTGTTACACTGTGAGAAGGTAACAATGGCCATAGGCACTCAAACTGTGGCTCTTTCCAGGTCAGAATGCTAGTGTAGTGACCTCTTGTGAACTTACAAGACTGTCCGACATGATGATGTTATGTCATCAAGTGTTGCTCCTCTGCATAATCTATTCCACCAATGTACAGGCTTTAATTGGCCTGACCAGCCCATAATTCTTGCTCTGCAGTCTTCACCTTTAACCCCTTTCTTCCCCATGGCAGGGGTTTAACTGTCTGTTTACAAGGCAAGCTCTGCTGCGGTGCAGCTGAGTAACCTTAGGTCAGACTGTGTAGAAAGAGTGAAGCTGGGAGAAACCTTGTTGGGGCTTCTATCCATGCACTTTCCATCTCCTGGCTCTAGAACTGCATCGGAGCTCAGGTCTTTGCCTTGGTCTTTGCCTCAACTATGCCATAGCCACGTTGTGCCTGGCCTTTAATGCCTTGCTGCTTCTGACCTTGCCTTGCTGAATTCCTGTCTTGATCTTGGATTTACTTTGTGAACTTGTCTGGTGATCACTGGACTATCAGCTAAACCTGGTTACCATCACTAGCCCTGTTCTGTTGTTTTTGAGTACTGAGGGATTGTGGCCCTCATCAGCAAGTTCACCCCCTGCATACTTGGTGGTCACCTTTGGCTCCTGGCTTCCGTACTCTGCTAAGTAGCCTACTTACGCTGCTTTCTGTTGGTCTTACTGTAGGCAGGTAAGAGCCCTGGTCCTAATGGAAAGTCTCTCTGAGTCCAGACTGAGAAATAAAGAATAAAAACTGCACAATTACGTCAAGGGGAGAGAGCAGAGTCCATGGTCCTGTACTGTCTAGCTGCCTCTATGGAATTGTAGAAGTTGGCCTTCTCCTGAGCACACTGGCTTATTCACAGCCCTGAAACACAAACCACGTATGACAGTGTGACTTGGTGAGGGCTGTGGACAGTCTGGACAATGTATTTGAATATGTGCTAATATAACTGTGGATGCAGGAGGTGCTAAGCATTGGGAAGTGACTCAGAACTGCATTAAATCTAGAATGCTATTTTTGTATGCTTTTAGTTGGCTTATTTCGTGTATCTCACTTGCCTTTTCAAGTTTATATGGCAAAAAGCTGAAGTGCTGAGCCCAACAAGATATCTTGGGTTACTCTAAAGTATGCTCTTGGAATTATATGTATTTCTCTAGAAACCTTACATTACAATGTTAATAGCTGTTGCAATTTCCACCTCCGATGATGATAAGATAATATTTGTGAGTGCTAAATAGTGATAAAGCTTTTTGACTTGTAACATACATTGACAGTACTATTCTCGTTGTAGCATATATTTAGATATTAGTTATTACATATGTGTAACAACCGTAGTTTCTAAAATGTAGTCACTGTACTGTATGCTCCCTCTAGGAGTTAAGTCCTGACCCTGAAAACAGTAAAAAAAAAAAAAAAAAAAAGATACTATGGCTGAGTGAGAGTACCTAGTTCCAAAGGGAGGATTGTGAAATACCTACAGTAGAGGCTTGATCATAGAATATCTCAAATTGGAAGGGAGCTATAAGGATCATTGAGTCCAAACTCCCTGGTCCTTACAGGACTACCTAAAACTAAACCATAGAATGAAAGCATTGTCCAGGTGCTCCATGAACTCTGATAACCTTGGTAGCGTGACTGCTTCTGGGGGGAGCCTGTTCCAGTGACCAACCATCTTCTTGGTGAAGAACCTTTTCCTGACATCCAAAGTGAACTTCACCTGATGCAGCTTCGTTCCATTTCCTTTTGTCAGCTGAAGAATTAAACAGTTGTTTCTGCATGAAATGAATAGGATCTGTTATATTTTTTTATCCCCTCTGGGATATTGCAAATATGTTTATTGGGTAACTGATTGCAAGGCTGTATAGATATCTCTTTTGGTCTGATCTGGTTAAAATTTCTTATTAACATTCAGTGCTTGAACAAAAATCTAGTTTTTTGACTTCGAGAACACTTCATTAAATGTACCATCTGGGCTTTAGGTTAAGTGCATACTAAGTTATTTATAAAGCATTTAATAAGATTTATAATAAGATTAATTACAAAAATTTAAGGGATGGAATACTTTGAGATTTTTCATATTTTTATTGTAATATTTAGTACATAGTTTCCTTCATCCTCCACTGGAGTATTATTATACCTATAGTATAATAATTTTTCCAGCAGTTGGAGGTGAATGATGGAATAGGCAAACAAATACAATGGACCCATGATGCATTTGCATCTACTAGTCTTTCTTGTCTTCATTTTTCAAGTATAATTTAGCACAAAGCTTTTTACTTTATTTACAGGTAATTGTAACAAATCAGTTTAAGCAGTTCAAGTTCCCTTTTACTTTACAAAAAAATACTATTTGAATTGCATCTGTACCTTTGAGCCGAAGATAGCACCAGTTTATTTGAAGTATAATACAGTTTCCGTATTAATTTAGCTCATGCTCCCCTGATGATCCTGAAAAAGTGAACCATGGTGTTAGAGAGACTCATCATTCTAATAGGTTGGTATTGAGACTAGAAAATTGAGTTCACATACGTTGTGGAACAGCTGTAGGTGTAAAACAAACAGATTTGTTATTGTTGAGCTACAGGTAAGACTTTGCTCAAGCATCTGAATATATGTGCTATATGTATATGTACCCTTACAACAGACAGAGCGGCCTGAAAGCAAAGGCTTTCCTAAATGCACTAGTGTTAATTTATTTAAAACTATGATTTTGGGGTGTAAGAAGCAGTAATAATGTGGATATGATTTTTTTTTTTTTTTTTAGCAAATTGTAAAATTTTTGTTCATAGGAGTGGTACATCAGTAACATTTTTATCATTTAGTCATAGACCATAAATATAGTGAGGCGTTTCTTCAGCTGTATGAATAAAGGTGTCAGAATTAATCCTATATTTCCCATGTAGTTTATGAGACCGTGCAGTTTTGTGTATTTTGCATTGTTTATGTTTGAGCCAAAGTCTCAAAGGGCAAGTAACCTGAAAAATTTCAGCAGTATGATGGGAAGTTCCTCTGTATGCTGTTCTGTATGTATCCTTTTCGTTGGAGGACTATATAACCGAAAAAAAAAAAAAAAAGTCTGCTAATCTGGGAATGCTACTTCCCCTAAATATAGTGGGTTTCTTGATTAAAATTTTTATTATTTTGTGTGGTTTGTTTGTTGTTTGGTGGGGGTTTTTCCCCTTGGATGTCATAGTTTCTGAGTAAGAGGTTGGAAAGGAAAAGTATTGGTGCTTTTCTTTATTTCCCCACTATGTATCTGAGAATGTAGTTTACTTACAAAATAGTCTTACTGGAAATTATGTGTGCTAGAGTAGGACGGGTAATGATACTGAATTACTCTTTGGAAATGGTGAGTAGTGTTAACCAGTAACTCCAGATTAGTATCTGGTACTTCCAGCTGTTCTTTTCTTACTTTGTTTAGTTTATTTCTTGATTAAACAATTGACTTCACAGTCTAGCTTTTGCATTTATTACGAATTTTGGGAAACAGCTTGTTAATCCAGTACAGAAAGGCAGATGGTGTATTGGGTTGTAGATTGCTTGAAGAAACTGATGATTTTTAGGTCTCCATAATATCTGTTGAGGATTTGATAGTTGCTGCAACCATTCAGTCAGGAAGATTTGTATGATAATGTCTCCTAAACAGCACAGTTGATGAGATGTGCTGCTGCAGTACTCAATTGTGGTGTGAGCAATACAGCTTTTATTCCTCTCTTTACTTCTTGTTCTTATTGGTATAATGCACTGTGAAATCTGCTGTAAAACTTGGGAGTATACCAGAAAAAAAGATAACTAGCTGCAGAAGGAATAAATACAGTCAAATGAGTGAAACCTTCCCGAGGGAGAGAAAATAGGCAGATGCATTACAATGAATTAGTGAAAATTAGGCTTTTAAAATTTTCCAGCTGTGCTGGTGCCTGTATCTGAGCCCTTCAGGCTCTGCTGGCTGCTAACAATGGAGATGCAGATCTTTTTCTCATTCTTTTTTTTTCTCTTTTTAAAAAAAATGTTAAATGTAAGATGTTTGGCACTTGCGATAATTGTGGCCCCTCCTACTGTGCCAGTTGAAACCACTCCCTGCGTAACCAGAACTAGCACTCCCCATGATTCTGAAGGTATTTTACATTTCAATACAAGCTTTTGTGCACTGAACCCCATTTCTTACAGACAGTGTATTTGGAAAAAAAAGGAAAATAATTTTTAAGGAGACAAATAAGAACAACTCAACAGCATCTCATTTTCAGAGCTCAGAAGCATTGTAAAATCGAGCTTGAAGCACTAACCTGCTTTAATTTAAAATACTGGAATATAAAATTTAGTAATTGATTCAGTGTTGATTTCTGTTTTCCATTTCAGAATCCAATACATGTAGCATTTAAATTGCTGTTAAAGTGTTTTAGATTATATATTTATGAATGTAAAGATTATTAATGTAGAATCATATCAGAGTTCAGATCTGATCTTTGGGTAGTTTGTTACAGTGTTGAGTAAATTTTAGCACAGGATCATTGTACTTACATGTGTTCAGGTCCTGTATTTTTCATTTCAACTCTGCCTTCTGTCATGGCTTGGATGACTTATATTTCCCACTGGTTTGATGAAGATGATTGGTATGAAGGACAACAACGAGTAAGAATTGTTTAAATTAATATTTTCTCTTTTACCTCCTTTATATTTTTCTTCTTTAAGCTGCTGTTTACTGTATTACTAGTACCAAAAGTAACATTCCCATAGCGGTGCTAAGAAGGAATTTTTAGTAGTTTTGATGAAGTCTTGAATCATAGATAAACACATGTAAAATGAGGGTTTTTTTGCAAATTAATGTTGCTAATTGCATAAAAGATACTGGAAGGTTAGTGGCCACCTAGTTGCATTTTTCCAGGCTGCATAATTTAATGAGTAGTAATTCTTTAATATGTAATGAGATAGAGATCAAACATCTAATTTTATTGTATTAGGAGGAATTAATGTGCTGTGCATGGAGTAAACTAAAATAATTATAAACAGTAATTGAGTAAAACAAAAATATTTGGGAGACATTAAATTCACCTAGGGTAATTTTCAAGGTGTACCCTGTATATCTGTATGTTTTTATGAACATTTTTCCAAGGAGGAGAAGTTGTTACTATAGCAACATTCGCAGTATATCTTGGATTTTTTTTAATGTTTATTAACTGCGTGTTTTGGGCAAGCTTGATCTGCTGCTTTCATAGATTTATGGTGAGAGGTGAATATAAGTCACATTTCTTTCACTGTATCAAGCTCCTTTATGTAACCATGTATTTCTGTAATTTTTATTTCTCATTTTGATAGTATACTCTTAGCTAATGAATTAGAATGCAGGAGATGATACTGAAACATAAAGGCCAGGAACTGCTTTAATTGTGTTATTGTGTATTACTCTGTAATGCTAGCTATATGATCATAAGTATTAAAAACTAGCAGGTTTTAATACTTCTCCGCTGTTCTCATTTTGCGTGTTATTCATGATACGACTGTTTCACATGTGGAGTTATCTTTTAAGAGCTGCTCATCAGGGATTCGGGAGTGAGAAGTGTCAAGAGGTAACTTTATCTAAAATCAGAAGCATCTTTGCAATTTGCCAGCAGAAAAGCAATCTTCTGGTGATTGTGGTAGCTCTGGGTTGGAAGACGAGAACAATATTCTTACAGAGGCTTAGATGCTTTATGCTGAGAACAGACATGGTTGTATGTATTTGTATTACATAACAGTATCTGAAAATTAGACCTCTGGTACCATATGACTAACCAATACTTATAGATGATGGTTTTGTTACCACTGCTAGATAGGATGTCTTGGGTTGATTAGGTATGTAGTTCAGCATAGCTGGTGATGTGTTGTTAGAAATACCAGCATTTATCCATGCCCTATTTCAAGCCCTGGTATTGCTTTGTAGATTATCTTGTTAAAGTTGCACAGTAAAGGATATTCTAATTAAACTGCACAAGTAGCATAGTCAAGACAGTCAGAAACTCCTTCGTAAGACCTACCCCAAGTTACGATTTTTTTTAATATTAAATAGTTGGCCTTAGGTTTTCTAAGCAGGGTAACTACAGGGTAACTATCTTAGATTAATATCTTTGGTTTTAGTTTCAAGTGTTTTCTTCTGTAAAATACAGTCTCAGGCTGTGACTGTAAATTCAAACTTTTTCCAGACTTCGGCAAGAGGTCCACAGCTGCTTCCCTTGTGAAGCCAGAGATACTGTGGTTAAAACAATCCTAGTAGCTATATGACTCTGAGTTTATTGTGGAGGTTTAAAATGGCTGCAAACACTAGTAGAGCACTTGTTTATTTAGAATTATCTTTTAAATAATAGTTCTTTTGCTAGTCAGCATCTGGATAACTGAGTACATTCATTTTGAACACTTGCTAGGTTATTATAAGTTAGGAAGTGTTATCTGCAAATGCAGGTTGTAGGAGTCTAGCTGAGGTTTCTGGTGTTTTTGAAGAATCTTGCTGAAATTCAAAGCCTCCTGCAAGGAACTCTCTTGCGCCTCGTTCATCTGATTCGTTGGGTGCCACAGATAGTCTGTGTGCCATGAATTGCATACAAAACCAGAAAAAAATTTGATTTTCATAGAGAATGGTACTGAGTAGTGGTACAACCTGATACTGTTACAAGCAGTAGACTACCTGGGTTAAATTCTCCTGGGAAGTATGAAAGGCTTAACTTTTGTTTAGAGCAGTAGGTGCATAAACCTATGTAATTTTTCTACATTGTTCTATATGTGACTGTCATGATTAATATAGTCAGGTTTTGCTTATCTTTTGCCCAGAAGTAGTTGCTTGAAGTAGCGTGTGTACAGTTTAGAGACCTACATTAGAAACTGCAGTTTGATTGTCCATATCAAGAACTGAAAATTCTTTAGCGCTTTGTGGTACTCCATGCAAAGTAGGAAGAATTTTTGTTTTGAAGGAGTAGCTCAACTAATAATTGAGATATCTAGTTCTTAAAAGAATACAACTGAAATACTACACCACCATCTGTATCTTTTTCCTAACTTTTTTTTTCCTATGGGTCTATTCATGACAGCTGATCTTGGATAATATAGATATTGTCAGAATTTTCATAGTGTAAGATTTCTTCTCATCTTCTGATGTGCTTACTTTTAATTTTGAGATTCCCCAGATTCATAAAGTAATAGGTATAAATACATATAAATGTAATGGATAGGTAGCATAGAATAGTACATTTTCTAAATTCTGAATTGCTCCTTCCAGAAACATTGAAGTTTTTTGAAATTTCATTGCTCTATTTATTCTTAGTAAATTAAATTTGTCCATTGACTTGTAAGCTGCATATGTACCAGAGTATTTCCAATTATCCTTTATTTCATGGGTCTGGATATAATAATCAGAATTTAATTTCTTAATGTGGCTATACTGTGCTTGGTGTTTTCCAGCCCCATTGGAAGAAGGCTAGTATTAATTATGCTTATGTTATTACATGAGTCTCGATGATGTTGAGGCAGGCATAGTTACGATTAAGTTGGCTTCCACAGTGTCTTTCACTTGGATATTTCTTGGTTGGTTTGAAGGTCTTTGTGGTTTTAGCAAGATAAATTCACTGACCATTAACTGGTGTTTAAAAATGGTCCCTTCAGCTAGGGTAATGAATTTGAAACTCTGTGGTTCATAGGTCACGTTTTCATTTCCAATGGATTTTCCCACAAAGACGGGTAAATATATCCAATGTCTTTAAGGAGACATCACTTTTATGTCACTGAAGAAGATCTTAATAATTATTACATTATTATTGACATATTGACAAAAATACTGGTACCTGGCGACAATAGTCTGAATGAGATATAACAGTTTTGTATGTCAAATAGACAGGAGTGACAGCATATCTTTCCACATAAGGAAACATACAATCATATCTTGATTGGAAGATAGTGGCAAAAGAATGAACAGAAGCAGAAGACATTGCATATAGATAGCACTTTGCTGCATACAGCTGTTCAGAAATTAGGGGTTTGTATGCACAGAAGCATATTGGTTAACAGAAGGCTACCATTTATTCGCTTCTCTGTGCATGCCGTATTACATCTGTACTCATTTGGACAGGTCATACATGATATGGACCACAATTGCTAACAAAATAAGTATATGCTGTTGCTTGTGCTTGATGGTTATAAATTGATGAATACTTACAACGTGTAAGCACACCTCTTCATAATTAAAGGGTGCTAAGTGATGAGTTTAAAGAGCTGTTATTATTCTGTAAATATCATTGTAGTATAATCGGGAAATACAGCGAGCAGTGAAATATGCTGAGTAGCTGAAGCAGTGAAAAAGGAGTTAGGTTAAAATTAAAATGGTGCCTGTTAAATAGCTGCAGTTGCCAGGCTACTGACACTGCTGTGTTGTGTGTGTGGTGCAACACAATGCTCTTGCATCCTTTAGTAACTGCATTATTCTGTGAACATCAAGGTTTAGTTCCTTCATCTGTCAAGTAAAACGATTTAATTCTACAATGAGGACAAGATTTTGCATTTTGGAGAGCAGCAAGGTATTGGAATGAACATGGAAATTCTTAAGTGGTTTACAAAAAATTATATCTATGCTAAGGTAGGGATTATTAGGCATTTATCTTTAAGTTATTGATATATAGCCATATCCATGCAGTTGTTTTTAAATAATACTAACTTTATGGTATACAAAATTGAATGTGTTTTTTTTTTTTTTTCTATATTTAGCAACAAGGAAGGACTTAAAATGCTGCTGCTCATGCCAGGTGAAAAGAAAGGTTTTTGTTGTCCTCCCTCTTCCCTTCATCTCCTTGGAAACTGGGCATCCTTTGATAGCTTTCCCAGTGTGGTATATGTTTTTTACCTGCAGAGTTTTTTTTCAGTGTATGCTTTAGAGTCTAATATTAATACTGGCACATTCCTTATATTGAAATAAAATAGGTTTTTAACAAAGTATAAAAAAATCTCAATTATGTAAAAATGTGTAAAATCATACGTATATTCAGTTATACTGCATTTCTAGTTTTCTGCCAGTTTACTCAGGCTGATCTGATGAATGCTGCTTTCTCCTTTTGGGCTATGAGTATGTTCAACAGAAATCTGTAGTGTCTGAAAAGATTTGTAGAAAACTGCTTTAATGCAAAATACTTAGAATAAGTCGGTGTGCCACACAATTGTAATTTCTTCTTCTAGGTACTGTTGTACTGAATGTCAAAGCAAATGCTTTTTCTTAATTACTATATTTTTTGTAAAACTGTAACTCATTACAAGGAGCAGGGACTATTAACAAGTTTAAAGCAGCAAACATTATTATTTAAAGTGCACATTCCTTTCTATAATACAACTCTGAATACTTAGGTAACTTTCTAGCATACACTCAAATAGGAAAAAATCTATATGAAGAATCAATGTTTAATAATGCTTCTTAGGCATGAATTAACTCAGTGAAATAATGATATACCACAAAGCAGCATTTTTCATCTAAATGTTGGGTCTTATTTAGGAGGCATTTTCATTTGAATTTCAGACTCTTAAGAAAAATAGTACATTATCAAAAAATGATTGTTTAGTTTAAAGTTGTGAATGAAGCTTCAGTTGGAGAATTTCTTAAAAAAATCAGTTACTTTTTGTCTTTAATGTAGATGTAGAACCAAGAGAAGACAAATGTGTTGTTGTATTTCAAATATGGTACTTAATGTGTCATATCTGGCAATGCTTACAGACATACATTTAGAACTAGGTTTAAATAATTTTATAGCTATTTGATGACAATGATTTCTGGTCATCATTAATGTAGCCTAAATTCTAAGCAGTGACATATGCATTTAGAAACCATTAAAATACCCTAAACTATGCAGGTGTCCTGATGATGTGAAGAAAATACATAAAAGACTCTTCATTGTTAATCAGCTGCATAGAAAACACAGAGAAGAAAGCTCTATAGTGGAACTATCTCCAAAACCAAAGTGCTAGTCTGTTTTGTGATCATGGTAATTTTAAAAGCAGCGCAGAAGACCTTTTTGTTCTAGATTTCAACATTTAGGCTTGGAATCCTCCTTATTTGCAGCTGCTTAGTATAGTATTTTCCTGTAGACTAGATTTCATGTAGTCAGGAATAACTTCTGTCTCTTATACCAAGGCCAAAAGGAAAATGTACTGAATATATTAACAGGGTATTTTTTGTTATACAGATTGCTGCACCATTCTACAAGACAATTTGTTGTTACTCTGAAAAAAAAAAATGTGAAATTGGTTTAGCATCTGTAAGACATCTTAACTTTACAATCAATTTTACCTCTAACCAAATGGCAAATTAAACAAGATTTAAGATAATACTTTCTTACAGATTAAATTTCATCAAATCAGAACCTCTTCACTCCCATATAAGAAAGTAAAAGAGAGGATCTGTTCAAAATGAGACAAATTTATTATTACTGTGAAACAGATATTTGTGCATTCTTAGTGTCTAAAATATATGTTAACTTTTAATCACTCTTACATGCGGTAAACCTACAGACTCAACCTATGATAATCCAATATTGTACATCTAATTCTCTTCTAATTCACTGTGGCTTTTTAAATGTTCCTTACGTGTTTGCTAGCACATCTAGTCTTTTAACCATTATTTTTCCCTGGAATCAAGAATGGAAACAGAGTTCTAGTTCAAGATATTACTCTGCATTTTAGTAAGTTATTTAATCAACTGGATGACTGATTTCAGGAAAAGTGGTTGTTGGTGGTGCCAGTTATTTTTTTCATTGTGATTGGAAAAAGTCTGTAGTGCAGTTCTGAAATCAGAAATCTTTGGATTTGGGTATATATGTAACTGATTCTTTAATTGCACAGAAGTGACCTCTGGAATTTGTAATTTACTAAATGGTAAAAAGAACTAAGTGGCAAAATTGGAAATTTGGAGTCTAATTTTGGTCACTTTGCTGATTCTTTAAGAAGATAAATTTCTTTCTGTGGGACTTGTGTCATTTTTAACATGAGATGGCTTGCAAATGAGCTGCAAGGTGATGCAATTTATAGAACTGTTCTCTGGAATCTCTAATGTATTTGCTGGAGAAGTCAAAAGAATTAATGTTGTTGGCAGAGACAGAAAGGAAATCTAATAGCCATAGCACTAGTCTTCAGCAGAGCCATACCTTGTAACCTGTTTTTCTATATATTTCTGTTCTGTTGTTGTACAGTCTCCTCTACCAAAATTCTCAGAGGTTAAACATGGGTGTTTGGGGGTTTTCTAGGCATTTAGAATTTGGTCAGAACTATTAAGCACTATAACCACAGTCAGTGATATCTTAGAGATGATCAGTCCCAGACATTCAATCTAATCCTGGTCTGCTAAAGAAGCACCCAAAATAAGTCTCTCTGTTTTTTTTTTTTCCTTTCACATGTTCCAAAGTGAGAGACCTATAATCTCATGGAGATTGCTTCTTATATTTATTCATTACTGTTTGTCTACCAAATAGATACCCCGAGCAAGAAAAATGGGAGATAAAACTGGTCATTCAACTTCATTTTAATCCCTTATATATATGCATTAAAATTATTTTTTTTAATATATATATAATACGCTTTTTGCAGTGTTGACCAGTAGGTTCCCTTGGGTATTATAGGTCATTATTATCATACCTGTACAAAGTTTTTTCTATATGCACCTTAATATTAATGTTATTCAGAAAAATATTTCCCCCTCCATACAGTTGATATCAAGTATCTCTCCTAAAGCCGTTAGACAGCAGTGCATTGCATAGCCAACCCTTGCACTTAATTAACAGTTGCTCCCTCAAAATACTTGATGGCATTTGAAGTCTCCTTTTTGCTTTTTACTTCCCTTTCCTTTCTGGTGCTTGACAATGTACTAACACATGGTAAATTGAACATAACTCTCCTTGTCTTTAAAGATTAATAGTCTCATCTGTTTGACCTAAAGATCCCATCCCAGTCATGGAACAGAACGATATGAGCTCTTTAGGGAGAACAGGCAGGGGAAAAGAGGAGGGGTTGTTGCTCTCTATGTCAGCAACCAGCTGGAGTGCATGGAGTTCCACGTGGGGGTGGATGAGAAGCCAGCCAAGGGCTTATGGGTCAGAATTAAAGGAAGGACAGGGACAGGTGATCTTGTATGGGAGTCTGGTACAGGCCACCAAACCAGGAAGACCAAGCAGATGAGGCCCTCTATAGACAGGCAGGAGCTGTCTCATGTTCACAAGCTCTGGTCTTCATGGGGGACGTCAACCATCCCACTATCTTTTGGGGGGACAACACAGCAGAGCATAAGCAATCCAGAAGGTTCTTGGAATGCATTTACAATAACTTGCTTTTCCAAGTGATAGAGGAGACAATGAGGAGAGGTGCTATGATGGACCTTGTTCTCACCGACAGGATGGGGCTGGTGGGGAATGTGAAGTTCAAGGGCAGCCTTGGCTGCAGTGACCATGAAATGGTGGCATTCAAGATTCTTAGGGCAGTGAGGAGGGCACATGGCAAAATTGCTACCTTGGGCTTCAGGAGAGTGGCCTTTGGCATCATCAGGGAGATATTCTTGATAGAGTAGCATGGGATAGAGCCCTGGAGGGAAGAGGGGCCCAAGGAAGCTAGTTAATATTCAAGGATCACCTCCTCCAAGCTCACCAGCAATGTGTTCCAACAAAGAGGAAATTAGGCAAAAACTCCAAGAGGCCTGCATGGATGAGAAGTTCCTGGACAAACTCAAGCACAAAAAGTAAGCCTACAGAGGGTGGAAGCAAGGACAGGTAGCCTGAAAGGAATTCAGTCAAATTGTCTGAGCAGCCAGAGGTCAGGTTAGGAAAGCTAAAGCCCTGGTAAAACTAAATCTGGCCAGGGACATGAAGGGCAACAAGAAAAGCTTCTGTAGTTATGTCGTTGATATAAGGGAGACTAGGGAAAGTGTGGGCCCTCTCCGGAAGGATATGGGAGACCTGGTTGGTTACCTGGGACATGGAGAAGGCTGAAGTGCTCAATGATTTATCACCTCAATCTTTGCCACAGAAGTGGTGTTCCAGCCACAGCTCCCAAGTCACAGAAGGCAAAGGCAGGCACTGGGAGAATGAAGAACTGCCTGCTGTAGGAGGAGATCAGGTTTGAAACCATCTAAGGAACCTGAAGTGTAACGAGTCCATGGGAACCGATAAGTTGCATTTGTGGGTCCCAAGGGAAGTGGTGGATGAGGTGACTAAGCCACTATCCATCATATTTGAGAAGTCATGGCAATCTGGTGAAGTTCCCACAGGCTGACAAAGGGGAAACCTAACGCCTATTTTTTAAAAGGGAAAAAAGGAAGACCTGGGGAATTACAAGCCAGTCTGTCTTACCTCTGTGCCTGGCAAAATCATGGGGCAGATCCTCCTGGAAACTATGCTAAGGCACATGGAAAATAAGGAAGTGATTTAGTGAAGCCATGTTGGCTGTCGTCAAGGCAAATCATACCTGACAGATTTCATGGTCTTCTATGACAGTTACCAAGTTGGTGGATGAAAGAAGAACAACTGATGTCATCTACCTGGACTTGTGCAAAGCATTTGACTCAGTCCCACATGACCTTGTCTCTAAACTGGAGAGACATGGATTTGACAGGTAGACCGCTCAGTGGATAAGGAATTGGCTGGATGGTCACACTCAAAAGAGTTGTGGTCAATGGCTTGATGTCCAAGAGGAGACCAGTGACGAGTAGCATTCCCCAGGGGTGTGTACTTGTTCCAGTGCTGTTCAACATCTATGCCACTGACATGAAAACTTTGAGCGCACCCTCAGCAAGTTTGCCACCAACACCAAGCTGTGTGGTGTGGTGTGATGTGGTATGGTCAACACACCGGAGGGAAGGGATGCTGTCCAGAGGGACCTTAACAGGCTTGAGTGGTGGGCCCGAGCAAACTTTATGATGTTCAGCAAGGTCAAGTGCAAGGTCCTGCACATGGGTTGGGGTCAACCCCCAGCAGCAATACAGGCTGGGTGGAGAATGGATTGAGAGCAGCCCTGTGAAGGAGGACTTGGGGGTGTTAAGTGGATGAGAAGCTCAGCATAGCCTGACAATATGTGTGCTTGCAGCTCAGAAAGCCAACTGAATCCTGGGCTGTATCAAAAGAAGCATGGCCAGCAGGTTGAGGGAGGTGAGACCCCACCTGGGGTACTGCATTCAGCTCTGGAGCCCCCAGCATAAGAAGAACATGGACCTGTTGGACTGAGTCCGGAGGAGGCCACAAAGATGCTCAGAGGGCTGGAGCACCTCTCCTGTGAAGACAGGCTGAGAGAGTTGGGATCGTTCAGCCTGGAGCCTTTTGGTACCTAAAGGGGACCTAAAAGAAAGCTGGTGAGGGACTTTTCACAAGAGCGTGTACTGATAGGATGAGGGGTAATGGCTCTAAGCCAAAAGAGGGTAGTTTTAGATTAGATATTGGGAAGAAATTCTTTACTGTGAAGGTGATGAGGCACTGGAACAGGTTGCCCAGAGAAGCTGTAGAGGCCCCATTCCTGGCGGTGTTCAAGACTGAGTTGAATGGGGCTTTGAGCAACCTGGTCTAGCGGAAGGTGTCCCTTTTTAATCCAATTTTTTGGATTGACTTCTATGCAGAAGTGAATCCTTCTTGCAGCTATTTAGACCTTGTTCTGCCATTTGGATCACCACACTGTTGTAGGCTGTGGTTCACCTAGTCATCCTTGTCAACCTCACTTGCAGTTGTTTGGCCACCAGAGCCTTCCATAGCGTGCTAAAGCCACCATCATTTCTGCAGGTTGGTGATGCAGGCTTTATATCAGCTGACAGCTGTCTTGAACCGAGGACAATTGTATCGCATGGAACTTGCTTCTAAGTGAATGGAGATTCTGTAAAATCAAATGGCCTTTGCTGCTTGTCTGCTGTAAAGAAATGCAACACAGTTCATTTTGAACATTTTCTTAAATTACAGAACAGTTGAGGTTGGAAGTGACCTCTGGAGGTCATCTTGTACAACCCACCCAGGAGTTAACAATACCTTTGCAAATGTGTGCATTCTTGGTCATCGTAGGGTGTGTAAATGGGTCAGAGAAAAATGGCGAGGCTGGTGTACTTGGTAACGTTTTGACGTTATTGTGAATCAGATGTGAGCTAGGTGGGTAATGCATCTGGCTGAGCAAAGCATTTCTTGTGTTCTGGTGTTAAAGGCAGTTGTTGCCTCATTATGAGCAGAACTGGGAGCTTGACGCTTGGTTTGGACAGGATAGCACACTTTACTGTACACTAATACAGTAATGTTACACCAAGCTTTGCTTTTTATTTTCCAGTTTACTTCAACTTTTTCTGTTGTTAAACAGTAATTATCAAGAAAATTTAGAAAGCCTCTCCAAAAAGGATGATGATAATAAGTAATGCATAGTTGTTCTATGCAGGTGGTTTGAAGACCTTTTTAGACTCATTGCTTAACTTAAAGCAAAATTATTAGCATATGGTTTATTTTGTGGGGATAAAGGGAAGAAGAGAGCACAGAGGGCATTACACAGTAATAGAGGAAGTGTTGAACCAAACTGCAGAAGGAAATGAAAGTGATGAAGAGCAGCTTCAGCTACTTGATTTATAAATCAACAGCTATTCAAGTTATCATGTTCTGTCCCCAGCTTTTCTCCTTTAAAATGGATTCCTGTGCATGGTATTAAAGTCCATTTCTTGTGTAGCACTGAAAGCTCTGAACATCTGCTTGGCTTTATTTCAGATACAACAAGATGTTGCTTTTAAAACATAAAGGCTAGCTATGTTTTAAAAACACATACGTAATACATTATTTATGGGAACAAAAATGTATTATTCTTTCTTTAACACTGTTACCTTGTAGTCTAATAAGTTTCTGTTTTAAAGGCAAAAATGTCGCAGGTTAAACAAGTGGGACTTTTAGCTGCTGGATGTCAGCCATGGAACAAGGATGTATGTGCTGCTAGTGGGGACAGATTTGCTTACTGTGCTACCCTTGCTATTTATATTTACCAGGTAAGATTATTTAACAAGCTGGTTACATTTTTACATTGTTGTCTATCTCACTTTGAACTCTTTCAATAAATATTTCTACAATGCTTTTGAAAGTATGATTGTTGCTGAGAAGATGCCTATTTAAAACTCAGCCTTCCATTCAAGATACTCCTTGCAAATAATTTTTTCTCCTTATTACAGCTTGTGCAAAAGACTGATGTAAATGTTATGTTTGAAGTTTTATGTGTCAAGAATTATTCTTAAAAGACAGGTTTTCAGTCCAGCAAACATTTGAGATGAATGAAGTGCAGTGATAGAAGAGCAGATTCTGAGAGAGAAATTAAACAATATCATGGTTTCATTTGAAGCAGTAGTGTAAAAGTATCTTTTGAAATAGTTTAACCCACTGTGCAAAGTTGTGGGTTTAGTGTCCCACCTTTCTTTGATTTGGAACAAGTTCTTTCTGCATTTCTGAACTGCCTAGCACCATAGTCCTCTGAAGTTCACAGTTACTATACAGCACCACCTAACAAAATAAAATAGAAATGCTGTGATGTGGAATTTTCAGACTGAGAAATAAGTCAGGAAATAAAGGATGTGCTTATTTTAACTTCATGAGTTATACTGCTAGTGGGATTAAAATAAAATTTACTGTGTCAGGTTTGGGCATTTGATTATTTTTTTTCTTAGGTGTACCAAGCAATTTAAGAAATGAGAGGGATTTCAAACTCATTTTCATATTCTATCCTGTTTAACCCCTTGCAGATTACTAAATGATTGCTACCATGCCTTTAATATAACACTTTCAGGGTTGTGTTTGAGTGCAGTTATTAATGGAATATAATAGTTCACAAGTGACGAGGATAAACTATGTTAGTACTGGTTCGTCTCATTGAATATTTAACATCTTTTCTGTCCAAGTCAAATGTATGAGGATTTAATTTATAGAGATGTCAGGTACTGACAGTTGTTAAATCCACTATAAATTCATCTGTAAGTCTAACGCTATTATATGAACTGTTCTCCAATCAGACATTACTTAAAATGAGTTTAAAAAATACATAATTCTAAAATTAATTTTTCTTCTTGTTTAGCTGGATCACCAATACAATGAATTCAAGCTCCAGGCAATTATGTCTGAGCATAAGAAGACAATCACAGCCATATCTTGGTGTCCCCACAATCCTGACACATTTGCAAGTGCCAGTGCAGACAGTTTAGTGATTATTTGGAATGTGACTGAACAGAAGGTTGTGGCCAAGCTGGACAATACGAAAGGTATTTCAGACATGGAGATCTATTTGGTCCATACATCTTTTTCATCCACAAGTATCAGAAATACTTGATATAGAGTAATATCTAAGCAGGTGGTAGGCCAGATGTTGAACAGTTACATAACACGATATTCTTGTCAGGGTTTTGGCACTTCATTTTAGAAAATAATGATAGTGTGAGTTAATTGCTCTGAACCATCTGGTAACTGGTGAAGAAAGAGGTTATTATTTTTGATAAAGTACTTGACCAGTTCAGGAATTTACTTTGCCATTGAGTTCCTGTTGAGCAAGAAAAAGAAACATTTTTTCCATCACTGTATAAAAGGATTAATAATTTTTAAGCCTTGTGTGTTTTCGTGATAACTTTGTGGAAGTGAAAGCTAGTAAAATGTAACCTTCAACAGAATCAAGTATAAATTCGCAGTCAATTTGAAAATAAATTTTTCTTTAAATACTCTAATGCTTGTCCACCTGAATTCTCTCTCAGAACTTGAAACTTATGATTTGGAGATTATAATAGAAATCTAGGGGGTTAAAAATCTGTGTCTGTCACCTTTCCCTGCCCAGTTGTGATTCATTCCCTTTGGTTAAAACCATTGCCTGTATTTCTGTTCTTACAGTCAGCCTCTCTTCCGTGTCCTTGACTACTACATTAGCATTCTTGGAAAGTAGGTAAACCCAAGAACAGTCAGTATCTCAGGATTTTCTAAGATGTTTTGGGATCCCCTACTCTGTTCTTTCCAGAATACTTAAGATACATCTGAAAATCCTGTACATCTTGCATATCCTGCAAAAGGAATAAGTAGGAAAAAACCCACACTGATTTGATCAATTCTAAAAGGAATATTGTATCAGTTTATGCATTAATCTAAAAACTGGTACTTTTTTTCCCCCAATACATTGCTTGTTTAAAAAACTATTTCTGGCAATGATTAAATGTGAAAGAAATGTTATTATTTAAAACTTTTTAAAACCTAATTTACTTTTAGGTTAGTATGTTTAAACCTCCTTTCAATGCTGCTTTTACTCTCTTTGAGAGAGTACTGCCATATTAAAGTGTCTAAATAAATATAAACAGGTTTGAATTTTAAGCTTGTGTCTTAACATCATTTATTCCTTCAAATGCACATTAAGTTATGAGGATAATGAGGGTCGGAGACGTTAAGGTCAAAATCCTTAAACTGTAATGCCTACAGTTAGATGTTAGGCAGCTGAAGTAAAACCATCAAATATCCAGAAGAAAGCTATCAGGAATTCCCTTTGATTATAGAGCCAACTTTCCAGTTTTGTCACAAATATCTGCCTATGTTATATTTATCTCTAGATAACATTTTACTGTGTTTTGCAAAAAGAGACATTTTAAAGTTTTCATTATTTTACCAGCTTACTAACAAATAGCTTATAGTAAAATAAAATGATGAATGGAATGGTGAACGAATGAAACTATTGTTTACAGGATCAGGCTTATCATCTTTCATATGTGTGATTGTCTTTGGCACTAAGGAAGTATAGGTAACATAAAATACAGTCCATCAAAGTAGTATTAAAATAATTTGGGAAATAATTCTACTTCCTGCCTATGGATATGTGTAGTTTACTTTTACACTGTAAGATATTCACACAATTGTCTAAATTTCTGTCTAATCTGTTTTATGTATAATAATTATTTCGACAGCTTTTCAAGACAATTGCTGATACTGGGTCAAGCAGTAATACACCGAATTTCATATCCTCCTCCTTATAAGGTTTACCTGTATGTTTCAGGAATTCCCGCGTCACTTAGCTGGTGCTGGAATGCAGATGATGCAGTTGCATTTGTGTCCCACAGAGGTCCATTGTACATTTGGACTATCTCAGGACCTGACAGCGGGGTAACTGTACATAGAGAAGCACATAGTTTCTTGTCAGACATCAGTCTGTTTAGATGGCATCCAAAGAAGAAAGGAAAAGTAGT
The DNA here is from genome assembly GCA_035590215.1 of Microhierax caerulescens. Classification (NCBI taxonomy): domain Eukaryota; kingdom Metazoa; phylum Chordata; class Aves; order Falconiformes; family Falconidae; genus Microhierax; species Microhierax caerulescens. The sequence goes on from JAVJGJ010000001.1 coordinate 773,533, forward strand.
ATTTGGACATACTGATGGAAGCCTGTCTATTTTTCAGCCAGGTAAAAACTGTAAGGGTAAAGTATTTATTTTTATATATGTATATCTCTCTTTCTCAGTATATGTGTGTAATTTGCACTTTTTTTCTTTAGGTTTTATAATTTATTTACATATATGAAACTTCTTCTTAGTTCATAGTATTTCTGCTCCTTCCATATCACAAAAATACGTTTTCTTAGATAGTACAGAGCATTTTCTTTGTATCTTCTCCCTTTTTGTGACCAAAATAACATTGCAATTTTCGATAAGTACAATAACCTGGATTTTTTAGGGAATGATAACAACCATGATCATCTACTAAATTATATTTCCCAGCAGATTTGTTCTTCTGAATAGTGATTTGAATCTTTGGCTTAGTCTTTTGCCTTTCTTGCATTTGTTCTAGAGTCCGCTGCTTCATATTCTAGAGTACTTGGTACTTTTGTAGGTAGAATCTCATGTCACGTTTCATATTATGTTCATGATTCTGTTCTGTTAAAGACTATATGGGAAAATATCAGTCTCTTTTTGTCTGAAATCCACCAAGCACGTTTGTGTATACTTCATAAATAGTCTCATGAAGGTGTCTTGTTCATAAGCTCATTTGAAGCTGAAATTTAGCTTGCTTTCGTAGTTTTCTGCAAAGGCAGATAGCTATATTAGGTAGACTATTTTGATGTCTTTTTTTTTCCTGGTGGATACTTCTTTCTCCACTAGAATCTGATTTTCAACTTTGTGAGGAAAAAATGTTCTTTCAGTTATATGTTAATTTTACATAGCATTTTGCTCCAACAGCCATGCAAAAGTTATTTTCCTTCATTTCACTTACTAAGTTGTCACTCAGGATGTCACTGAGAACATATTTCTTTGCTTCTGTAGTGCTGATTGAATTAGTATAGGCATTGGGAAAAGGAAGATAATTTTAATATGATAACCTCTAAATATATATCAAACTGAGACTTGTCATGGAGCTTGGCTAGAATGATTTTAATATTAAAATGAAAATAATAGGAAAAGGATTTGAAATGTCAAAATTATGTTCTGAAAATGTAAATATAATATTGGCTAAAAAACCTAGCAGCAGTGGCAGTTTTGTATGTACCACATTCAAGTTGCTGTGGAAAATCTTGTATTGAAAATTACCCATTACTGCTGGGGAAAAACCTACATGCATCGGCTTGAAATTGAGTTTAGATTATTACAGAAATTTTGCCTGTCTGTATTTAAGATAGTTTTCATTATTATTGTAATATTATATATATATTCATTGAATATATATATATATATAATATATATTCGATTTTAAAGTAAAAATAAATGAACCAATCAATTTGTTCCCTGTTCTTAACAACTTTAAGATTTTTGGTTTCAAACAGAGAAACAAGAAGTTGAAGGTTTATACACAGTTGGGTGAAAATTTTTATCAGAATTCTTTCACTGAAAATCCTGGATTTAAGAAGTACAGTTTACTTCTACTTAATAAATCTGTTAGAATTGAGAAGGAAACATTGCAGTTTGGCTTTCAAAAAATGAGCTTTCAAGTTATCATTTTTAAATTGTTTAGAATTCCACTTTCTCAAAATTATTCTAGAAAAATGGTACACTTTCTGTTGGACCATATTAAGTGTTTTCTAAACCTGAAAACTTATTTTAAAGAAATTGATGTAAAAACCTTCTTAGTCAAATAAGATTCTTGGTAGATTTTTATGTAACAAAAGTATCACTGACCTGCGGAGGTCTACTTACAAAGTAATTTTCAGAACTGAGTAGCAAATTCTACTGTGTGGGATAAATTAGTATAACCAATTGAGATGCATTCAAGAATTACTACTAGCTGAAATAACATAGAGCTGCCATTCAAAGCCCAGACTTGTATGCAATAAGAAATCTGAATAATTTAGTACAAGGATTATATTATTGTAATTAGGACAATGACATTGGAGCAATCATGGTGACTTGGAAATCCTGCAGACCACTATTAATTTTCTTTTGACTTGCTGCCTTTATGCTAATAAAGACAAACGATTTGTTTAGATAAAAACATCAATGTGTTTAAGAATAGATCACAAATATTTTGGTGAACAGATAAATTAGTTAAAATATGTTTCAAGGTCAGGTAATACTGAAAAATAGATTGTATCACTGTAATAAAATATAAGTACCATTAGTGTGGTTACACTTTCATAAATGACTTTAATATATCTTAAAAATCAGATATAATAGGAAATGTAGGCTTATCCAAGCTATTTTATCAATTGCAGGTTTCTAGTTTGCAATTTATAGTCATAGTTCATCTGACTTTTGTAATCAGTAGCTTTTAAAAAATAACAATACATAGAAGAAAGTGGTATCAATAGGATGAATATAGGCTCTTTGTTTAAGAAAAAACATAACACACACAAAGAATTAGTACTTTTCAATAAGGAATAGAAAGCTAAAATTTTGCTTCAAGATTGAACTTCAGCCCTCATCTACCTCATGTCAGAATGTGCAAAATGACTTGTTATTGGGCCAGAGCTTAGTTTGTGAAATCAACTAAGTAAATTAACAAGTAAAATCAATTAAAAATAAATAAATCCTATTCCTTACTTCTAAAAGTTTCAGTCCTTGTGTAGGATATCCTAAAAAACACTATCATTAGAGATTGTGAACATCCATAAGTTTCTGTTAATTGCTTGAAAGTTCAGTGTGATTGACTCCTTGAAAGCTCTAGTCTTTCTTTTTAAATGTGAGTCACTGCTGCATAATTAGCAGAGTAAACAACTACTTTTTCATTATGTTATCTACTTAGGTTTTTCTCTCCTGGCTGTATTTTCTTTTTATTAACTCCAGACTATCCATTAATGTAACAGAACATTTAGTGTGAAGAAAAAATATGCAAGGATCTAAGATCAGTGATCTATTTTTAAAGAAATACAGTACAGTCACGTAGTGCCAAATGTTCCGTACTAGTTTACCTTTCATTTGTTCTCAAAATAAACTCAGCTTACTTAAATGACCTGTGACTCTGTTGCATGATTCAGTGCCGATTTCTTCTTTTAATGGAAAAAAAACCCCCAAAAAACAGTTAGGGTTTCCATGACCTTGGCTTCTGGACATTTTTGTGAAGTATGGGTATAACTGAATAGCCTAAATATCCATACTCTCAAACCAGCTGATTGTGCTTTCTTGGGACTGAAGGGTTTGAACATAACTGGCCTTCATCACTTGAGGACTTTATGCCTTTAGTTCTTGTAAAGCTAACTAAAAAATGAAAATTCAGCTTTGTTGTCAGTACTTGGTTTTCATATAAATGTTGATTTTCATTCAACAAAAAAATTGAACTGATTTGTAAGCAGGGGACATTGTTAAAGAAAGTGGGAATCCCGAAGTTTTTGTTCTACGTCAATCATTAAGTAATATAAGTAGGTCTTGCATTTATCAAAATATGACAAATTAATTGTATACTTCATTATCCAAATTGAACATTAGATTAGAAATGGAATAATGGAAGATGTCAATTCCTTATTTCTAGAAAAGAGGTAGAAAATCAGCTTGTTTTTTTTAATACAGGAATCACAACTTCAAAAATACAGATCTGTGTATTTTTGCCAGCTCTTCGTAAAAGCAAAAAGTGGGAAATAAACATGATGTTAAAAATTGTGGTTCTTGATAATATGGATCATCAAGCGAAATATGTTTTCTGTTGTGGAGGTGTTAAATTAGACATTTAATGGCCTATTCTGGCTTCAAAATCTATGAACGCTTCATAATTGCGTACATTTTGAGGAAGAAAAAAATATAAAGGAAATTGTTTGTGAAAGCTTTTTTGACTGCCACAATTTTTTTTCTTGTTCATCCTACCTTTATTTTGCCTGTATTTGCGGTGGTATGCAGATTTACTTAACTAATTTGCATTTTGGGCTGTGCTGCAGGCCTTTACTCATGGAAATTGTTAGGACAATGTATATGATTTAACATATTTTTCTTTAGTATAAAATCATGTTACTAAACCTTTCAGTGTTTTTTATTTTATGCTGTATTAAAAAGAAGGTAGATCTGATGGAGCCAGAACCACTTTAGGTCAAATATTGCAAAGCCAGCTTTGTTAATTTCACTGGTGCAGCCAGTAGAGCAGGCTACTAAAAATTTTGGGGAGAGATAAAATTTATGTTTGTAAACCTTGTAACTATTGAAAGGAGATACTTGATTTCATTTTGAGATAATCTGTTTTCTTGTGCCCTTAAAGGTTCTAAAAATCAGAAACACGTCTTAAGACCGGAGTCTCTTGAAGGAACAGATGAAGAAGATCCAGTTACAGCACTGGAGTGGGACCCTTTGTCAACAGACTATCTTCTTGTTGCTAATTTACATAATGGTATTCGACTAGTTGACTCTGAATCGTTGTCCTGTATCACAAATTTTAACTTTCCCAGTGCAGCAGCATCTGTTCAGTGTTTAGCCTGGGTTTCTAGCGCACCTGGAATGTTTGTAACTGGAGGTAAGCCTTTTATTTCCTGTTATACCAAGGCAATAAGTACAGGGCTGAGTCTTCAGACTTGAGACTTTGTTTGATCTTTCTCTTTCTTAACATTTCTATAAATAAAAGCATACATGCATTGCACCCAAAAAAATGTTACATAAAGCTGTAGAAAAGAACAGGAAAACTGCTACACTGAGCAGTTTTTACTTGTTTCATATTTGTTCATACATAAACAAGTGACTAAACTATTTTCTAATACTAAATATTTTCCTCATGCACGCTTTAGCAACAAGTATAAGAGTTATTTTGGGAACAGGAAGAAAAATGCATTGTACTGGTGGATGTACTTCTTGATCCCCCACTTTTTTTCTCTGTTTTCAGAATGATTGAAGAAAAAGATAAAAAAATCTATTTCCTGCCACTTTTCTACACAATAGATGTTATTGCTCAGGTTGAACTAATGAGGAAAGTGAGACTGTATGAATATTTTATACTGAGAGATATTCCATAGAATTCATCTACTGAAGTTAAAAAAATGGTTATAATTATTGTTGTTAATAGTGATATTACCATGGAGAGGATGGTGCCTGCTTATAAAATTCTTCTCAGGATTTTAATTGTTGTATTTTTGCATAAAACAGTACTTAAACTGCATACCTCTGTGTACAGTAAAAATAAGATAATAAATTTAAAAAACCCACATATTTTTATATCTCTTTTTTTTAAAACCTCAGATTCCCAGGTTGGTGTATTACGTATTTGGAATGTTTCACGTACAACACCTATAGATAACTTTAAACTGAAGAAAACTGGTTTCCATGGTTTGCATGTGCTAAGTTCTCCCCCAAAGAAAAAGTGTAAGTATAATTTTGATTGTTATACATTGCAATGGCTGAGAGTTGAAGAAAGTCTTTTTTGTGAATTTTGTTATATAAATTGATATCTGTAATTGTGTTGGCTCTGTAATTCTGAATAAAGTACTGTCTTGTGCCAGTGGACTAGACAAATGTGTAAAGCATCAAGCACTTGATAAGGTCTTTCTTTAGTGGGCCAGGCTTCATACAGGAATTCTCCATTTCTTTTGGGGTTTAATCTTATTGGAATATAAAGCATTTTATTCTTAATAATTGTTCCTTATTATTAAATGGAAAAAAAAAATCTATTTATATCTTTTGCTTTATCTTGTTAAGCATGTTCATCACAGTATCCTACTAAAAATCACCATACATCCTCAACAAGTGAGGCTGTTCCTCCTCCAACTTTAACCCAAAACCAAGCATTTTCTCTTCCTCCTGGTCACGCTGTGTGTTGCTTCATGGATGGTGGAGTGGGGCTTTACGACATGGCAGCCAAAAAGTGGGATTTCCTTAGAGATTTGGTATGTTTCATCTCTGTTTTAGGAATGAGGGTTTATTTTGGCTTATACACTTTCTTCTAACAGCAGAAAAACAAGGATGAAGCCTTTGCAGCACTGTAAAACAGTTTGTCGTTAATAAGAGTCTAAATTTCTAGGAAACGAAATTACTGTTCTGGAGTTGAAAGTAGTTCTTTATTGCAAAAGACTGAATTCTGTTGGAAGTATCCTGGCAGTTAGTTTTCATCCAGAAGAAGATTTAAGGGCTGTATGTGTAGGTTTTTTAACTGAAATATGAATTTAATGGCCTTCTCAGAAATATTGTCTGGAGAGTTTTCTATAATCCAGAATAAAAATTCCAATCACATCAGAGAGAAAAATATATGCAACTCAGATGGTGAGGTCCATCAGTGACAAAGATTGAATTATTAAATCTTCTTTGAAGCAGAAATTCAAAACGGGGTTTATCACACATTAAGTGAGCCTCTTCTTCACTGGGCTTTTGGTTATTCTGCGGGATTTTTCTCTTTTCCTCTTTCCCTGTTCCTGTTTCATTGAAAAAATTTGAATAATTTTTCAGCTGTACTCCCATACATATTTGAATAGAGGCTGCTGGTTGGTGTTTTTCCATTTTTAATGGTGTTGGTCCTGTAAAGCAACTGAGGCTTAAAACATTTCTTACATATTATATGTTCCTCATGTATGTGTCAAGTTAAATTCTACAAATACATGTCTTAGAAAGCAAAAGATTGACAGATTTTGAATGGATTGAAGTTTAAACAGCAGTAGGGCATAGACTGTATTTAGAAACAGACAACTCAATGGAATACTAGAATGAAATACTAGAAAACTTGTAGAACATGATCAACATACAAAGCTTTATTTTTTCAGTCAGATACTTTTTTTACCTAAAGGGAAAAATTATTTCTGTTCTAAAAAATTAATTTTTCTTGCTGCTTTTTTTTAGCTACTCTTTACTCTTTTTTAGTTCTTTTTTAGTTCTACTCTTTAGCAATTCAGTTCCAAGGGAAGATGCTAACAAGTCCCTGGCATTGCGTCACCTTGTTGGTTTAGGGCAAAATTTTTCTCTCTTTAATAATGATCTATGAAAGGGAAGAGTGTTATAGTCCAAGCCATTATATACCTTCTAATTATGACTGATGATCTATAACATACAGGGGTTTTTGGAACTCATAATTGACATGACAGGTTATAATACAATGTATTTTAGAGTTTGATCTGGAGTTGGACTTCTGAAAAAAATCAAATGTAATAAAAATGGATTAAATATTTGTTTCATTTAAGGGACATGTTGAGACCATCTTTGATTGCAAATTCAAACCTGATAACCCTGATCTTCTTGCTACAGCTTCATTTGATGGCACAATAAAAGTTTGGGACATAAATACTTTAACAGCGGTTTACACATCTCCTGGTAATGAGGGGGTTATTTACTCCCTTTCTTGGGCTCCAGGTAAGATTTAGGTCTAAATATTCTTTGTATTAGCCTTGACTAGCAGGATTTGTGTTATGAAAATATTAGGTTTAGATAGAAGGGTATCTTACATGGTTTGAACATGGTAAGTATTATTTGTGAAACCTGTAGAATTCAATGTTTCAGACCTCGTTGAGGCTTACTGTTACGAGAAGTGATCTCAGTATTTCATACTGAGTCAGAGTGGATGGAGGAAAATCTCCAGAACCTTTTTAGAGTTACATTATGCAGATGATGAAAGGTTTTCTTTGCATGGGAAGCAGCTAATTAAAGGCATTCAGATTCTGTTTTGTGCTGAAGAAGTGGAACATAGGTGTTTACTACTTTCGCTTCTTTGTGTAGGATTCTAATCACTGAAGAGCTCTGCTTTTGCTGTATTAGAATAGGGAGTCCTTTTTCTGCAAAGCAGCTACTTGTTCTTAGAGAAGTCACTGAAGTCAATGGGAAATCTTTAAACTGTTCTGCAACCCAGTTAGTTGAACTTGGGAGTACGCTTATGTTACTGATGTCAGTATTGATAAGTAGACTTTCTTGTTGTGTTTTAATTCTTTGGACAGCAGATGCATTAAAAAAAAAAATCAGCTTACTGCCTTTCTCTCCTGTTCTTTTAAGCTCTTAGAAATTATAGCTGACAGGAAAAAGTGATGGGAAGCTTAATGTAGTCTGCATATGTAAAATGAATTTGCACTTTTTTCATTTCAGAGACTGTCCTGCACCTTATTCCTCTTCACAGATAATTTGTCTTGCAATATGAAAATGATAGCAATATGAAATATGGTGTTTTCTTTTGTGTTACTTTGTTTTGGAATTTAAATGCAGTTTGTACTAGTATCTCACATTGGGAGAATAGTCTGTTCCTGGGAGGGGGGGGTGGTGGTGGTCCCTTTCAAGTCTTCTATTCTGATTTTATTTTTTTAAAAAGTAAATTTAAGCTAATTGTCAGCTTGTGCTTCATCTTCAGTTACTTTACCATCCTGTTCAAGAGTTCCTGTCCATCCCAGGCAGAACTTACCCTGCTTCTTTCACACTCCTTACTCCTAGAGACTTCTTCCCCACCTTGTACTTTATTTGTAATATATAATCCAGTGCATGCCACCATTTGTATTTGATCTCACAAGACCTTTGAACATAGTGATTACTCTTATTTTTCTCTTTTCCTTCTTTTTTTTCCCTGTCATTCTCCTACCTGAATCTCTTTCCATCTTATGTATGTACCTTTCTAGACTTCTCCTGCATAGATTGCCTTTTTCTCTGAGATGTGCTATAAAATAACAGTCAAAACTTTTATATAAATGTGCCATATAGCTATTTAGGAAAAGTATAGCTGTATTGGGATAGAGGGTCACTGTGGTGAGTAGAGTTTGGTGGCTTTTGGATTAGGTCCGAATTCAGTTTTCAGGTTCTTGCTATAGAGTTCTATATACAGATTTTCCAGCCTGTAGAGTGTAGTTAAAGATTCAGGTACATTCTTGATGGATTTAGGTGCTGCAGTGGTGCAAGATTAAGAAAACAAGGTACTGTTGTATATTCTGTTGCATTCTTTCCAATTTGTCTTAATACATAATTAACTTCAAATGAAAATGCTGTAGTTGCTACAACCTTAAGCTTGAAACATTGAGATTTTATCTCTTTTAGTTCAAGTCATATGCATTATGGACATTATTTTCTTGTCACCTAACTGCAAGACTTTCAGCAGGCACTGAGATTACTTTTTACAACTATACAACTTATTTTTTTTTTGCCCTTTCCTCAAAACAGGAATGTAGGAAAGCAGGTCTGGCTTTTGTCAAAATTTGTATTTGTGACTTAGTATCAAATACTGGCCTTAAACTATGACAGACTTGCATATGTGCCATCGATGTCTTCTGTTTATATTGTTTCTTGAATTTCAAGTAGAAACACATTAATAAAACAATATTTATTTATATTTTTTCGGGGTTTTTTTTTTTTTTTTGGTTTATGTTTATTGTGAGATCTCACAAATATCTTTCTCTAAAGGAGATCTGAACTGCATAGCAGGTGCAACATCCAGAAATGGTGCCTTCATCTGGGATGTCGTAAAAGGCAAAATGATAACCAGATTCAGTGAGGTAAGATGAGATCACTTCTTTTTTTTTTTTGTCTATATGAAATGTAAGTTAATCATTCCCTCTGGTGTCAACAAATAAAAATGGGTCACAGTTCCTATGTTTTTAAAAGATGCTGTAATATAAAAATCTATAGAAAAAAATTATGTGGGTACCAGTTTATCTCTGAGGCAGAAGTATTTTTACTTCCTCAGACTGGTTTGTGACATGACAATGATGAAGCACCAGATTATCTCAGTTATTTTAAAATCAGCCCTGTAGTGATACACATCAAAAGCATAGCTGATTCTTTCTTAAACTTATAAATGCATATGGGCCTACAGACTTCAAACTGGGTGTCAAAATGTAAAATTGTGTCCTGTATTTTCAAATGTAAGGCCCATAAAAAAATTTCAGTCCCTGCAGTCTAGACTATTTATTAGACTAGACTAAAGCTCCATTTTGCAGCACACTGAACAGTGTTGGCAGAAGGAGTTATTTAATACTTTGTTGTAGCATTCTATGATATTTTGTGAATTCTTAGTATATAGCTGTAATCTTCAGAGTACAGACATAATTAACTGTGGCATCTGCATCAGAGGACAAAGGATGCTCTTTAAGAAGACAGAGTTGGGAGGGGGAGGCAGACAATAAATGTATGTATGTACATTCAAGAGTTCCTGAGCTCTAGCACTTAGAAGATTTGCACTTGTGCTACTAAATGTCTTTTCTCAAACACTCATTCTGATATGTCTCACTGAAGTTTCCACATACTGCAGTTATTCATACCTTCTAACTTAATTAATCCAACAAGCAGCTAACCTTTATTCAGGCTTCAGGTTTATATAGTTATGGATTGCTGGATCTTCAGTTTGACCCAGTTTTGTCTCTTGAATCATGGAGAACATGGCAGCTTTACTGTCTCTCTCCTCAGTCTCACTTCTTTTGGACTTGGATTCTCAAATATCCCAGCTATGTTGGGGACTCATTATAATGTGGTTTTGTACAGTATGTTTTACTGGGAGAAAATGGGCTTCAGCCCATAGGAGAATAAATAAAAAATATGAGTCAATAGATGAGAGAAAAAGGGGTGAATTATTTCTTATTGATAGGTATTTTGCATTTTTTGAAGCATGGAAAGAATGGAATCTTCTGCATTGCCTGGAGTCATAAAGATTCCAAAAGAATAGCAACCTGCAGCAGTGATGGATTTTGGTGAGTGTTATTGGAAGAAAAAAAAAAAAAGCTAAATGTACTTCTCAAGTCAGTAGACTTGGACAGCACTATCAGGGATTAATTTTAAAACTCTTCTTACTGGAAAAAAAATTGATTATAATCTAATATAATAATATAATCTCCTGTACTTGTTAGGAGATACTTTTCATGCTTTTAAGAAAAAAATAAAGGAAATGTTTGCAAAAGGAATAGTGTCAAAGACACTCTGATAGTGAAACTGAATATTTTTATTTAGTCAAGAGTATTCTAGGTTTCTTATCTGTAGATATGGGGGACGGTTTTCAAAAGCTATCCCACTTGTCTTTTTTTTTAAAAAGAATTCAGTTTGTTATTTCAAGGACGAGGTATCACTATTTTACAACAATGTGATTGCAATTGTATTATTACAGGAGTATAGTGGCTTATTTGTAAAACTTGCAAATGCTTATAGAGAACAGTTTTGCATAGATTGTGTTTCAGTACACTTCTAAATCCTCATTCATTCTTGTCATTTGCTACCAGTGTTATTTCAGTTCAAACATAATGAGCATGAATTTTAGAAAATAATTAACTTTTTTTACCTTTTTTTTTTTTTTTTTTTTAAATCCCGACAGATCTGTTTGTACCTTAAAGTGATAGCTGCAACATAGCTTTTGAGCTATGGGGATCCTTTCAGGGAGGGAGGTACCACAGTGAACATCTTTAGAGCCCCTGTGAAGAAACATGGACTCTGAAGTCCAAATAAATGTTGTGTTGGGTAATATGTAGTTAATCATGTAGTTGAGAGGCTGTAGGAATAAAGATTTCTCATATTCTTTCTGTATACTTTTTTGTTATCTGGTTTATTTACACAGAATCAAACTTGACTTTGGATAGCCCCCTCAGAATGCTTTTTTCCCTCATAATATTATATTGTAATTGATTTCAGTATTATTCGAACCATTGATGGCAAGGTTCTTCACAAGTACAAACATCCAGCTGCAGTGTTTGGTTGTGACTGGAGTCAAAACAACAAGTAAGTGAAAATTAACCCAAAGAATTGATTATAATTACTATTTAAATTGATTACCAATGAAGTAACACAAAGTTACTTAGAATGTGATAGTTACTGTGATACTAGAGCACTGAAATTGTTTCTGTTCCAGAACAGGATATGTCTGTAGCATCTCTGTATTCCCAGCAGTGTATTTCATTGCCCAGCATGAACTTACTTAACTTCCATAAAAGGATCTTTTAATATTGAGGGGTGTGTGTGTGCGTGTAATTATCTGCCTGAATATATAATGGAGGGGAAAAAAAAAAAAAAAAAAAAAGAAGAGACATTCACTAGCAGGAAAGAAGGATTTAGTTTGGCTTCCTTTTAATTTAACAAGCTGAAGATACAGCAGGCAACTAAATACACTGTGATATGTGTAGATTTTGCAGATAATTCCTAATAACAACACGAGAACTTTTTGTCAAGAAACAATTACACAGTAATCCAATTTATTAACAGCTGAGCGTTGGGTGCTTGGCCAGTGCTTGCACTGTAGTGCAAATACTATTCCCTATTGCAATTAATGGATCTTTATCGGGTTATTTTCTATCTTAGTCTGTTTAATTATCAATAATTACATCATAAAGAGACTAAGGAGAAACAAAAATACGCTATTTCTTAAAGTTAGTTTCAAAATACACATCATATTTATTCTTAATTTTTTTTAAAAAAGTACTTTTGATGAGCCCTGTGACTGAGAATTTTATTTTTATTTTGCAGAGATATGATAGCTACTGGTTGTGAGGATAAAAATGTTCGTGTATACTACTTGGCAACCAGCTCTGATCAGCCACTGAAAGTTTTTTCAGGGCATACTGCAAAAGTATTTCATGTACGGTGGTCTCCTCTGAGAGAAGGAATCCTCTGCAGTGGCTCTGATGACGGGTGTGTATTTCTGAACTATTAGATAACTTACAACCTCATGCAGGAACATTAGATAAACTTAAGATCTTTAGTTGTACTGGTGCTGGCACCTTTGAAGACTCTGTGAATAATGTAATAATAAACTAAATCTCTGCCTTGCTCAGATTCAGATGGTAGCTTTGCTGTAAGCTTAATATAGTATTTGAACAGCAGGATGATTATCTAAAATTATCACAACTGCTGTAGCAATGCAACTCTCCAAATGCCTTCCCAAGAGTACAGTCAGTGATTGATACTTGTTATTCCCCAGGAATACTACTAGGAGAACACCACACGCTTACATTATGTCAAAAGATGCAAGTACAAGACCTGCTCTTATTTGATGTCTTTCAAAAGTATAATTGAGTAGAATCTGTGAAGATTTTTAGAGTGCTTCTATTTTGTTGGGGTTCATGACTTTTTTTTTTTTAGGGAGACTACATCACACTATGGTAAACAGGAGGAAGGATTTTTCAGTGATACTCTGCAGGGAAAGTAGCTTAGAATCCAAAACATTTTTGTAAAGGATCACAAGTTTGGAGTATTGGTTTCTGTTGTTTTCCCCAATACCATTCATTAGATGTCTATCCTTGCAGCAAAATCTGTTAGTTCGTAGTGTAATGATTTATGAAAGAAATCAACCTGACAATAAACTTCTGTTTAAATCCTCTGTTTCACGTGATCAAGAAGCAGTCAATCCAAAATTCTCTCATAGTATTATCAGATATTCTGATTTTATTACCAGTCATGGCTATGTAATGAGACTTGATTACAGAGGGAAGAAGATCATTGGATAACTTAGTCCCAGGTAACACACAAAGTGAGTGATTTTTTTGAGTTGTACTTGGTAACACTCCTGTTCGTAATCAAACTCAGAACTATTTCAGATGACCTGTTTAGCACTTAGGCTTATACAGTACATAGGAACAGTACACAAGAGTCACACATGATCACAGGTTGTTTTAGGACAGAATATATGTAAATACATAAAATGGCCTTCTGACTTGTGGATTCTACTTCGTGATGCAAGGTCCATCAAATGGCCCCTTTGCAGCACTAGTGAAACTGTAATAGGTGGCTTTGCTCAATAGTGAGCTTTGCTAACATATTTGATAAGTTAATAACATTTAGCCAGAATTACAATGATCTTTTCAAGAAACTGAACTTTTAACTTCCTGATTTGGCAGTCTTCTCAATTAGTTGTACCCAGCAGTAGCAACTATTGAAAATAAAAGGAAGTGTTGGAAACTTACTTGGTTAAAAGGGAAGAAAAAAGTACTGAGAAAGGTGGTATGAATTCATTCTCATTACTTGTGTAATTGTGATGGGAGTTTCACAATTTAATATAGTGTGGTGTCCACTTCTGCCATGTGACAAATGCCCCATTCGAAGGACAGAAGGTAATAAACTACTTCAGTTGGAAGGGACCTACAGTGATCATCTCGTCCAGCTGTCTCGCCAGTTCAGGGCTGACCTAAAGCAAATTATTTGGTATTGTCCAAATGCCTCTTAAACACTGATGGGCGCGGGGCACGGACCACCTCCCCAGGGAGCCTGTTCCAGCGTTTGCTC
>JAVJGJ010000001.1:787950-815815 GCA_035590215.1 Microhierax caerulescens
CATCCTTCTTGAGTTGCGGGGCCCAGACCTGCAGCAGCGCTCGGGGTGCGGCTGCACCATGGCAGGACGCAGCGGGATAATCGCCTCCTTTGAGCAGCTGGTTACGCTGTGTGATGCGCCCCAGGATGGGGTTCGCCCTCCTGGCTGCCAGGGCACACTGCCGGCTCACACTGAGCCTGCTGCCCACCAGCACTCCCAGAGCCCTTTCTGCGGGGCAGCTCTGCAGCCGCTCCTCTCCCAGTTTATACTTGTGCCCAGCATGACTCCGTCCCAGGTGCAGGATCTGTCATTTGGGCTTGTTAGATTTCATCCAGTTAATCATTGCCCAATGCTCCGATCTGTCTAGATCCCTCTGCAAGGCATCTTGTCCATTGAGTGAGTCTACAGCACCTCCCATTTTGGTATCATGAACAAACTTGCTAATGGTGCATTCAACTCCTGCATCCAGATTGATGATAAATGCCTTGAACAGGACTAGCCCTCAAACTGAACCCCGAGGAACACTGCTGGTAACCAGTTGCCAGCAAGATGTAGCCTCGTTCACTACAACTCTTGAGTCCTGCAGCTCAGCCAATTCTTCACCCAGTACACTGTGAACCTGCTTATGCCACAGTTAGACAACTTGTCCATGAATATGGTGTGAGGGATGGTATCAAAAGCCTTACTAAAATCCAGGAAAACTACATCCACTGCCCTCCCTTTATCCATTAGGTGGGTGACCTTATCATAGAAGAATATCAAATGATTTAAACAGGACTTTCACTCTGTGAACCCATGTTGACTGTGCCTGATGATTGCATTATTCTTTCAAAGCCTTTCAGCGGTACCCAGTATGTTTTCCAGGAACTGAGGTTAGACTAACAGATCTGTAGTTTGAGTCTGTTAGAGGACTGTTAAAGCCATAGGAAAGAGATCTTTCAGTTTCACTTTGTATTTCTTTGATTATTTTTTTTCCCCCTTGAGTGTCCCAACAAACAAATTTACTACATGTGGAGGTGTATGAGCAAACTTTTTTCTCTCACTGACATGTAAGAATGGTGCATGTGAGAATCTGAAAGACTGTGGGGTGGATGAAGTAGTTCCTTACTCTGGTGAACTGTCTTTAGTGTATTTTGAACCCCATCCTAAACATGAAGGGCATTGGCTTCAGCTTCTCCTATTACAACTTCTGTAAACATACTACAAAGAAATATTCTGATAAATTTGAAGTTTAGAATATTGCTGAAGTAAAGGATTAACCACATTTCAGTAGATGATTTGATGGACATAGGTCTTTTCTTTATCGTGTTTCAGTACTGTTCGAATATGGGATTATACACAGGATGCTTGTATAAATGTTCTTAGTGGACATACAGCTCCGGTACGGGGACTGATGTGGAATCCTGAAATTCCTTACCTTCTAATATCCGGCAGTTGGGACTATACAATTAGAGTCTGGGACACAAGAGATGGAACATGTTTGGACACAGTTTATGATCACGGTGCAGATGTATATGGTAATATTTTAAAATTTTGTTTTATTTCTGCATTGAAATGCATTTTTAAATATTTAAAAATTTCTAAAATAATCCAACTGGTTATTAGATAAACTTATTTAACTACATTTTTAAATGCCCTCTCTACTAGGATTAACATGTCATCCTAGTCGTCCATTTACTATGGCATCTTGCTCTCGTGACTCCACTGTGAGACTCTGGTCACTGACACCTCTTATACACTTTCTACAAATGAATATCTTAGCAGATAGATGTTGGGATGAGATTATCGGTAATACAGGTAAGTAAATTGTATATACCAATGTTTTAATTTTTCTGTACGCTACTGTACTCAGGAGTTGTTTTTTTGGTTTTTGGGGGTTTTTTTTATTATTCATGTATCAATTTGTGTGTGTGTTAGATCGTGCTGTGGAATCTGGTGCTCCTCCTTTGCTGTGTGGTAAAGTTTCCAGGGATATTAAACAAGAAGTGGAAAAATCGACAGGAAATCCTCGAGGAAAAAAACTAAGGTGGTTTTCAGAATGTTTTTCAGTAAGTATTCTGCAAACAAGGACATTGTCAGTGTGCATACTTTCTCTTCTGAAGTCAGTCTCCAAAACTGAAATTTCTTTCTTCTCTACTACTTTTGTTTTTCTCTCTTTCTTAAAGGTGGCTTAGCAAATATGCAGAATCATATCTATATCTTAACAGTTCTACATGTAAAAATGTCCGTGACTGAGTTGTTTGTCATTGTGAACACCGATTTTTCACAAAGTGAAATAGTGGGATAATTTCATTTTCCATAGGAAAGGTTTGATTTGACAAGAATTTTCTATTGAAGAAAATGAAATTATATTTTTTATCAAACTACACTGGAGTTTTTAATTTTAAGCCATCTAGGGGACACCCTCGTTACAGATAAGGTTTGAACTGCCCGAGTGTCAGTGCCAAAATTGCTGTATTACCTTGTAGGAGCTGTATGTCTGGATGACGTGCCCCACTATCCATCTATTGCCTTTATTCCATTGCAGAGTGATATTTCCTATAAATCACTGCTGCCTCTCTCTGCAATTGAGTTAAAAATATGAACTGCTGGGTCTATGTGAGTGATTACCTGCATAGGAGCTGAGCTTGTGGCAGAACAAGGACAAAAAAGACTTGGAACTACGTCTTGTGTCAACACTGTTGTAGTCAATACCTAGTTCATCCAAAATAGTAGTTTTGATTTCTAGCTAAATTGAGGTGTATGATTTAGAAATGCTGAAACAATCTTCCTCATTTACAAATCTTGAAATTTCCTGTTTTCTTAAAAATGTATTTTTATGGAATTCCTTGTTTTAAAGAAATTATAAATTTTGATGTCCCATTTGATGTCCCATGTTGATTTGAGAGGAAAACTGTTATAAGATTAAAATTTTCCAAGAACAGAATTTTTTTTTATAAGCTGTTTTCAGTGCTTTTTGAGTCTAGAAAATAGTGTTCCACTTAAACTGTGCGGAGTCAAATAAGAGCTTTAAGGGACTGAAAAAAGGAGGAATAGTCTTTTTTTTCTTTTTTTTTCCTAGTAGGATCTTCTGATCTTCTGCTTTTTACTAGCTCAGAAAAAATTGGACTTGTAAACTTGTAATCCTGTTATTAGAAAACCTCCTTCAGGTTGAAAGTTTAATGATTTTTTTTTTTTTTTTAAGCTTTTAATTACTAAGTCTCTTCTAGTCCTCATTCAGTGTTAAACCATTGTCCTAGTTCTACAGAAGGCTTGATTCAAGTGTTAAGACCAATTAAAATGCTTAAAATTTATTAAAAAATCACCTTGATTGCCTGCAAGATTTTGTGCACATACAGTTATACCATGTGTGTCTATTTAATATTAGGATAATAAACCAGGTTGTGCCAGTTGAGCCTGGAAGTTGTCTTTTACCTGGCCTACACCTTTGCTTTACAGAAAATGGTAAACGAGTACTGGGGCAGCTCCTGCATCCCAGCAGCTGAATGTTGGTTTATGCCAGCAGGAGCCACCAGATAGCTTGTATTTCTTTGGAAGCAAAAGGGAAAACTAATGGTGAGCCCACAACTATGTCCACACATAATAAAATATGTTGACAGATCTTGCTGTATCTTCACAGCCTTCAAGAAGCCTGAAGGAGTTGTAGTATCTAACTAATTCATGTCTTCATAGTAAAGCTTCTAATACTGAAATAGTCTGAAACTATTTCTTGGAATTGGCTGACAGATGTTTTCCATTGTCTTTATAAGCTCGGGTTTCTGACTTGACATTACTGTAATACAACTCTTTTATTCCCTAACAATTTTAGCCTCCAGGAGGCAGCAAAAATTTATGGGATTTGGTTGCTGTAATAAAAGGACAGGACGACAGTTTGCTTCCACAAAACTACTGTAAAGGAATTATGCATATGAAACATCTCATTAGATTTAGAATGGTAAGTGAAGCATAGATGGTACGTGAAAATGGTTGTTAATCCATATAGTATTTCTGTCTTTTTAAAAATAACATTTAATACTTTACAAAAGGGACTCAATTTCATGTCCAAAGATATTTTTGCACTCTCAGTTCTCTGTGCAATACTAGTTTGTTAGAACAACAGCATCTATATCTAAGTCTGCGTGACTTCATACTCAGTGCTAAAATGCTAAGAACAGTTATTAACTAGAAAAGCAGTTTTCTAAATAATGAAACTGCAAAGAAAGCATCACTACAAGATGAGCTATGAAGCAAATCTGCCCTCCCTGTTTATATATACTGTACTTTTCTATTCAATAAAGTCAAATTATTTGATTGTATAAACGTGATGTTTGTAGTTATGATCAG
Organism: Microhierax caerulescens; assembly: GCA_035590215.1. Taxonomy (NCBI): domain Eukaryota; kingdom Metazoa; phylum Chordata; class Aves; order Falconiformes; family Falconidae; genus Microhierax; species Microhierax caerulescens. The sequence continues at coordinate 792,253 of JAVJGJ010000001.1, forward strand.
ATGCAGTGACAGAGCAATTCATGTCTGAAAATGGAGGAGAGTCAGCAGAAATATGCTCTGTAGCTGTCTGGAAGAAGGAGTGGAAAAACAAGAACCGTTATTAAAACAGATAGGCAGCTGAAGAGTGACTCAGATGTAAATGGGAACTTCAAGTACTGGGCCATATATTTATTTGTAGTCTTGTCTATGAATATGCAACCAGACATACAGTTTGCGCAGAATATGGGAATATGTGGTTCCATCAGGGATTTCTCAGGGATACTAAAGAATCCCATACTGTAATGACTGGGTTAGAAATAGAGGAAATATTATCTATTGGTATAGATCAGCAAATGCATAACACCCCCCTCCCCCCTCCAGGTCTAAATACCTGCCAGGTATCACCTGTTTGCTGTTGCAGGCTGTCCCTTTTGCAAAATCACAGACTCTTACAGTGTCCTACATACCTTGACTCTTAAGTGATGGAATTTTTTTATTAGTGACATCAACTGTACTAACAGCAGCTGCTCTGCTACTATGAAGCTGCATGTATGTCCAAAAACCAGTTTTCTCAGCCAATTGGCCTGAGAAGGCGGCATTTATTCTTGACTCGTGCAGTGCAAGCAGTCAGTTTGTCCCTGCAACATGATTTCATGGATATTTAATTTGGATGACCTAGAGTAACTACAATAATTGCTGAGCATTCAGTGATCTGGATTAAGTGTTCACGTTAATTAAAAGCATTTTTGTCTCCTTTTTGCTGACTCAGAATCTTGCCTGAGAACTTTAAGAGAAAGTTAGGGGTAGAGTGATGCTGGCTGCTTGTGTATGGCTGCTGATACCAATTTTTCCTTAGGAAAATGGATGGTAGCAGTGCAGCACCTAGACATTTCAGGATGAAGTAGGGACCTAGAACAAGTGTGGCTTTTGTTTCTAGCAAATAGAGAGGATACACTGCAGACTTGAGCATGAAAACTAAAAAAAAGATACAGCTGCCAAGTAAAAAAGTAATGTTGTTTAAAAAAACAGCAACAACAAAACAAACAAAAAAAACCCCAAAGCAGATCCTTTGCCTTTCTCAGCAGCTGCCACTAGTCTACATTGCAGTTCACTGATAATGTTCAAAATTTATTCTCTGTCCTCCATATGTGGTATTGTAAAGCTATAAGCCATGAATAACCAAACGCCATCTTGTGTGTGCTGGTGATAGACAACTGAAAATTACTGAAATATGAAGCTCCTTTTGCCTTTTTTTAATGTTAAATGTGATCCTGTTACAGCTTGTTTCTCAAACACTGCCAGATGGAGAAATTTAGCCTTCTCTCTTAAAAGACTATAAAAATTGTAGTGGTTTGGAACATAAATAATTTATGAGTTATAATGTTAATAGAGTATGACAGATCAGGACACAGGCTGAGCCTACTGTCTTTATTCTTTCTTTATGTGGATGTCATAATAGTTATAAGTACAGTTTCTAGCTCTGTATGTTTTATGCTCACAAATATTTTTTGTGAAATTTCAAAAATATCATGTTTTTTATGATGGACATCTGAGTGAATTACTATTACATATGAGAATGTGGTTGAGAATAAAAATATAAAAAAGATTAAAGGAAGATAATAGAGGAAAATGTGTGCAAAAAACCTAATGCAGTTACTTCAATATATGTAGTTCACTAATCTCATTGTAAAGTTTTCTAATTAGTTTACTGTAATCTCATAATCTCTTCCAATTAGCCTTTTCTCTAAAGGATTTTTTTCTTAAATGATAGCCTTTATTTTCCATTTATTGTCCATAATGTTTGACACTAGTTCATTCTTAAAGAAAACTTGTTTTCATCACAGAAAACCATTCTTTTTAAATATATTTTTTTTTTATCTTCTTGTTTTCCCCTCAGTCCAAGGCACAAGAACTGACAACAGTAAAAATGTCCAAGTTTGGAGGTGGTATTGGTGCACCAAGCAAAGAGGAGAGGCTTAAAGAAGCTGCAGAAATACATTTAAGATTAGGACAAATTCAGCGATATTGTGAACTAATGGTAGAACTTGGAGAGGTAAAATATCAGAACATTACTGAAGAACAATGAAGTATGAAGGTTTCTGAAAACCAGCTGCCCTAGTGAAGATGATGCAGCAATAAAATGGGTCACAGGTCCAGAAAAGAGTAATCGTGCTCCAGGTGTATTATTTTTAACATGTGCAGTCAAATGCATAGCTCATACCTTATTTAACCTCTCGACAAACTTATTTTTAATGGAAGAAACATGAAACTAGTTTAAAATACAGCTATTTTATGTAAAATAAAATGATCAAGTTAAATGTATTGCTGCTTTCTTCTAGTGGGACAAAGCACTCTCAGTTGCACCTGGTGTATCAATGAAATATTGGAGGAAGTTAATGCAAAGGTAAGGTAATAAAAATACAACGCTGAATTGTAGCATCTGTCCCTAAAAGGACACAGACAAGTAGAAGGATGGATACTGGTACCAGTTGTCTTTGGCTTTTGTTCAGCATACTAGTGATGTTGCTTTTTCTTCAGTAAGATTTGGGGTTGAACTGCAGAGAATTTCAGCAATGATTTTGTGTACAGGAATCAAATTAAAGGACTAAATATAAATTGCAACATTTAACTGTAAACTCTTTGGTGCAGTATCCACAGTTAGCAAGTTTTCTGATGTCTGGAAAGGCAGATGGGTTTTGGTGAACTTTATATGGTTTCATCTAACACCTGTACCATAGAGATAAGGTTAGTGATCAGTTATATATGTAGATTTTTTTTGTTGTTTATTTATTCATTTGTTTAATTAGGAGAGCTGATCAGTTAATTCAGGAAGAAAATGATGATGTCATTCCATACTGTATAGCTGTCGGTGATGTGGAGAAACTAGTTTCTTTTTTTACTTCAAGAGGTCAGCTTAAAGAGGCTCTTCTTGTTGCACAGGTATTGTTACATATAACTGTGGGAGATCTATTTCGCTGTTTGTTTCTAACACTGAAGATTACAAGCATATTTAATAGGCTAGCTCTGTTCACTTCTGCAAAATGTCTAAGTAATGATACTTTTTCATATTATATTGACTGATTTTTATGTAGAAATCATAAAAAGCAATCTCATGTTTACACGTTTTTGAGCCTGTTTCTTCGAAATTGCAATCAGGTTCCCATATAGTGAAAACTGATGTATTAATTTTTGGTTGAAGTAGAAAATTAACCTGATTTGCAGCAGCAGTCAGTATTGCCCTCGACATCAAAAACATGTAGGGTTTCTCTTGCGTTTCTCCTGAGGTCTTGGTTATACTACTTTGTCCAGAATCTTTGGGTGATACTGCTGAGCTGCAGTAGCAATCAGTATAAGAAATTAAACTTCTAAGTTAATTCAAAAAACAGTAAAGAGATTACCAAAAGCATATATATTCCTTCTGCTTCTTAATGTAAACACAAGTTAAAGGGCACACAAGATATGTGAGACTGATACTTTGTTTTACCCTGTCTCACCATTTCTTTATTCTTTTTTACTAATTTCTGCATACTTAGTATAGTTTGTTAAATACACTGTCAAGATTTGTCTTTCATACATTGTCATGCCTGCCTGTCCTTGAAAGTTAGTTGCCTCAAAGATAACACTTTAAAAGCATATGTGAATTTGTCCTATAAAAACTGCCTCTCTCTTTGTTGTTCCTTTCATAGTAGCTGAATAGTGCACATAACAGTGTTTGAAAGCACCTTAAAGCTTTAGACAGATTTTAATTTTACTTGTGAGAGATATGTTGCAGGGGTTGCTTTTATTACAATTCATAGAACAGTCTTTTTCTCAAAGGTTTAATCAGATAATATTAAGCAATAAAATACCAGGACTTTCTTTGCCTTTTAGCTGAGCCCTGAGTTTTAATGTTATCCCAGCTACACCCTAAAGCGCATGAAAGAATTTCCTTTTAACTCACACTGATCTCTTCTCATTTAATGTTAGAAATAGTTTATTGCCACACACAAAATGGTTCAGCTTGTGCCACTATATAAACCTTTGCAGATTTGCTAGTATGCCTACTGAGAAGTATTATGGAGTTCATCCTTTACTCACAGCCACTTGTTCCTTGGGGTTTAAAACTCAAGGTTGTATTCCTTGCTGTCCATTTTAAATGTATTCAAATACTGGAAAAAATCCTGTACAAATGCATGGGAAGGAAGAGGTCTCTTCTGTAGAATTTCTTGTATGGCTGGATAAAACTAGTCTAAAATTTAGCTATGAACAAGTTCGTTTGTTTAAATATTTCCTTTGTTATAACTGTGCTTTAGAAGGCTTTTTACAGATCTTAGATTACTTTTTTGGGGGATAGGGTAAAAAATCACATTTAATAATCGGTTTAATTGGTGCATTAATCCATTCTGTTATTCACTTCTAGGCAGCTTGTGAGGGAAATATACAGATGTCACCACTCTCCACAACAAGTGGGTCTTCAAATTCTGGTGGAAAAAATACAGATGATTACAACGAGTAAGTTCTAGTTTATGTGTAAAGTCTCATTTTAGTGCAGAAAGTAAAGTCATCAAGGGTGATAAACTTCACTGCTTTAATTTGGCATCAGCAATGTAGAATTTGACAAGAAAATATTACATCTTCTAGTACGTAGCATCATTTAGTTAGTAACTGTTATCAACTACACTGAATAATTCCCTTGCTGTGCCTCCTTCTGGCACCAAATAGATTTTTTCATATGTATGTATTATAAATATCCTTTTCATTTGCTTGATATTTAAGGTCCATTCCTATGCTCTTAAATATGTTTAAATATGTAGCATATTAACTTAGAACTTCTGGTAAGTACAGTAAGATTTAGCATTAAGAAGTATCTGTAAGACTGTTTTATGCACCTTTTCCTCCTGAAGCTTCACTGTTTGTCATCAGTGAAGCTTCTGACAACATAAACTAATGGCCATATTTTCATTGTATGTGTCCATAAAAGAAACCATGCATCTCTCCTTGTTTAGAAGAGTGCTGAAAATCCTAAATTACATTATCAAGTCATATGTGTAATAACAAAAGCAGCTTGGAGGCTGTGTAATTACTTCATTTACCTGTGCAGTTTTTGAGCAATTAGGTATTTATGTAGAGTTTACAAGCACCATTTTTCCTCTTATTAATCTGAAGAGACATTTCCATACTGATGTAGATTTGGGGAAACTGACTTAATGAATATGCACCAGCAGAAGTGGTGGGTGAAGCTCAAACTGCGCTTTGAAAGCTAGTGTTGTCATTATCTGTAAATCAAATACAGAAATTTTAGGGTACAGAAGCAAATGTGGTGACTTGTAAGTAAATAAAGAGCCAAAGAGCTTCAACATTTATGTGACCTTGCAGAATTCATGTTTTGTTCTTGCAGGCTTCTGCATAAGGTCAGTAAAGAACTGGCAGAATGGTATTTCCAGGATGGCCATGCAGTGCTTGCAGCATGTTGCCATCTGGCTGTTGAAAATATAGAGGTAATCTTTTTTTCTTTCTTCTTTTTTTTTTTTTTTCTCTTTAACTATGGAAAAGCTAACATTAATTCGTTTTTACACCTCCACATCTTAACTGTTTTTTAAAATGTGTGTACCACATTCTAAAATGTACTACTTTTACTTGGTATTTGCTTTGTATGTGTATTTATAGAGTTTGGTCTTTACAGTATTTGTTAGTAGCAAAACTTCTCTGATTCTATTAACGTCAAAATTTCTGTCATGCATAGAAAGTAGTATGTTGTTATGTAATTTCATAATTACATAATAATGTAATATGTATTTTCATATATACAGTATCTTGTTATATTAGAAAATATAAGGTACATAAGTACCTTACATATATACATAGATATGTAAGTATTACTGTTTCCTGTTTATGGTGACTCAAAAGACCCATGCAGAACTGGAACTTCATTGTGCTATAAAAGATGCAATCTCTATCTTGAATTTGTAGGTTAAATGATGAAGTAAATAGGAACAAACCCCTACCGCTCAGTACAAAAATAGGCTTCAATACAGGAAATTTTTTATTAGATTTTTCATTTTGTTTGTGGTTTTTCAAATTTCTTATTAAATTCAAATTTCAAATTATTTCTTTTCCTCATTCTCTGGATTTTGTTGTTGGTGACTCAATATGTTTTTGCTCCTCTATCCCCCAGAATAAATAAAATTCCATCTTAATGAGCTGTTCAGAAAGAAAACGGTAATCAGTTAATGCCTGCATTTCACAATAGACATATTTCAAGTTGTTTTCAATATGTAAACATATTTCAAGTCTTTTACTGTTGAATATTCTGCTATGCCTATCAGCAACCCCAGTTGACCAGAAAGGGTCAGAACAGGAGAGTCCTTCCTGGTTTGGTTTCTTTTTTTGAGTCTGCTTTCATCAAAAGAGAGGGGAAATATTACAGTCTGAAAGTTAATGTCTTAAGACTAGAAGGAATTGCTATCATGCTTTTTAGTTATGATATTTATGTAACCTCTTTGGTTCACTAAAGGAAGATTCTGCTAAAGGAAATCCATTTGGTTATTTAAAAACTGATTAACGTGTGGTGCACAATTATTTACTCATTCGGGAGACCTGAATTATATATAAGTTGCTTAATTAATGCATATTCTGTCCTTCTGTGAAAAGCAGTCTCATGAATGTCATATGCTCAGAATGGTGAATCCCTAAAAATGCTTATGTCCCTTAATCATCTAATTTTTTCATTGAGCAAGCTCGCGATGGCAAACCTGATTCGTGGAAATGAACTGGAGTTGGCAATCAGTGTGGGTACTGTCTTAGGAGAAAGTGCAGCACAAGCAACACATTATGCCCTAGAATTACTAGCAAGAAAATGTATGACAGTAACAACATGGTAAGAATTTCTTAATCCAAAGATTATTCCCCACCCTCCACCCCCACCCCTGACAAAACAATAAAGTTTTTTCATTCTGAAACTTGGATAGGCAGCAAACCACCCTGGGTAGGTAGAATAAGAATTGCTGTATTAGACCTTCGAGGTACAGGGCATGCAAATGTTCTGCTTTAATCTCAAAATATATTGTGTATGCATGGTAAATGAGAGAAGAGTTATGGTAAAACAGAGTATGAAACCTGCTGAAAAAAAACTAGGTACTTGGGGAATAGGTAGCACAGCAAGTCCTAGTCTGTCCCGAGTGAAAATGACTGCTTCAGACAAAGCAAGGCTAGAATTTCATTATAAAGTCAAAAGGAACAGAAACTTACGTAGGATGTGTGAACTGATTTTTAAGTACTTGCTTAAAAAATATAAAAATATAAGAGGCTGAGGAATTATTTTATATTGGTGTTAGGAATACAAGACAGTTGCAAGACTGAAGGATGAAACAGGATTTTTATTTAATTCTGCAGAAGTAATTTCTCTGTTGCATATAGGGGAAACTTTACCTCTGGTAAATTTTCTTTCCCTTCTTCTTGTGGTTTTACTTCGAAGGATACAGTTTTGGTCTGTTTTTTGTCTACAAATGAAAAGCAGAAAATCTTCCTAAGGTATACCTGGCAGGTGTTTCAGAATTAACATTTGAAAGAAAACATGTGCTTAAACAGATATTGCAATTAAACATCAGTTTTTCTGCTATGATTGGTATTTGTGTAAGTATCTAGAGGTAGCCTGAGAGAAACAGTGGAACTCCTTTCTACAGAGCATTTCACATGCCTTACACAATGAAGCATTGTAGAAAAAGATAAACCAAGAAATGGATGGCTTTTGCAATGATTTAGCATGTCTGCATTGCGCCAGTTCTGACGGGGTTATTTTGGCAACTCCATCTGCAGCTTTTAAAGCCTTTGAAGATCCTTCTCTGATCTCCCTGCCTTCATTGTGAAGAATGATTTTTATGTAGCCTCTGATAGGAAGCACTGGACATGGAATTAAGAAAAAGTGTATTTTTCCAGTTCCATAACAAAAGCTCCTGATCTCAGTGCTGTAACAAGTACTTGTAATAGTATGGCATTTATGTGTATGTACATAAAACTTCTGTAAAGTTATGGCATGTGTACACTACGTGGTATAAATGATCAAGTCTTAAATTGGTGTCCTGCATATTGCCCAAGTATACATCTGGATTTGTCACTGGGTTTCATATACTATACTGAACACCTATTGCAGCTGCACACTGCAATCCTGAATTCTAATTTGCAGCAATTACAGCATATTTTTTCTGTTCTGTAGGAGAAGATCAGATACTCCTGAATCTATTAGTGTTTTGTAATAAAGAGATACTGGCACAGCATAATACCCCTCAGTCTGCTGCATGTATCAGATCATGTGTGGGAAGCTGGTGTTCAAGGGCCTCTGATATTTGAAAAGCTCCATTTTTGTTCTTACTGGTTGTTAGGCTTAGGGATATCCATCTACTGGGAACATTTCACTGTATAGACACACCTAATTTAAGTGTAGACAGCTCAAGGAATACCAAAGGACCTTGATGGGTTTATAATGAAATTGGTTATTGGTGGAATGTTTTGTTTTGGTTTTTGTTGTTGAGATTTTTTGAAGTGCTCTAAAATGTGAAATCAGAATAAGTCATACTAAACATTTGTGCCCTTCCCCATCTTTCTGAACTTACAGCCTTGGGAAAATGTGTGAGTGTTTAAGAACACGGTTTTCATTTTGTGTTTAGTACCTAAATATTACTAGAAAGCAACCTTCTGCTATTCAGAAGGCTAGTGGTATTTTACTCGAGACTTAGCCACCTGATTTTGTTCTTTATATACTGACAGTTGATTCTTAAAAAAAACATTCCAGGTAACACAGTTTGTTGGCTTCTTTGTTTTTTAAATACACATTTTATTTCATTTTTTTGGCTGAGCAATTTCTAATCACTTAAAAAAGATGTTTAAATAGCCTATGAAGATGAGTACATGTGAGTAACTGATCTTGAAAATAGTTTAAGAACATGTGAAATGTCCTATGTTCTCAAAGAGCCTTTCTGTAACTTGGAAAAGTAGCTATTGCATGGTAATAGGATAACAGATTTTTCCAAAGACCTTTTGGCATTAGCTTCTTTAGATTGTCAAAAGGCATTGGAAAGCTGTTTTTCCATAGTTAAAGTCTGTTTAACCTGACCCTTAGATTTGCTCTTGTTCAGTTATTTTCTATTAGATTTTTCCTTTATTAAGTAAGAATAGAAAACAAAATTTTGTTCATTACTGTTTCAATGTCTCCCTTTTAGCTTTCCATCACTTGGATACAGGTATTTTGCTTCTCTAGAGAGAGAGATATAGATATTTGAAATGTGTGTGACTTTACTAATGCTAACAATAAGCTTGAACTAAGTGTTCTAATTTTTAAATTGTGATCATTACTTTAAAGTAAAGTAAAGCTGTAAATATTGGCCAGTAGCTCACTTGAATACTTTTAAGCCAAGGACCACATTCTGAAAATCCAAGGGAACTCGGTCAGAGTTTTTGCCTTACACAGGCACAAGTCAGTCTTGTGGGTCACAGGAGAAATGATGCCTGCATGAGTTGAAGAGTTATAGAACAACCACAATAATTGGTTATTAAATGCTCAAAAGAAGAATTGTTTCAAAATAATTTCTTAATATTTACATGTATTCCCTAGTGCTGCTTGTTGTGTTAAGGAGGGGTAACAAATGGTAAAAATTTAGGAATATTTGAGAAATGTCAGTTAAAACAGTTTTTCAGAAGGATGAAAATAGGTGTAACCTTTTTTCTTGTTTAATCTCTTTTGTAATGTCACAAAGCACTAGCCTTTCTGGATGACTGACAGATGCTTTTTACTGATGACATGGAGCTGTGTCCTGGAAGTTTGAGGATGGTTTCATGACACAGAGCCACATGAACATCCTTCCTTCTTTCATACGGGATGGGCCCTACTCCTCTACCTTCCCACTCCTGCTCACATATACTTCCATCTCACTTTGAGGTGGTTCTGATGCTTTAGGATTGCACAGCTGTTTAGTTCAGCCAACTAAAGCAATAGAAAATTAACACATGAATTCCCAAATAAGGTGGATAGATTAAGCCTCATTTAGTGCACCAGTCTCCCAGACTGAGATTGCTTCTACTCTTCTCTGGAAATAGTTGTTGGGTTGCTGGGGTTTTTTTTGTAAACTCTTCTTTATAAAAGGAATGTAAAAGAGAAAACAGAGTCTCCTCCTATTAAAAACCATCAAGAGTAACTTCATGTCATCTTTTGTTTGTGCAGGGATTTAGCAGCTGATCTTCTTATGATGATTCCTGATAATAAACTGCAGTTAGTAAAACTATGTGCTTTTTATCCGGGATGCGCAGCAGAAATAAATGACCTGCATGAAAAGGTATACAAAAAAGAATTTACCTGAATGCTAACAAGAGGTTATGTATTGATTTGTATACTAATTTTAGAAAACTGAAGGTCAAATACATTTGTAGGATAAATTTGTCACTAACTGTCATGCATTACATATCCTTTTTTACTCTTTTAGTCCTCATTGGCTTAATTTTCGGTATTGCACAAGAACTTTAGTTCTTTAAGTCTACTCTGTGTGTAGTCTTTCCATGATGTGGGTTATTTCCTGAAATAGTTTATGATCTTCAGAATTACCTGTCAGTATGATTTATAACCTCCTCATCACTGAAGTGTGGCCTAATCATGTCTTGGCAGATCAGCTTTCTGTACTATCGTGAATTGTGTTTACATCTTATGCCTATTATTTCCTTTAAATCACCACTTTCCTCTTCAGCAGTAGGATCTGCTCCACTAACTTCCTTAAGGTTCGACTCAGACTGCATATCTATTAAGCAGTAGTTAAAGGTTCACAAAACATTAGCAATGGAAACTGATACTGCTTAAATTAAAGTTACAGAACCTTCTCCTTCTATGTTGTTCTCTGATCTAGATGACTTTCTTAATGCATGTTATATGCAGGTATGTGCTTCAGGTCACGACTCTTCTTTCAGAGAACATTTGATCTTATTATGTGCAAACTTCAGTGTATCTCTGCATCTTAGAGAATTATTTGAATGTTACAGTAATTCTTTGGCAAAATCTTTCTTTTCCAGTGTAATCTTCCTGATGTAGAAGAATGTATGCGGTTGGCAGAGACGTTTCAGGCAGATGGGGATATATTCAAAACTATAAAGTACTATTTGTTAAGCACAGAACCTGAAAAGGCTCTCCCTCTTGGCATTCAGTATGTGAAAGGTAGATACTTGGATAAAGAAACCTTTTAAAGCATAAGTCATTTGTACAGCTTGCTTCTTGAGATATTTTTGTTTTTCAACAGAACAACTTTGTGGCTCAGATTGGACTTTAGATTCAGTCTGTCCGTATCTTGATCTTCTAAGTTACATACGCACTGAACGATTAGTGTTGCATAAATACAGTGAGTAAGTATATTTTCCTTAATTATAAAAGTGGAATTCTCATTAAAGGAAACTTCTGGAATTAAAAAGAAATATATATATATAGATGTACACTGTTAGTATCATTTTTTGTTTATCAGAAGAGGGGTACAGAAGAACTTCAGCAAGCAGGCTAGTTCCCAATCTGGAGAATAGAATGTGGAATTTTCCTAAATGTTTATGGTTTGGCAAGAAGAAAAAAGATACTTTACTGCTTCATTCTCTGTGGGGCATTTACAATGGGTGAATCAATCTTGGTCTTGAAGAATTTCACTTTGATAAGCTCTTGGTTTTAGTTTTCTGAAGGAAAAGAGCAGTGGTACCATACAGAATATGGGTTGTTATGTTAAAGTGTTGAGGAAATTTGAGCTATCATTCTCAGAATTAACTCTTAAAATAGCTGGATAGCTGTGGTTCACCTTTGTGACAGGTGGTTGAAGCTAGACCTGGGTGCCTGCACAGGTGTATGTGTGAAGACCTAGAAGGAGCAAAAAGCATAACTCTTACCTGCAGCCTGTGGGAGAACTTGGCAAAACTGAAGTTCACACTAATATGTGGGGCAATTTTTTTTACATTTAGAGTTTTATCACATTCAAAGGTCTGAGTGACATTGTTTTTGTAACTTTACATGATTATGCTTAATGACTATCTGTTGTATGTGTTATTTAAAATTTAATAATTGAGATCAGTGTAAAGTGGATGGAGTCTGTTGCAACAATTACATCACACAGAAAGTAAACATAAATAAAAATCATATATTCTCCACCAAAGATGGGTGGATAAATTAGGTTTTAAAATTATAATTTGAATATGAGTTTGTTTAATGTTATTGCAAATGCTTGTTATTGTTCATGATTAATACTTGTCAACTTACAGATTTCGGAATGAGTTGCTGATTTTATGTGGTTACATTGGTGCTTTACTTGCTATCAGAAGACAGTACAATAGCATTGTACCTGCACTTTATGAGTATACAAGGTAATACTATGTTTTCTGTACGCCATGCATTGTCCCTACTTCCTGCTTCACACACACACTCAAAAAAAAAATAAAAAAAATCTGAGTTCCCAGTTTTGTTTTAAAGTTATAAGGGTTATACCCATACCTGCATCTAAAACCTTCTCTACTTTCTTTATGCATTATACACGTAGAAGTTTCTGAGTTAATGCAGCAAGTTATGAATCCCAGATTTCAGGCAAATTCTTAATTCTGTAAGACAAACTTTTAGAAGTAGACGAGTATTCAGTACTACTTAGGGTAGTAGTACAATCTTGCATTGATGTGTAAACCATTTGCCAAGACTTTTTTCATAGCAAAAAGGACTTGAATTTAGAGTTCATGACTGGGCACTAGTTTGATTCCCACTAAGAAACTTGGCTTGACCTTTTGTTACTCAATGAGTTAATGTTCCTTTCTGTTACTGAGTGAACTAATGTTCCCGGGTGTTAATACACTTGACCTGGCCCACTTGATCCAACCTGGTCTGGTCCTGCCCGCTTGGCCTACCTCAACCCCAACTAGTCACCTAACTTGACCTGACCCAGCTAGGCCCACGTGACTAGACTTGACTGACTTGAAACAGCTCAGCCCAAACCAATTGACTTGATTTGATCTCAGTGACTTCACATGTCCTGACTTGGCTCACTTGACGTGACTGGACTTGGCTTGACTTTACCCAGCCCACTTAATGACTGGTCCACTTGATTTGACTAGACCAGGCTTCACTTGACCAAGCCCACTTGACTTGACCAGACTCGGCTTTGCCCACTTGGACTTGAACCAACCAACTCAGACTTGAAAGGAGAAAGATGAAGATCAGTAACCTTTATGTTATCTGGTAAATAAAATAGGCTTGCATACAATACTTTTGTGGTTGTACTCTGAGGAAGGAATACTATTGTTTAGGCTTCCTGTCTGGTTTGGTTACGATACTGCTATCCAGCTAACTCATGTCCGTTTCTCTCTTACAATTTGGGACTGTCAAATCCTTTTGGGTTTGTCACCTGACTTGCTGGGTGTCATGCCAGGATTTCACTGATTTCATAGTGAAAGCTGTGTTAGTATTTTTCTAGCTGTTACTTCTCCCCTAGCTGCTCTAACTGACCACTGTAGCTTCGCTATATCAGCTCATTTATGTCTTCATCAAAAATAAATGTTACGTATATGTTGTCCAGTCCTTTCACACTTTATTTGAATTCTGAGCTTTCCTACACCTCCTGATACTTTATCAGAATTGCCTACCAAAGATAATTAAACAACATAAATTTAACACATCTTAGGTTTGTGTGTTTGCCCCTTCAAATGTCTCAACAGCACTCCTTTCCTCTTAGTCATCGTCGTCTCTGAAACATGGTGAGAGGTAGGGAAAAGGGAAGAGAACTGTTTGGTGTTTTGTTTGGTGTTTTTTTTTTTTTTCCTGAGCAATCAGACTTAACAGATGGAAAACAAGAGGATGAAATATAACCTTTTCCAGAAGGGCTTTCTGATACGGAAATTAATAGACTAGTAACAAGATATATTTGAGACTCAGTTTGTGATACTTTGGCTTGTCAAGCTTCAAGTTTTCCTGGGGTTTAAAGAACCACAGAACAACACTGCTTTATTTTTTTTTTTTTTTATCTCAGATTGTCCCCAATATTTTCAGGATTCATAGATTTTTAGTTTCCAGCCCATTTAAACTGGACACTTACGTGCTTACATTGGACATTTTTAAGGCATCCCAACACAAATAGAAGTTTGTTGAATTAGGTCAAGTAATAACTGACCCTTGTATTATATTTTGATAAATAAAAAATGCATCCATGGCAAAATTTTTGAAACTGTTTTCCACAAGTAATCAGGTGAAACAAGGCTGTCCCAGAGCATGTGTTGAGCCATGTTACTCTTAACTGTATTTTTATCGTATCTACTGTATATAGGCAAAATGGGTCCTTATTTTTAGTAAAGTTGTCATTATTAAGAAATAAGAATGCATGTATTCCTAAAATATAGAATGGCCTCAAAGGAAAAAAAAATAGAGCTAGTTGAAGGCAAGTTTAAATAAGGTGTGAATAGGGATAACTAAACCCAAACTTAAATAAAAATGTATACTTTTATATGTAGCAATTTAATATTTCTAAGGTTTAATATAGTGATTATTGTGAAGGATCAGTATATTTCCATAACGTTATTTCCATATCCAATTAAAAATTAGTTTTATATTACTACTGTCTGTCTTGGTTTACTTCTAAGAAAATATTCAGTTAGAAATAATTTGGACTTAAATTACTTGCATTCCTTTTCAGTCAGCTTTTAAAAAGACGGGAAGTATCTGTACCTTTGAAAATTGAACAGCTTTCTGAGGAACTAGATGCATGGAGAGCTTGTACTCAATTAAACAAGTAGGTGGAAAAATAGAAAATTACCATGAATGAGACTATTGGTATTTCACTGTTTAGTTGTAAGTACCGTATTTCCTTTGTAAAACCTGAATAGGAACGTAAAAAAATGAGTACTTTGTGTCTTCATTTTTAACGCAAATTAAGAGATATAGTTGAAAAACAGGTGTCTTTTGCTCATAGGCCTACTGATGAATTGCAGTGTACCTCGCCATCTGAATGGCAGAGAACGGTGTATTCAGTACTTGTGTCGCGAATACAAGAGGAGCCTCTGAAGGGAATGGTTGGGCCCGACTATGTCACAGGATCAAATCTTCCTAGTCATTCAGATGTTCACATTTCTTGTTTGACAGGGCTAAGGATACAGGTACGGTTTCAGAGCACTAACATGTTCTTTCTCAATGATAGTATTGACTAGTTGTGAGGTTGGCATATCGTTGGGGAGGAAGAATGTTTTCCCTGTTCTCATAGTAGCAGAAGTTAAAAAGGCCAAGTGCTGACATCTGTTATATAAGAAAGGCCATATGAAGAACTGTCCAATCAAATAACTGCCCAGTTTCCCAATCCAAAACTTTAATTTCCATGGGAAAGACAGATTTCCTTTGCCAAACGTTCTGTCTAAAGTGCATGTAGCTTCTTATCTACTACCTCACCACAGCTTGAATAAAACCCAGTAAATTATTTATCTTCAACCACATAGTAACGTTATTCTGTTGTTGGTATTCATCATTAGGGAAATGTATACTATAAAACTTGTAAATCATGATTAATCAAAGTCAGATATTAGAAGACCAAATCTATTTAATCATGAATCACATAGAATTTATGATCAAAACGTACTAGTCCTTATATATACCACATACAAGTATATACCATACGTCTTGGTATATGCTGTTATTTCCATAAAGGGCAAAGTCACAGAGCCTGGAAACACTGCTCTCGGGCTCCTGTCTCCAGACAGTACCTCAGTGTGAATTTACTCCCTTACATGAGGCTGACTCTGTTTCTTCTGTCCAGTGCAATGTCCCAGCCCAGAAAGTAATGGGGTTGTTCAGGGATTAACAGGGATAGTTTTGTGTCAGAAACTGGAGACTGGACAATGGTAGTGGGACTTTGGAGATAAACAAAATTCACAACTGCACACCATCAAGTCTAAAAAAAACTTG
Organism: Microhierax caerulescens; assembly: GCA_035590215.1. Lineage (NCBI taxonomy): Eukaryota > Metazoa > Chordata > Aves > Falconiformes > Falconidae > Microhierax > Microhierax caerulescens. Next base: position 808,145 of record JAVJGJ010000001.1, read on the forward strand.
CTGCCAACACTTCCACATTAGACCAGTGGTCTGTGGCTATGGCCATACTCGCAACATTTGCGAACAGCCACGTACAGCCACCGTTGTTATGATCCATTCAACAAGAATAGCAAACATGGGGTCACCAGCTTGTCACCTACGCTATCCATGTCATCTACGTATTTCTGGATTAGTGAACATTAGGAGTCATTGCTTTAGGCATGCAGATCAGCTCACAAATCACTTAGTATTTATTAACTAAGGTATAGTAGCTGAACTACAGTTTACAAATTGCGGTTTATAAGTTTTAAGTAGCAAGTTTGGAGAGCTTAACTCTTCAAGAAAGCACTCCTTAACTGAACTGCAGCTTTGAGACCACATTTTGTCAAATGAAGTAATTAGCAAATAGCTCTTCTTCCATCAGATCAATTAGTACTTTGTCCTTTTCACAGTGAACATGTGAAATTATTCTGTAGACTGCATGTAGGCTCCATGTTTTCAAACAATTCATGGAGGCATTATATTGGTTTTTTTTGCATATGGGGAAACATACAAATCAGCACAGATAATGACAGACACAAGGAAATATGTATAGTATTCTGAAGGGAAAAAACCTTGTTACCTCAGTTTCTAATTCAGGTTAGATTTAATTCTAGACTAACTGACAAACATACATAAAATACCACCATTATTAAAAACGAAACTAAAAATTTAAGGGTTACTAAATGCTGGGTCTCCAGATCTTGGAACATGGCAAGTTCAACTCAATTTATAATGTGTAACTGTTACCGGAGCTTTAAGTTGGTGGGGTACAAGTCTTGCACAAACATAGATGATATTTGTCAGTCATGTTTTCATGTTCTTCTCAGAACAAAATGTGCTTTCTTTTGCAGTAGACTTTACACGTTACGTGTACTTCTTTTTCTTTCCCTCCCCAAACTTTTTTGCTGTACAGGGTCCAGTGTTCTTCCTTGAAGACGGAAAGTCTGCTCTTTCACTGAACGATGCTTTGATGTGGGCCAAAGTGAATCCTTTTTCACCACTAGGAACAGGAATACGACTTAACCCATTTTGATGAGGTATTTTCCTCTGTACTTTGTAGTGCTTAAAATAACACTCCGGGGGTTAATACTGATTTAACCTTGATTCTCAAAGGACAGAAAGATAGCAGTTGATTCCTCCTGAAGGGCAATTACTTGGACTTCAAAAACTGTAAAATGAGAACAAGAAAAGGATTTCTATACAAATGCTTGTTCAGAATCCAAAGAAAAAGTTATTTGAGAATTCAAAGAAAAAAGTCCTAACTTCATAGACAGCCATGTCTTTTTTTTTTAAAAAAAAAAAATAAAGAGTAGTGTTGTTACACAATACAGACATACTTCAATCAACTCTGTGTAAACAGATGCTTTGTAAAGGAAGTAAGCAACTATCTGCACATTATCAAAATATTTATAACAAACTGTGAAATCCATCAACATGCTTTCAAATGCATAATAATAGAATTACTTTATTAATAGCCACTGCAACCTGGTTTTAGAATGAATGAAATCCTCTGGCGGTTTTACACATTTGTGGCCCTCTTTTTAATTTTCACTAATATTTACATACAGGATTCTACAGCAAAAGTAAAATTTAAAAAGTGCTTAGGTTATTTTTTTTTTTATCCATTGATTATTGTGCTTTAACAGCAGTAATGTTTACTAATACTTTGTTTAGATAGGTTTGAATATCTAGATTATAAAATTCTATTTTCTAATAAATTCATCTTTGGCAGCTGTCCCTCTTACACTTTTATGGAAACTAAAATGTATTTATAAAACTTTTTAAAAAAAAAAACCACAAAGGATTTGTAAGGAATAAACAGCAAATGTATTAAAATTATTTAAATATGTTATGTACATTTAAAATATTTGTTTTCTTTTTATATTTTGTATTAGTTATAAATATACATATAGTATAACAGACCAGAAGTAAATACTTCTGCACATATTTTTATTCACTAAAGCTATGCTCAAATGGAAAGAAAATTATGGTAATAGAATACCAAAAATATTTAAATTTTAAAGCTATGTATAGTATGGAATCTAATCATAAAGCAACTCTAATAATTATTCTTATTAATAATTCTTATAATCAAAATTACTCACCTGTAGAAAAGATGCCTTGGTTATAGTATTCTTTATTAGCTTAATTAATGGCACACAATCAGAAATCTACTTTGTCTGTTACAGTTTTTTGCTGCTGCTTTAAAATAAATATTTAAATCCTGATAGTTACATAAAACGTAATGAAGTTCCAATTAAAAATTGGCAGAACTATTTCTAGAGAAACTTGTATAAACTGGAAATAACACAAGGTATCTTTTAGCAGACCCTATCGAACAAAATCGTCAATATATAGGTAAGCAATGCCCTCAATTAACTAGAAATAACAGGATGGAGATTAAAATAAAAAATACACCCCCACACCCCCAAGCGCGCTTTTTTTTTTTTTTTTTTCCTTAATTTTAATGCCCCTCTTTAAATTCATTCTGTCAGTGTTTTGGAGTATTATTACAGGGTTTCTACTGTAAGAATATATTGCGGGGGGGACAGGGTGGGGGACTTAGCTCTTTTGTATGTACAAAACCATTTTTTAACATACTTGGATGCTGGAGCAGGATGTTTTACTTTTTGCAGGTGTTGTTTAGAAAATGTTTTCCTCTGTTTAACCTTGTGGAGCTTGGGGAATGAGATTGGATTTTAGAAATAAAAATTCAGTTTTTAAAAGAATTTTCCAGCAGTCAGTATCTGATGGGTTGCTTCTGTCAAATAAAAGACTAGCTATCTTTTAGGACATATATTGAAAAACCTTGCATGTAGAAGTTGTTAGTACAGAGCTGGAGAGCAAAGGTAAGAGCTGAACATGCAGCCCTGTGACTGAGGATTGGGATCTGAAGGATTGACTCAACTGCCACTCTGCTATATTTAAAATCTTCTGCTGTGACCTAAGGATTTTTACTGATACTTCATAGTTTAAATATCTTCCAATATGTAGTCTAATTGCATCGATTGTGCTTAAATTGTGCCTTAACATGGAATCTTAGACAAATCTACTCCCTCTTTAAATTGGACAGTGAGGGTTAAGAACTCTTTCATTGCTAAAATACAAAAATCAAGTCAAAAAGAGCACTTTTATATCTAGAATCCATCGGGTAACAGTAATTGTGAATAATGAGGTTGCATTTTCTTTAAGGGTACAACCACCTATGTGGTGAGTGTGGGGAACATACAGAAAAGGTTGTAATTGTGTCTGCTGCTACAACTGTGGTTGCAACTGTCAAACTGTAGATTCATCACTTTCAAAAATAATTTGAGATTGTTTGCTAATGTGTGACTTCATTGTCTGGCACAGCTAGTCAAATGCAGATATTTCCCCATAATATTAAAGAATCCTTTCTCTTCAAATGATTGTTTGACTCTTCTGTAAAAGTCGTATTTGTATCTGAGTGAAGAAATCTATCAAGCTATACAGCTAGTGCTTTTCAGTTACTATTAAATCTCAGCTAAGTTTAACATCACTTTATCCCTACAAAATTAAATTAATCGTTCTATTGAAAGAATCTGACCAACGTTACTGACATGTTTATAAACTTTACAGACTGCAGTCACATGTGAGACTTTCCCAGGTGGGTTCCAAAACAATACCAAAAGATCAGTCATGCTATAAACTCTTCTTATTGGAAAGACTGCATTTAAAAAGAGATATGACACTTGAAATCCATGTTGTTGAATTTCTTCATTGGGTAAAATAATTTAAATCCAAAATTACAAAAAAATAATATTACATGAATGCAAGAAACTCCATTCATTACATAGAAAACTAAACTACTGAATCTAGATACCTTTTTCACAATAGGCATTAGTGGATTTTTTAATTTTTTTTTTTATTTCAATCTTTCATATTTACGTAGGAAGCAAATGAAATCCAGGATCACCTTTGCTGTAGATAAAAATCACTAAAACCAGAGGATGGCAAATAGATTTCAAAAAACAGTTGTGAAGACCAGCATCCATTTGCACAGTAGGTCAAGATATAAAGTACACTTTCAGATTTAGTGAAAATTTCACATGCAACAATTATACATTGTGGCTTCTAATGTGTATCAGTAACTTCTATGTCAGAAAAATCCACTGATAAAACACTAAACCAGCTCTAGGAAGAAATTGAGCTGAAAAGGAAACAAGGCAATGTTATAAAAACAAGTAAATTGCAGTATTGCATAAGTTAAGAAATAATAATAAAAACTATATTTTAGAATATGGTTATTTCAAAGAGGTTTTCACTTTATTTGCTTAAAAGCAAATTGTTCCCTAACAGACAGTAAATTTGAAATTCTTTTTGTTGGTCATGCAGTCAACACTACTGCAATTAGGTGGGGTTTGTGTTTCAAAGTCCCACTCTCTGGGTAATCCTTCCAGGGGCCTCTTGGCAGGTACCAACCATCCATCCATCCCAGCGGGATTTGTCAGCTTCTTCCACCTGGTCTTCTTTAAAACGAAGACCTGTTTTGCCACTTGTTTCTGAGAACTCTAGATGCATGTGGAGGGAGAAATACTGGAAGAGTATATTAAAAGAAACAATGACTTTGAAGATTCAAAGTATTCAAACTCCATAATTTAAAAGTGACAGTGCTATTTTAATCACCTTTTAGTTTAAATTTAACATACAAGTTTATTGTTCAACAGTGAAAGAAGGCCTCACCTTTCCTTTTGTAAGCAGCATTTTAGCCCTGCACATGCATAACGCCAAAGCACTACGACCGTCTGAGGGTATGTGAACCAACGTAGACTGGTGGTGGTAGGAAAAGGGAAAAATATGTACAAAGAATCTGAAAATTGATCTGACTGATCAGTTTGGGAGTATTGCTAGCAATGTCCAAACCAGCCAAACACATTGGCATCTACATGGGCAGGGCTGTGGCAGGTCCAGCAGCACATCTGTGAACAGGTCTCTGACTTGCTCTAGAGCTGAATATTAATATCCCACTTTTCTGGCACCATATCCTACAGTTCCCTACACAGTAAAGATGCCTGTCAGTGCTGTGCGAATTATTGATTAAATAAGGACAAGAACACCTGCCCAATCACACATTCATCAACAGAATAAAGATCTCCATTACATAAATGGAGGAAGGAACACTGATTTCAGTATAGTGAAAGTGCCCAGAATAAATCAAAGCTCTGAGGAACATAACAGAAGCAATTTTGAATATTGGAGTAATTTCAACAGATGTTGTGCGAGGAAAAAGCTCAAAGCAATTTTATGTTAAAAAGAAAAAATACTGGCAACCCCCTCCAAATCTCCTGTTTTCTAAGAAATTGTATCTCGTGTCTTCAGATTTTAAACTCAAAATCTCTTTGTTACCTTTATAACAAAAGTATATCAAAACCATGTAACATTACAAGCTGAAAAGATTAAAATGAAGACTTAAATGATGTGAGAAACAAACTTACATGATCTGACAAGTAGTTTTTCCTTTGGCATATGAGCTATATTCTCAGAGGATGTGGTGGACAAAGATGGTGAGCTGCACGTTGTCTCAAACCTGGTTGAATGGTAAACCACCCTTTAAAGCAAAAATCACAAGTTGTTCATTTCAGCAGTTCATTAAGCAACTGATCAGTAAGTTGTTCAGTTTTCTAGTTTATTGACAGTTACTACCCATCCCCCCACCTGACTGACACCAGGATGATCTTTGGCAGCTGTATAAAATGAATACTACACACCAAAAAAAGAAACGAACCCACTACAGAGAAGGAGAAACATCAAACAACAAAAGGTTGTATGGGAAAAGTGACCTGTTATCTTCTTTTTAAATCAAATTTTTTGCATATGTTGAAAACAACTAAAATGAGATAGCTTTGGCATTGATAAGATCATCATAAATAAGCATGAAATTGAATGTTGAGAGATTACATAATATGTCTTGAAACCACATATGGTGATTTGAAAAATTTAACTATTTGAAGAGTAAAATCATTAAGTCATTCTAGTTAAACATCTTGCTTTGCAAAGTAGATCCAATATTGGAAAAAATGAAGTAAAAAAAAAAAAAAGAAACATAAAAAACACCACCTCTGACAGACTGTGATTACATACATCCTTGTGATGATCCAGAACAAATTTTTCATTTAATGTCTGTCAATCACTATATTTTCAGAATTTTTAAAGATGCAGCTAACAGACCAACTGACCTGAAGTTTAACATCTAAATTCTGTTTCCATATGCTTCATTTACTCCTGCAACTACCACTGACATCAAGAAGCTGCAAGTACAGCCCCAGTACGTGCAACACATGGTACATTAAAAAAATAGGAGAGATTTTTAACCTTGGCTTGGGGCACAGAATGGACTCATACGGGAATGTTAGGTTCCATGGTGGTACCAGCATTTTGAGAGGGATGCTGAGAGCTCACAGGGGTGCAGAAAAGGGCTCCAAAACAAACAAACAAACAAACAAACAAAAAACCAAAACAGAAGAACTCAGTCTCATTTGGGAAATATCATTGACAGGGCCATGATGTCTTTTTACTGAGACAGTGTCTTCCAAAGTAAAAAAAAAAAAAAGACACACTTAGGAAGTTGAATGTAAGAAACTCAGGTGAAATGCTGTGGCCTGCAAGACAGAGGATGTCAAACTAGACAAGCTAATGGTCTCTTTAGACTTCCAAATTTCTGAACTGGTTGCAGTAAGACCAATACATGTACAAACAGACTGGATTGCTACAGGAATATTACTTTTCTGAAAAAGGTCATATAGTTTGCCCTACAGAAGAGAGGAGTAATAACATTAAAATGAACAGAGTTATGAACTCAGACTAATTTAAAAATGTCCTTTTAACTCTTGAAGACCATCTGATAATACCACGGATCCAATGCATTACACTCATTATGCACGTAAGTTAAATTAATCTAATTAGCAGAAGGAGGAAAAAAATAGCTACTGCATCATCACTTCACCTCTCATTTTACGGCTGAACCAACCCAATCCTCTCAGCCACTCCCTGTACATCAGCCCACCAGCTGCTTTGGTGGCCTTTCCTGGACTCGCTCCAGTATGTTAACGTATGTTTTGTACTGGGTTGCCCAACACTGAGTGCAGTACTCCAGGTGCGGTCTCACAGGTGCCATGAAGAGGATCAGAATTGCTTCCTCATCGGTCTCTTGTGCATATTACCGACGGCATTAACCCTCTATTTCTGTTAACACCTGGCTCCATCACCGCTCCTCTTGGTTCGTGTTGTTACTCTCTGCAGCCATTGAAGCTGCTGCCCTGGTGCCTGGTAACAGCCGTCACTGACCAGCCTCCCCACCCTGGAGTTCTTCAATTCTGAAGGAAAAAAAGAAAAGTGTTAAGGAATTGATTATACCACTGGAAAAAAAACCCACCCAATCACTAAAAAACTACTAGTTATCCAGCTTCTGCCGTTCTGTAGCATGTAATTACTCTCATCTGGAAAACGGGGCACCCCGTACGCAAACGTCCCGACCAGCCCGAGCGAGGGGCATGGTGCTCCTGTCCCGGAGCCGCCAGCGGGGTCACGGTTCCTCCCAGCCCATACCGCCGCTTAAACACACCTTCCCCGAGACCCTTCCATACACACCTTCCCCGAGACCCTTCCATACACACCTTCCCCGAGACCCTTCCA
>JAVJGJ010000001.1:818137-862613 GCA_035590215.1 Microhierax caerulescens
GGGACCGCTCGGCTGCTGCCCCGGCAGAACTGCGGTGTCACACTGCCGGGTTGGGTTCGTTGGTTGGTCGTCGTCTCCCCTCCCCCCGACAGCGCCTCACGATCCCTCGTGCCGATCGTGGGCCATGTAACACCCGGCTTGGCAGCCGGCCAGGCCCCCGCGGCAGCGCCTGACGGGCTCTGACAGGCCTCGACGTTCCTCAGGTCCCGCCCCTCACGCGGCTTAACGCTTCTGTCACACGGGGAAGCCACCAGCCCCCGCAGCCCCGCCGCAGTAGGGCCCCACGCGGGGAGAGCTGCAACCAGCCCGTTTCCTTCCATTTCAGCCTAAACGAGGGATCGTCTTTCGGAAAGAACTTCACCAAAGACTGTCAGGTATTTATTTCATTACTACGTCGTTTTGGTATGTGGCATTGGCATGGTCTGCTGTGCCAAAGGCCTGTTCCAGCACAGGGTCCTGCCAGCGCAGCAATGTCCCTTCCCTACCTTGTTTGTTCCTGTCACACAGTACCAGGAGCGATGCCTGCTCCAGCTTGGCTCAGCTTGCCAAAGGGACTCCATTTTCATGTAATTAAAAGGTAGCAAAATCTGAAAGATTACATTGAGAGCTGCGTATTGCCACGATTGAAGTCGTAGTATTGCTGCCGGCTAGTTCGGGCCCAGCTAGTCTACCGTTGTGTGGAATTAAGGAGTGCTGAATACTGGTAAACTCATTAGGCGGTCCTGCTCGCTCCTTGGATGACGGCAAGGATCAGTGGGAACGGTGGGAACAGACATTGCAAATTGCACAAGAGCACGGACACGCCTTTTTGCAATGAAATGACTTGGACTCTGATGTGACTCTCAGAAGAACTCCTACCATCATCTAATTTTGCTTCAAAGAGGTGTTTTGCAGAATAGCCACGTGTGCTGAAACCTAATTTTATTGTACAGAACATGAGAGCGCCTTTTCTTTAATGACACTTTTCCTGAGTCAAACCTGAAAAGCGCTGTGCACACCTGAAGGTGGGGGTCGAAATGATCTCATTCTACATAGAAAAGTTCACCGGTGCCACCGTTGGCCTGGCACTTCTTTGTTTCTTGAAGTACTGCACAGTACTGGTATTTGTCACAGAATGAGTTGCACACTTCACTTGTAGGAGGGAAGTAACAATATGTTTATTGATATAAAAGTGATTTAACAAAGCTTGACAGTAAACACGACAATGGTTTAACAAGATTTGATGGCAAGGTACACTTGATTGTTTACTGCATAAAGCACAGAGTCAGACAAAATCTGTCAGGGAGACCCCCCCACCGAGTCATGACATTCAGAAATGAGACCCTTGCCTTCTAAACTCCTTCTCAAGAGGGGAGTTTAGGTGAGGCTGGATCCAGACTTTGTCCCAGACTTGGTCAACAGTTTACGTCTAAAGCATTGTATGTGCGCAATCAATCCTTTACACCACATAGCTAAGATTTCCAGGTTTAGCGGGCTGTTAGTCACTTACCGAGAATCTGGTGTGGCAAGGAATCTCTTAGCCTCGTGGAGGAGCCTTGAGGGGTGCCCCTACTCAAGGGGAGATCCTGGCGTGCAGCCTGCTGCCATGCAGGAGAGCTCAACCAGCCCTGGGCTGTTGCTATTTATAGAGTGAGACAGTTGACTTATAGTCACACTTGCACACCAGCTGTACTTCAGTCGGCACAAGCTCAACAAGCCTTCAGCTGTTGAGAAGATTTATGGCCATTCACTACTGTGTTACCTGTCTCCCCACATTCCAACTTAAGCTGGATGCAGCCATCACGACCGTGACCAGTGGCTATTGCTTATGCAGAAAGGGGAGGGGAGAGCACACCACCACAGTATTGTACATAAACCCACAAATAACTAGTTTTATTTCGGGATGAAAACCAAAACCGCCCAGCTTACTCCATTACAGAGTATGTACATTATGGACTCCTAAGTAGTTCCTCTTACTTGCATCTGACTTTCCTTTAGAGGGGCTCCTGAAGAGGCCCTCACTACAGGTTTTGCAGTGAACAGAAGCAAATTAAAATTATTTTTAACAAGGGCAAATGTCAGAGAGCTGCATTTTAATTAGGTGTCTATACTTTAGCAACACTCAGTTGCTAGAAGTAAGAAGTAAGCGTTCTTCTTTGTGAAAGCTTCCTCTGCAGTAAGTTCCTCACTTAACACCGTTCCAGTAGGAACATACACACTGAAGAGTCACTGAAAAGGAATGGAAGATGGTGAATCATCAAGGGAAAGGGGTAAACATTCAGGTGTCTCATGCTTTGGTTTGCAGGAATTGAGTAACTGTTACTGAGGAAGAAATCTATTCTCAAAGGAAGACCAAATGAAAAGACTGAGAGGGGGAACACCATATTTTGGTGAAGTAGTCAGATCACCTTCTTTGACATGACTGGCAATCATCACAATGCAAAGCCATGAGCAAGGCAGAAATCCTTTGGGTTTTCTAACGCCTCTTGGGGGTGTCAACATTCCTTCTCTGGCTAGAGAGTTGAGCAATAAAATTTCAACCTGATCACAGAAATGCCTGCTAAAGCATTTTGGGATTCTTCAAAGCTATTTTTGGAGTTTGGTAATTGCTTATAAACTAGACAGCAAGACAAATGATGTCCTTGTCAGAGTGATACCTGTGCTGATATAGGGAACTGATGTATTTCCAGAGCCTTGCATCTCCCTCCTGCACTTGAGGTTGAAGATTTAGTATCCACATCTCCACAATATGCCTTCAGAAACCTCACAGGTACTATACAATAATATATGTCTTTCTCTGAGGCAAATATTTAATATGCCCATTAACTGTGATTACAGAATTGTTACGAAAAGGTAAGAGCCCAGATAATTGTGGTTTACAAGAGATCAAAAGTATCTCAGCATTAAGGCTTTTGATAAATATTCCTCTGGAATTTTTAAAGTTACTAATTGTACTAATAAACAGAGAATCTATAATCTGTGCATGGCTGAAAAAAAATGTGATTAAGTTCACAGCAGCATAATTCCAATTCCCAGCACAGGCACTGAGGAAGAACAAAGGAAGTTTGTCACTGCCATTAATGAATTGTCCATCTAAAGAAAAGGAAGAAAACCTGACATCTATTTGTTTTATTTTTATCAATATATGTAGTGCACCTATCACCAAGTATTTTTAGGTACACGAACAATAGAAATTCAAAACCACGTAAAATAAGGACTCTAAATGGACAAACAAATAATAATGAAGAAACGCTTTGCAGTTCAGGTATGTCAAACAGATTTTAAAAGTATAAATACAATTAAAATTAACAGCACTAAAGCTATTTAGTAAGCATTAAGCTACAGCTACACAATAATTTCCCAGAGTATCAGCACACTTATTAAATTCAGCCTTATTAGCACCTTGGTACCAGTTGCTGAATGGTTTCCAATTACTATTACATACCAACACCAGTGTCAAAGGTACATTTTTTTTTTTTTAAGTAATACGCAAAAGGCTTTTTTTTTCCGCCCAGCAGTTCTTTAGATAAAACGTACAATAAACAAAGATGAAAAAGTAGTTGTTATTCAAGTTTCAAAAGGTTAATTACTCTGTTATCTATACTGCAAGAAATTCTTCAGTATTGTTGGCAACTGGAGTTGTGGGACAAGATGCAGCCTAGCTCTTCCTATGTAATTTCGAATACATAGTCGGCAGAGCTGACAAAGAGAAGATGGTGTGGCTGCAAACAAAACAGAAAGGAGTTTAATCATGCAACTATAAAAGCTAGCACTTTTTTTACAATAGTCTTGCACAACAATGGGATTTCGGGGCTGGGGGAGGGCGGGAGGAGGAGTTCACAGTTTGCAGATTTGTCCTTTTCTTTCCTTTTCCTTCATTACCTTTTGCCCTCAAAGACTGGGGCTGCTGAAATCTTATTAATAATCAGGGGAATACTCAAAAAAGCAAGAACAGGACAGCAAATAATTTGTATTTTTAAATTAAAAACCTGCTCCCAGAAAATATCTGATGTCAACGACTTAAAAAATGTCAGTTTGTTTTTTTTTTAATTCACAGGGCAGGTGAAATGCATGCTACAGCACTATAGGTGCACTGTCAATGCATCACTGCAACAAGAATAAGCAGGCAAAATACCCCAAGGTCCTGGACTAGGTTTAGTGGTCTTACTAGCTCATGATACTGCCTTTAGTCCCTCTACGCCCGCTGCCTCCCTCAAAATGAACACATTGCTGTGTTTCTCTGGGCAGTGAAACCATATGTGTCCTGTGCCAATAAAATTGTATTTTGTACATCTTTGCTGTGGCTTTTAAAAATCGTACTAGCCTTAGTATTTTGTGATAAACAATTGTTTTTAGAGGTTTTTTTTTAACAGCGTTCAGGCTACAGAGATGTTTTCCGGAGGAAAACATTAATCAATGCTACTTGTCAGTTCATCTCTAAAAGACAGATGCTCACAGTTAGTGCTGTAGTTTCTCTGCTTACTTCCCACCTTTGTCTTGTGGTTTATATTTATTCTGTACATAGATCAGTCTGAATAAATCCAGTTCCCTTTGGGATGTTCTCTCTCTTTCTAAGACAACAAACCTTTAAGAGTTTTAAGGCACTCGGGTGTCGACTCCTACTTCTCAGGTACTTAGAATTCAGTAAAGAAAACTGAGAAAGTGAAACTTGCTACACTTTTTGCCAACAATCAAAATAAAGTACTTTATATGCACTTAAAAATATGTTTTAAAAAATATTGGGACAGCTGGCCCAAACTAAATAATTTTTAAACTGAAATTTAAATACTCTGTTTCTTTTTAACAAGGTGCGCAAGAGCCAATAAATATGTAGCTTTAATGTCTAATTGTGTAATCACCCAGTAAACATGATGTTACCTTTTCAGCTTGTATAAATTCTGGTGCTGCTTGGTCAACAGGCTCTGGCCTGACACTAAGTATTACTGGGTATTTTTATAGTTAGAAAGGAATTTACCTGAATGTTAATATATTAATTTCATAAAGCACAGTATTAGCCTCTGTAAAATGGGTCGCTTGGGCTGTTAAGTTTTTTTTTTGGGGTGGGGTGGTTCATTGTTGTGTTTTTTTTTAAAAGAATACAGGTTATAGTTGCAAAAACACAGATGTAAAGCTCACCTTCATGGAGGAGGAGCAGTCTCTCCACTAAACTGCTTGGAGCAGCTAAATCAACAGGCCTTTCAAAATCTGTATTTTTGGCATTTATGTCTGCCCCAAATTCAAGGAGTAAGTTTACGATCTCTGTACTAGAATGCTGGGCAGCAGCATGGAGTGGAGTTTCCAAATGCTTTCCTTTCTGCACATTGGCACCTGGTGGGTAGATGCACATAGAGAGATGTAAGAAGAGATTAATTGACATCGTCATTGAGTAAAGATGATGTTACAAAACAAACAAAAAACCACCCACTGTCCTAGAATACCACAGTGAATTTGGCCACTTTATTTAATTATATTGCATTGCACTATAGCTGCTCATATCACTGGGTTTTTTTGAGCCCATACACTTATCCTAGGTTTTATTACCAAAGTACAACTAGATTTTAAAGGAAAACACTTTCAAAAAGAAGGAAAAGAGAAATCCAATTAGGTCATGTAAGCATCATTGTTGCCCTAATTATAAGAAAGTACCTTCTGTACATGTTTAAGAAAATTTGCACTACATAAAAAAAACACTTTCCTTATTTAAGTCTTTAAAAAGAATAAGCTGAAGTTTACTATTTATATTTTTTGGAAGTACACCAACTCAGGAAGGAATCTAACCCAGATGCTTTATAGTTTTTCATGTGTTGAAGCTGGCAAAGGGTTTGAAATAGACTCCCATCCCATCCAACCTTTATTGAAGATTTTTCTATAAAGGACTTAATGTTAATTAAGGTGGGATACACAATCATGAAAGCTAATAAGGCAAAACCTCAAAGCATTAAATCTCCCAATCCACAGAATTCTAACTATTGCACTTCTGTATTAACAAGGACTTGCTAATTTATTTTAAATTAAAATGGACTAAATTAATCTGCAATAATGCATTCATATTCAAGAAAAAATTACCCATCCAAGAGTTAAATAAAACTAGCTAGCATGGAAGAATGTTTCTTACGGGCAAGCTGTTAGTCCCCCTAAAACTCGGTTTTCCCCAACAGCTTTCTGGACTATTCTAGCAGAAGAAAAACTGAGATTTACTGATCTTGTGAGACCAAAAATTGGCTTCTGTACCAACGTTTCTCGCTGAATCAGCAATTCTTGCCTTTTTAGTTATCATTTGAGTAAAATAATTTAATAATATCACAGGCCTATCCATTAGATTTGAAGCCTGAATAACTCACCGGTCTCAGTATTAACAATCTGAAAATACGTGGTATCATTCCCTTGCCTATTTCATTGTCTGTTTGCTTTTCAGCTTCTAATACATTCTCATGAACTGATAAAATATGAAAAAAACCAGATTGGCATAAGCAGTTAGTTATATTCTCAATTTACATACCCTTTTCTACTTCAGGGCACCAACAAATGTAGAATATGACCTTGTGTTACTGTTTTTAATGTATGGTAGTATTTGAATCCCAGAAAACACTAATTATACTTCTGCGGTTCTTAAACACCAAAATCATGACATAGGATAGTTAATCATACAAGGAGACTGACTTAATGGAAACAATTTAATTGCTTGTTTAAGTTCTAAATAACCTGCAATTAACTGGAAAAACAATTCCAGTGCAGTGATGGCAAGCCTGTATTTATTCATATATACATGTTAATTCGCTGTGCTGCAGGACACAAAAGCCCTGTATGCCACTACCTGAAACACAGCAAAGGATCCTCCAGCTATTCCAGTTGTGTCCCTGGGCTTGTGCTGAAACAGAGCGAGCCTCCAGAATCTCCTTCCCATTGATTAATTAAATAATGTGAAATTTACGATCAAATGCCTTTTACCTTACCTATTCTCTCTGCAACTCAGCCTCTAAGTCTTGTAAAAAGATCAATCAGAACATGCTGAAGAATGAAAAAGGGTGGGACTACATTGCTAAAAAAGCTCTGTTGAAAGCTCAATGTTTACAATATAAAATTCCTTTCTCAAAGCTCATTTTTTACCTTTATTTTTCCTACCAAAAATTAACATCTACAAAGCTGTAGGAGGTGCTAAACATTTTGAACATCCATTCTTACTGGTTTTGCTTCCTTTTTGCCTCACATGCTTGCTACATCACAAAAAAATGAAAGACCTAGTAAGTTATTACAAGAAAACGTGCATCACAGAACAAACTCAGAAGCCCTGCAAGCAAGGGTTCGAGTTTCACTGATCGAGCACAGCTCACCTCAAAGATGACTACAAGTATGCTTATTTTACGAACTAGTAATATTTTTATTTAAGTCATGACATACCTGCATAAAGAAGCTTTCGAATGCAATGGATCTGCTGTGAAACACAGGCTACATACAGAGGTGTTCCTAAATGAGGAAGATCTTGATCAACATCTATACCCCAGGATATCAACACCTCCAGACATTCACTGTGACCTGTAGGTACAAAGCGTGACAGGGTTTGCTTGACTTCAGCAAGCTGGCTTACAGACAAAACCAGACACAGTCCTTAATGCTATTACTGAGACATTTGTCAACTGCTGCGTGTTTGTTCAGCAGGTAATTTCTTACCTCTGCTGGCTGCTTCATGAGTTGGTGACGGAAGACAGGACTCCCACTGAGCTTTGGCACCGTACTCCAACAGGAGCTCAGCGCATGCTGCGCTGCCTCTCGAGCATGCATTAAATAAAGGTGTCACTCCATCAATTGTCGTAGCATTCACCTAAAATATAGATCTATTTAAGAACAGAACTGAAAGAAAGGTAATTTTTTAAAACATGATATAGGTAGAAAGTCCATTAAAATACAAAAAAAAATTACTGGTTAGAATAATGTAGCTTAACTGATCAGCCCCTGTGCTACTGTCTTCCTCTCACCACGCCCCTCAGTTAAAACTAGTTTAATGTTATTCTTGTTAAACTATGTTGGATAAACAAAAATACACCTGGAATGCTAAAGAGCACACACTAACATCTGAGCAGGATATAATTTTAAAAAATCATGGCACTTAGCTTGTTTCATTGATACAGAAAAACTACACTCTATGTAGTAACGGGATAACGAGGACCTTCTCTCCACAGCTCCATCAAGGATGCAAACTGCGTATGAAGTGAGAATTATTTGCCATTTTCTTCTGTGGTTTTAATCTCCAGGTTGGAGCGATACTTGACAGAATGGAGACAAAGCTAACAGTACAGGCTGGCTGTTTTAAAACCAACTTCACCACCCCACCGGTTAACTGAATATTCCCAAGATGAAAGAATGTGGAGAGAAAACAGGCAAATTTCTGAGGGCTAATAATACTAAAGGAAGGAGCACAGGGATTAAGAGGGGGCTCATTCCAGGATTCTGGCCTTTTCCATGCACCCTCAAACCCACTCAGTTAAAAGTACTTACAAAATTTAGATAAGGAAAATGAAATTTGTTCTTATAGTTTTGTCTATAGTATTTGTTGGTTTGTATCTTTAGAATCCTCGTGCTAGCTGAAGTGAAAAGAAATTGGTTTTGGAAACATCTATGTTTTTTTCCTTTTTCTGTAATAACAAAGACATTTTCTACATGATTCTCAAAACTGAATTGTAAGGACAATAAATATTTCCATCACAAAGATCATAGATTTGGGCAGCTTCACATTTGAACTCTCATGTCAGCAGAGATTGTAGTGAAAGTGGTCTGTAAAGTCCCGTTTTTGTTTTGGGATAACAGATAGACAGGCTGTGTCAGGAATACAGAAAAGAGCCAGTGCTTTTTTGTATTCAGACCAAAGAATCTTAAGAGCACACAGGTGCAGTGTTTAAAAAAGGCCTTCTGAAGATGAAAAGAACAGTCTCCTGCAAGCACTCAAAGCAAGAGGATAGCAGTAGAGGAACACATTCCATACTTTGGAAGAGAAATAATGTAATGAAATTCAGAGAAGGCTGGTGACACGCTGCAAACATTCTCTCCAATTCATTACCCTGTCTCAGTGTCTGACCATCACTTTTCCTTGGTTAGCATCCAGATGGCAGCTTATTGTAATTAAAGGAGATCAACACAACCCATAGGGTGAGTAGAGAGAAATACCAATAAAAATAAAAATAAAAAAATTAAGGAATGTATCTTCCTCAGTTAAACCAAGGTTAGCACTGGACTTCATACGTAACAAAGAAACCCAGCCCTTACATTTGCTCCTGCTTCAAGAAGGATTCTTGCACATCCTACGTGATCTCCCAGGCAGGCTTCATGAAGTGGAGTTACTTGGTCAATTGTTAGTGTGTCTACATTGTACCCCTAAACAAGACATGGATGACATGTAAAGGTCATAGAAAAGCTGTTAACAGTTGTTTCCTCATGCTACTGTTCAAATTAATAGTTTACAACACTCTAAACAGGCTTAAAACTCTGCTTGCAATAAATAAATCTTCAATGAGCATAACAAGAATAATCTATCAATGTATCTAACAGAATAGAAGTAATTTGTCAGTTCTTTATGTAAAATCAGAAATAGCAATATGATATAGAGGGTAAAAAGAAGATGGAAACACTGTTGAGATGCACAGCAATAGGACAAAAGGTAACAGACCTAAGTTGGAAAATAGTGAATTCCAATTAGACGGAAAAAAAATTCACTGTGGGGACAATGAAACCCTGGAACAGGGGTCCAGAGAAGTTGGTGCATCTCCACTCTTGGTGCTCTTTAAAACTCAACAAGGTCCTGAGTCTAAACTGTCCTGTAATTCTATGAGTCTCTGACTTAAGGTCTGAAATATCTAAAGCCATGAATTTTAGCAAGGAATGCGCTTCTTGGATCGAGAAAATTATCAAGCCCTTGAAATTTTCTACAGTAGATGTTGCTTGATTCTTAAGAATGAATAATTGTGTCTACTGGCTTTCATCAAATGTATTCTATAACATAATTTTTCAGTATTGTAGTAGCTAATATGACAATGTTGTAATTTTAAAATTTAGCAGTTTACAGTCTCTTCCTTTGCTATTAACAAATTATTATTGTTTTAAATCAATATGCAAAGCCCAGAATCCTTCAGGGAATCTTCCCTCAACAAGTATCATCCTGGCTAGCTCTATTTACCTGACGGCTTAAAGCAGTGGAACTAAATTAACTCATTAACTTATACCATGCAAGAGTGGAAGACTGATACATATTTAGATACAGCTTTGGGAATAAAAAAACACTAGGCAGGGGGGGAGTTTTAAAAACATACAGAGGAAATACTTTAAGTATTAACTTAAATCTTAACATATTAAAAAATCCTAAATGTGTATTGCTCTGAAAAATTCTGAGAAAAGCAAAGCAAAACATACTAAATCTGCATTAATAATCTGTGTTGAGAAATGAAGTTACATAAAAAATGAAAGCAATTTTAAGAATACAGCCTTCACCTGTGACAATAAAGTCTTTAGAGAAAGAAGACGTCCTTGACTGGCTGCCTCATGCAGAGGTGAGCGATCTGCCCAAGAACCTATATAATAACAACATTTATTGAGTAAACCATATGAATTAGAAGGGTTTTGGAATGCATAGAATGAAGCAGAAATACAACACACAGAACAAAGTCAACTGTCCCATGAAATCAATTTTTTTTCTCTTTAGAGACTGTATATCAAATAATTGGTTTCTAGAAAATAAAACCTGCTTTATTATTAACTGTAAACATCTCTAATAAATTATTATGTAATACAGAGAACAAAAGACCGATATATTGATTTCAGTAATCTGATTTAATAAATTTATCAATTACCATATTTCCTACTTCTATTGCATTGTTCATTTAAAAAAACCAAACACAGACCCCACTTATTTTTACAGTTGGCATATAGAAATTTATATTCTTATTAAGCAAATTGATATTTGAACTTAAACCAGATATAAATCTGCCCGAAAAAGTCCTGAAAAAGCTGATGCATATGGAGATCAATATGGAAATCCTTATGTATGATAAGATAAGCTACTACACAACTGCAAGGAGAGAAATACAGTGAGAAGTACACTGAAAAAAGTAGCTATCGTAGAAATACGGTACTAAATCAAACTTCCCATTCTAATAGGCTCTTAGGGCTAAAACCAGTTAGCTATGCTTAATGTCAAGGTTTGGCATTTACTTTCATTTATTTATCACCCCAACAAAAGAAAGGGGAGGAACGAAACCCAGCAAGAGCCCTGCCTTCACCTCCTGCCCCATCTCCCAGCCCAGGTCCCAGAGTCACCCTGTGGCTCCTGCGGAGGAGCCTGCTCTTAGCCCTCAAAGACCGGCCCTGGACAGTCTTGGATCCCTTTTTGATTTGATCAAATCCCTTCTCGACGGACAGGGCCGCAGGCACAGCTGACACCCGTTTGTTGTATGACTCTTGCAAATCAAGTTTTGAGAGACTGCGCGAGGAAGAACTAGCTTCAAAAGATACTACGAATTACCAGTATTTATTCCTGTAATAAGAATATCAGTGGAACTGTACAATGCTAATACAATCACTCATGAGTTATAGCAAGGCCCCAAAAATCCCAGAAAAAATGTAAAGAGAATTAGCCAAGTATGATGGATCAGTAGCCATGGCAGATGAATCTCCAGTATTTGATTTGTCGGTTGCAGTGGACTAGGACGGCAGTCCTGTCGCCTTAGTGACGAAGCAGTGAATTTTGCATGCGGAGGCTGTTGCACAATCACTGACAACCATCAGTCTAAGCTCTAAGGAAACCGCTCTCTAGGAATGACCATTTCTGCTGCCTGTTGGACCCCTTTTCTGTCCACTAGCCTGTTTCTGAAAGTACAGATTCCACTTACGATTACCACCTCCCTGAAATCGCACAAAGAATGACTGAAAAGATGAAGACTGCTCAGCCTGAAGAGAAATCAGGCCATAGTTAAAAACATGAAACAGTGCACAATATGGAAATTGAGGTAAACCCTCCATCTTCCTCGAGGTATTAGCAAATTAAACTTACTCAGATGTAAGACTGTGCATCTTCTCACAGAATATCTAACTCCACTATGGGACTCAGTTCTACTAGATGCCATTGAGATCAAAACCAGCAAAACAAAAGCACAGCTGAGTATTTAAATTGTCATAAGACTACATAAAACTGATCACAGAATTTAAAAAGTACAGGAGATTAAAGATGATTTGTAAACCTGATCTTAAAAAAAGCATGGAGATTTCTATTATGTGAGAGTATCCAGTATCTGTGAAGCAACTTGTACACTTTCATCTGGGGGAGCAGGTGAACCAGAAGCAAAACTCAGCTTCCAAACCTCTTTCAGAACTATTTGCACTAAGCTCTGATCATCTGTGTGTGCACATTTACGTACGTGCACGCACATCATTCCCTATAATTTATACTTCAGGTTTATTAAATGTAATACTTCACAATTCTTATTGCTACTCAGAATAACAGCTAAAAGAAAGCCACACAGAAAGCAACTGGGATTTTAAGAGGTATTATACTACAAAACCTGAGCTCAGAAATCTTAAAGTGACCTGATTCTGACAAAAAATAACTTTTTCTCTGTCTTCCCAATAAGCTCAGGTATATTTATCCTATTGTAGGTTGGATGTGTGCAATTACTATGAGAATTTTGCTCGGTGTTTTCCTTCTTCGGTAGTAGTCTGAGCAAGCACGTGAGTCATTTAATTCAAATGAGTTAGGTTAGGTTCTCCTGCTGGCACCTGCAAAGGATTCTTCAAAAATAATTAAAAACTGCATTTAGTAGCTACTTTTAAAATTTTGTTCCCCTGTCTCTAACTTCTCTCTCTTGACAGTTTTTCCTACTCCAAAATTAAGAGCGGAAAAAAAGACAACCATTACATAGAAAAACATCTAATAAAATTGTGTCATAAAGTTTTTGTGCCTGTTAAATACATTCACACTTTGGACTTTTGTAGCTGTGTCTCTAAACAAGACAAAGATGCAGGTGGAAAGCAACATTTTTTTTCCACCTTTCTTTCCTTCACCTCCTTCCCTGTTAGATTGCTCAGAAGAATGTCTGTTAATGTCGTTACTCCAGTGACATTTGAGAATCAAATGATGCCATATACCACCGGGAGCTCTGTTTTGCGCCTAGACGCACCTTATCTCCTATCTTCATGTAAAGGCATCCAGCAGCTAGCTGTTTCTGCTAAATGCATTAAATAGAAAATACTTGTATCATTTTCTACTAGAAATAAAATCTGTAAGCAAAATGCTGCAGAAATACTTTAGGCAAACAAAGTTTGGAAAAAAACCTCTCCAATTCCAACTGATTTATCAGTAAACATAGTAATTCAGCATTAAATACCACAGGGACAAGAATATATTCAAAACAAATATGTACCATAACTAAACATCAAAGGTGTCTTAAAATAAATTGTCTTGATTGTTGCCTTCTGCTAATCTACAGACTTGCTATATCTCTCACTTGGAAAGCATCAACAAGCGTATAAACAAGGACATTTTTTTCATTAATTGTTGCCTGTAACAGCAGTATTAGCAAACATATTCTATTCCAAAACTGTTAATGCATTAATTCCCTACTGATGTAGCCTCTGACAGATGCTGAATACAAAGTATCTGTAACTATATTTAGAAGCCATGTTAGTTCCAAGTTCTCTAGCCTATGGTTTACCAGGAAGGGCAGCCTGCATTGCTGTGTAAGCACTAACATGAAAGAATAAATATATTCACTGCATTAACAGGCAAAATAAAATAAAAAATTACAAAGTATCATACAATACCTAAATCTCCATCTCCCCATGGCACTTCCAGCCAATTGTAATTATAAATCCTACTCATTTCTTTCAATCTGGAAAATAAAAAAAAAAAATAAAATATCTGTTTATGCTAATTGGACCTGTTCTTAATGCACTCGAGCTATGTTTGGAAGGAGATCAGCAGCTCACTGTAACACGAACTTTCACCCTTCAGTAAACGCAGCTTGGAAGATAAGAACATATACTAGCTGCCAGTTTCTTTTCTTATGATAAAGGACTGTGGCCCTTTTTGTTCATTTTTCACATTTATTTATTTTTTTTAACAGAACAAATTTTCAAAGTGCTAGTATCTGTGCATTTGCTTTCCAAGACAGATTAACTGGAATTTCAACACAAGAGGACCTCAGTGAAATCAGGAGGACCACGAGCTGAATAAGACCTGCAGGACAAACTCTCCCTTACTTAACTCATGCAACAAGACACATAGTTTCGTATCCTCAAAAAACAGTATTAGTAAATAGATTTGTAAGGGAAGCACTGCCAAATGCTCCTGTGTTGTTTTACTGCTTATTTATAATATACTTAGAAAGAAAAAAAATAAGCACAGATACTCTGAAATGTTTCAAATGCTATTTGACTGCCTCAACTGCCTTCTATACAATTCTTTGTCTGTTAAACAGGGGTTTTGACAACTACTCTCAGCAGTGAAAATCCCCCAAACTGGGGATTTGCAGTTCTGACTTCGATCCCTAAGTCATCAATGTTCTTTTCTTCATGTTTTCCTACAGACTACACTCTTTTACATCTACCTGCAATTACCTGTAAGTCATTCCTGCAGTGATGATCATAGTAGTGAAATACTAAGTACAAATATTTTCGTAAAAATCATTAACTCCAGACATCGCATCCCTCTTTTTCTTTCTAAAAAGTTGTGTTGTCTTAAAAAAAACCAACACAAACAAAACCAACCAACAAAAAAAAAAACCCAACAACCAACCACCCCACCCAACCAAAAATATTTTTTTAAAAAATGGATTTTCAAAACAAGGAGGACTGAAAATGAATGAAAGTCTTCTTGCTGACTTCACCAGGAGAAGATTTATGCCAGGGCTTAGCACTTTAAAAAAATACTGCTGGAAGGGTAAACAGATGGTGTCCCAGTCCTCAGAGGAAGCATCATCATCAAGGAAGTGGAAGCCCTCCACAGTTCATTAGTGGGAGAGGATAAACACAGATGATTTGGAAAGTGTTGTAGCTAATATTTATTTCTGCAAAACCAACAATTGCTATGTATGAAGCTCATCACTGTTACCTTTTATTCCTGAAGATGCATTGAGCATTTCAGTTTGTGGCAACTGAAGAATCAATCAATAATTCTAACAGAAAAACTCCATAACATTATAGTCCCAAGATCAATGGACTGGCTTTACTTCAGTTGTTAAAAGTGGCTGATATTTTGTATATGTAATTAAGTTCTAACAGATTTTTACGGTGGCACTATAAAATTACCCATCTGTCTTAAGCCCTTGCAGGATAATGGAGTGTGTCAACTACTTAATTGATACTTGATGTTAAAAACTATTGAAAAGAATCTGAAGTCAAGGATTTAAAAATTAAGAAATGCATCTGCGGTACTTCACTACTCTGATTAGATATGACCAGAAAAATAGAAGCCACATCCTTTTAATGAGTGAAATTCTGACAACCAACACTGAAGAACTCCAAAATAATCAGAATTTAGGCTAGAGATTATTAAAATATGCCTGAGAGGGAAGACGTAGTTCAAGTGGCATTTAAATATTTCATTTTCATATTTCAAATAATCTTTGGTTTCACTTGACTGTAAATTACATAACAATATATACACATAAATATATAAACAAACGCATAAAAAATAACAAAACCTTGATTTGTTCAAATCAATATTCTTTCTATTGGTAGACTTTCAAAATTTGGGGATTTCATTCCAAATGCAAATGCCCACAATTTCCTATTCTTGAAATCCACCAGAACAAATCCACCTTCCCACACAGCTCTGTTTACAATGCACCTACATTACATGACCGCGCACTAGTTTTGCCATTGCACTGTTGTAATTCAGTGAATGAGTTAGCATTCAAATTGTTGTCTGTCTCCATATCTAGTAAGATCTCTAATTTTTTAAGACATGCTATCCAAACTATAAACTGACTATAATTGTTAATTTTTATATTGCCTTTTCATGGTGTTTTCCCCAAAACAAAAGAATACGTCAAAACCCTTGCTCAATCTATCTTCATAACATCATCCATTCATACTACTTTATAACTAAGGAACCAAAAGAAATTTTTAATGCCTAAATTGTAAACCCAATCTAATAGCTTATTTTATCCAGAGTACATGAGTATTAGGGTGTACACCGAAAGCATAGTTTAATTATGGTTATGAGAGTTTTGAGCTTCTGAAATTTCAGACTTAGATAATAGTAACTATGATCAGTCAAGGAGATTGGTGATTGGTCTTAAAACACACAAGTGCCACAGCAAAAAAACAAGAACAGAATTTGCTTTTAGGGACATTAAAACATTAACTCTTTTTTTTTTTCCTATAATACACTACATGTCTTCTAACCGTAACATAGAGTGGACTTTTTTCTAAGTATAAGCCTAACACATTCGCAGAGCATCACCCATCTTGCACATCAAAGGGAGCAGGGGCTTTGTGGAGAAGCACTGCATGTGACTGTGCTGTCAAATACGGGGTTATAACACACTGGAGGGCCACATCAGCGTGGCCCAGGTGACAATACTTGCAAGAAGTCCTAAATTTTGAGTGCTTTGGCGTTGCAATTTAGACATACTTTTTACACAGAAACATGAGCCACTAAAATGTATTAAAAGCCCTACACCACCACCACCCCCCCCCAACAACAATATCCAAACGTCGCTCGCTTGGCTCCCAAGAGAAGCAACATCACACTGCATGAAGGCATTGCTAACAACGATGGCAGCGGCCGCAGCAGTTGCTGCTGCTGGCTCTGTGCCAAGCCTTGCACATGGTGGAAGAAGCATGTCAGGCCCCTTCTCCCATCACATGAAAGCACAGTCACAACTCCCCTGCCCGTTGCTCACGTACAGTTTGTTTTTTCCATCTTCTCAAAGGATAAGCAACCGGCTGGATACTTTCCTAGCTCCAAGGAGCTTGAAAGATTTGTGTGCCATGGCTAGAGTGCCAAGGTGTAAAATCATGTCAACCCATAAATTCAGTAATCTGTTAGACCCCTGGCAGATTTGATTTGAGTACACAGAGCAGCTGGTAGCACTCTTAGACTGTTGTTATTTCCTCGGACAAGTCATTAAAACAAAGTAAGCGTTTCTCAGTGGCCTTTTCAACAGAACTCACCTTACCAGAAGGTGATAGAAAAGGCATATGGACATTCTGAGCTGAGTTCAGACTCTGGAGGAATTTTGCCTGGAATGATTTTGCTCCTCAAGTGCACTCTTGGCCTTAATCCAGACTGCAAGCAATTTTCCCCAAGATGTGCTCAGGATTCTCCATATTTTCCAAGCCTTCCAGGCAGTGAATGCAGCATGTGGCCTCAAAAGCAGCTGAGCAGCATAGCTGGGCCTTGTGTGCTGATTTTTGCCACATCCAGGAGATTTTGGTAAAATACCCTGGTCATGGACCCTCTAGTCAGCAGCCTGAAGACCTTTTCCTATAGCCTGACTCTACCCTTCCACCCTTGTGCCAAATCTTATCATGACATATTCCACCCCACATCACTTTTAGTCCATTTCACAATCTGTAACGATATACTGCATTGCAGTGTGATCGAGTTTCTTCGCTCTGCAAGGGTGTCTGAAGAACAATGTTAAGTTTGGATACCTCTGTGGATGGTATTAATTATACCTGTTTTTCAAGTGAACTGCAACAACCAGAAGCTTCAGCTGCCACAGAAGCCTCTCGGTACTTCAAGATGTCCATCAATAAATACAGACACCCAGTTTGGCTACCACCAAGAGGCTGTAAGCAGCTGGACCATGTTTAAGATGGATTCTTCAGAAAATATTACTTTCCATATTTTGCTGTGATTTTGAAATTTTCAAAACTTGGCTGCCAATGGCTATTTCTTTTTAAGAACAGCAAAAGAGCTTAACCCTGAACCGTATCAAGGCGTGGCTTCTGCTAACATTGATACACTTCTGTAAAATTTCTTTTCAGTCTTGGCGGAGAATGTCTTTTTTTGGGGGGAACTACTGACCTAACTAGCTGAAATGTTACTATAGGTCAGGAAATCTTAGCCCAAACAGTGAACAATATGAAGGTAAAACATACACTGCATATTAAAACTGCTGAATAAATATAACCTTACAGTACCGTTGCACCCAGTTACTTCAGAAGCTATGGGCTATGGTAATTGTTCCTTAAACTCTTTAATATTGCTTAATTCTAAAACTGGCAGTGCTGAAAATTAGGCAAGGTATTTTAAGAATAACTCTTTATTCCTATAACATATAGCTACATTTTACATAGTAAATGCAGAATTATTTTTATGCACAATATATCAAATCTCTCTTTCCTGTCTCCTCCTTTCCTTGTTTTTAATTTGGTATCATATTATCACTGATTTTAAGTTTGATTTCCTTATTTTCTTTTTTTTTGTTTCACTCTAAGCCTTATGATATGGTCAATATTAATTGGAATTATGATCACTCAGAAAAAAAATGCTATTAGACTCTTGCAGTTACTCAAAGCACCCTTTTACACACTTGGATTATGAAAAAAATAGGGAAACAAAACAATAGGCACAAACAATAGCACTGTTAAACACTTATGACAGAGTTTGTTCCTCATGGCTGAAAACGTCAGTGTCTAGCTAATTAAATACCTCTGAAGTACTTCTCTATGTAAACCCTTAAAGTTGTAATTTTGTATTTAGTATTTTAGTTATTTACAATAACTGTCGCCCGTAGTTCCTCCGTTGTTCCTCCTATTTCAGCTACCTATAAATTTCTTTTTATATATAAAGTTATATGTAAAGTTTACTCCTCCCCCTCCTTTCATTTCCCAGTTCCCTGTTGTAAACAATTAGCCTTTGGTATCCAGTTACCATGTGGCAGGACAGCAAAAGTCAGGGTAAGTCAAGCCTTAAACACTTGCATAAAACAAATAGGGCAGATAAACAAGAAAAGGTATTTTAGATCAGCTGATAAGAGTACAGAAAGAAGGTAAATAGCTTTAACGCCCTTGTATTAACCATGCAAGACAATAAAGTGCCACTAAAATAAGCATGCATTTATATTACAGCTAAAAAATCCCACCCAAAAAACAGTTTAGAGCTCGAGCATCATAAATTGGGTCAGCCTAGCATATTTCAGTACACAGTTTCTGAAATGGCTGCTATACTAACCTTGGCTGGTCAGAATACCCCAGCTAGTTTTTCGTTTCGCAGGACACTCCCCTATACTTTCTAGGCGCCTTTTGGGGAGATTCTGGCTTCTCTGAACAGCAGTGTTTGTTGTCATTATTTGTTTCTCGAGGAAAGCCTGTCCGTCATTGGTGCAGGTACTCTGGTCTGACAAACATCCACAAATGGATTCTACTACTTTTTTTCCTCCTTTCGCTTTTTCATAAAGGATCTTGCTGTACTTACTGTAGAACGGCTACAACACTGAAATCCATTCAGTAACATTCACTAGCTTGGACTAGTGAGTACATAGTGGGGGAAGGGAAGACTGCTCTAGCATTTTCTATTTTTAAAGTGGAGAAAGAATCAGCTTAGCTACAGCATGAGTCTTAACTATTTACATGATTTAAATGAAAGAAGGTGTTAATATTTGTAATCGTTTAACCAAAAAGGAAACAGATTCTTAAAGCATAACTATTCAATGCTTTGTTGCTTGAGTAACAAGCAACCTAAACCAGAAAAATGAAACCTGTTTTATCAGAAAAGCAATTATTTTTATAATAGAAACAATAATTATGACTTCATCAGGCTTTACTATATATATAACTTGCAGTTAAGAGAGATTTTGGACTTCAGAAGAATCCATAAGACTATGAAGCACGTCTGCATTTTTGTGGCTTGGTGTTTTTTTTCTTTCTTTTTTTTTGTTGGGTTTTTTTTGTTTGTTTGTTTTGTAAATAGTTTTTGTAAATAGACAAGGTACCCTATAGATGTCAACTAGAAACTACATCCTGAAAAATTAAAAGCATGGTTTGACTACCAAACAAAATAAAAATTCACTGGTTGTTTTGAGAATCTTATCCCATTATGAAAGTAAGGCTGTGGTCTTGTCAGGAAAAGCACAAGTCAATATTCTTTTAAAATAGTAACAAAACCAAGGGTGACCACCTAGTGGTAGAATATTTTTTTTGTTTGTTACTATGTGTCATGCTGACACTATACAACAGAAATCTGCAGGGAGAAGCAATCCATGATAAAATTCCAGCATAATAATATGTTCATATGTCACCTTTACCTTCCAGTCACTTCCTTCTAGTACTCCCTCACTATCCTCTTCTACTGATACAAAACCAAAACACTTGTAGACTTTTTAAAAGGAAATTAATATTATTGGGTTTCATTAATACCACTCCTTTCAGATACCTGAGAAAAATTAATCCCTAAAATGTTGAAATAATACACAGGTATTTAATGAAATTTTCTATATCCCTCTTGTTTTCCTTTAAGAAAAAACCAGAGGCAAGCTTATAGTTAGGTAGGGCAGGGGAAGAAGGAGGAGCTGCTGCAAATTTCACCTTGAAATTACAGCCTAGGAGAACTGCCGTGCTGTGCTGGAATGGCAGATTTAAATACTCTTTACAGAACAGGAGCAGGTGGGCTAATGCTACTCTCCCAAGAGAGAACAAACCTGCACTCTCCCAGACATTGTTCTGCTTTCCCTTGTTTTCTTCAGTTTTTATTTAGGTGAATGAACCAGAATATCTCACAGACTGAAAAAAGCGCTTCAGCAATCAGACTCTGCAAGTGAGTCTTGCACTGAGCTTTCGCAAAAAGGCTCATTATAAAGGAGCACATGCTAAACATATCACTTTAATAGTAGAATTACTTTTTAAATTGTAGTGTTTTCTTCAAGTAAATAAATACTGGAAGGTGAATTAACAGGAAAGCTTACTAAGGATGCATATACATGCGTCTGTATCAGCAAGATATCAGTGCTATTCTCCAGGTGAGAAATAACAAATGACAATTCTGCACTTGCCATGGCTCTGAGGCTCATCTCAGTTTTACACATCCATTCCCTTTGGAATGGAATCCCAGGAGAAGGTGGTGAGGATCAAGATCAAGCAAAGCATCTGGCACTGCAGGGCAGGGATTGACAGTGGGCTGGGAAGACAAGACCTACATGTTTTTGTAGGAGTTTTGTGGGTGAGGTTGTCAGCTGAGAATGAAGCTGGGTCCTTCCAGAGGAGTGGTACAAACCTGGAAGTAGTTCATATGACTTGCTTTCCGCAGATATTCCAGCCCCCATTCTCTCTTGTTTTTCTGAGGGGTGTGACTTGCAGGAGCAAGGAAAGCAGCACAACCACAGAGAGCTGCCACAGCTTCAAAGAGGCAGACCCCAGGGGAGTCAGCAGTACCTGCTCACTTTCATCTAGAGAATTGCAGAGGAAGCAATGAGCTCCCAATGGGGTTAGACCACCCCCAAAATCTGCCACCCTCAAGGCAAGGGTACTAGAAGTATCTCTATTCCATAGACACTTGCCACTCATTACGTTACTATGAATACTTTGGAGGACATCAGAATGCAATGTATAAAGATATGCACTACCTTTCTTCATGCTTTAAAGAAGGCAAAGTTTATACCATTCAGGACTCTAGAAGCACCTTTTGGCTAAATTTTGCTAGGTACATATGTTAATGCTCCAGGCAAAAGCCATTTAAAAGTCCTACTAAACCAGCACATAAACAAAAGTTTTTATTAAAAAAGTGAAAGCTAGGCCAACATCAGATATCAGCTGGAAACGTACTAAAAATATATTTGAGATGTTGATATAAAGAGGGGATGAACATACAGGTAAAACTACGGAGTAAGACTGAAGAACTTGGTATTTCAGTGTCACCTCTGATTTGGAATTGCTATGTGATCTTCCTCAAGTCAGCCATCCATGCACTGGGTTACGTTAGCTACAAACCAAAAATCAGTATCTCTCAACTTCATTAGGTAATAAAACTTTTAATATTTGAAACTGCTTAGGCTTGGTACTCAGATGCCGTTCTTCAGACTTTTCTCTACAAAAGACGCTCAAATACTTCCAAAATCTGCCAGAAAACCTATCACAGAAAACTAAGTAGATATCCAAGCACATAGAAAATACAATAGGCCATTACTTTCCCTGCCTTGGCACAAAAGCGATTAGGGACAGCATTTAGCTTATAGTTACTTGTGGAAGCAATGCAGCTACCTGCAAAAAAGCAGCCAGAGGGAAGGGGCAGACAGTACAGTCTGAGAGCAAGGAAACTGGAGGATTTTACTGATGAGTTTGGAATTCTGACTTAATTTAGCAGACAAGCTTCAAATAAAACACTATGTTGCATTTCACCAATAATTAGCTCTATTCAACTTTTATAACCCAGGGGAAGAACCATTAAAAAGGAAACTTTAAAGTGATTTTGTTCACGATCTTTATTTATCCAGATTTTTATAAAAAGAAATGTCAGGACAGTTTCAGCATTTCTATATCAGCAAATAGCTCTGAGTATACAGGGGCAGCAGTTCTTAACAGGTGGGAATGAAAACAGAAAAATATTGTTGTTCCTCCCTTTCAGTGGGGAACTCATTCTATTTTGAAGAATGTTCTTAAGGCAATAAAGATGAAATTGTGATCACACACACACAAATGTGATAATAAAACCAACAAGGACAAGAAAAACCCCACACCTTTCAACACATGGTTCAGCCCAATGCAATGCAGTCCAAACTCCTGTAACAACAATTTATGTTATCAAAAATCTGACAAAATCGCACTATTTTCAAATGTCACGGATCAGCGTCTTGTGTGCCACCCTCCTCAAGCTAGCCAACTAAGGAGCGACCTCGCCTCTCAAACTGTTCTGTGCTTTCAGATTCACTCCACTTTTATGACCAGGATTATTAAGGGGTCACAGTGACTGCACAGAATGTGCCACACGACATTCTGGAACAGGACTAGAAACGGCCCCTCCCTGCTGACATGATCCACAGACTACAACCATGACTTGATAGATAGGCTGCCTGAATCTCAGTGCCAGTACCCCAAGAGTTGTCAATCATTTGACATTGCCAGAAACAAACCAGCAGCGAGCTTGAACATTTCTCCCTGCAGGAGAAGCCAAGACGAAGCAAATTTCAGAAATAATTACAGAAAGGTGGTTATTGACAACAAACGTAGCATCCTAAAAGGCCACAGTGGCCACTGTTACATCCTGCAGTGCTGGCTCAGTGCCAAGGAACTTAAACGCACCATAAAAGCACAATGATGAAGCTCTAACAGCAGGACAGGGAAAGGACTGGAACAACTATTTTTTAACAGATTTTTAAACATAATTAATGATACTATAAGTCACTAGCAGTCAATGATAAGCTTAGGCATTACCCAGGTGTCACCAGCCAGTCCTCTGTCCTCCCAGTTTTGACAAATGCCAGGAGATACACAGATAATACTTAACAGTCATTAGTTATTTAAGCATAAAATGTCATTTCTCTTTGCCACTGTAAGCACTAAAAAAACCTATTAAACCCTCCTGCTCTTTATACAGTATTATCACTGTGTCTTAGCTGGAAATTCAAATTATTATTATTAAGGTAGCAACAGCATGGATGGCTAGTAATTTTCCTACCTGTCCTCCTGAGAGTTTTACAGTAGTTAAGCCTTGTATCCTTGGATTCTGGGAATCAGAATGGAAGGTTGAGAAAAGATTTAAAATTCTGGCACGATAAAAGCTCTGTTTCAGCCCCCACAGAAATCAAATATGGTTCAACAATACATTAACTACATTTCTTGGCTTGTGGATTTGCAGTATCTACCCAACAGACGTCTTCACGCAGACAGGCAGTGGTAACACAGAATATTTGCTAACATGTGGGCTAAAGTAAAACAAATCACAGCAGTCATGCTGATGAATCTGGCCAAATCAGTTACCAAGCAGTCCTGGTCTTCAGGTACTGACAGAGAAGACAGACAAGGCATGAGACCGGTAGTTGCCATGGGGGAGGTATAAAGCATCACAGATTAAATCTTCAGCCCATTACTATGAGAGAACAGCCATAAAGAGAGAGACCATACCTATTGCCAGAAAGTCTCGACATAGCAGGGAATAACATCCACTAGTGCAACAGATGCAGCATGCCAAAATGGATTTATGACCAACCAGCCAGCATTGCTGCGATCACGAGTAGAGCTCAGTACTTAGGCATGTAATGCATTCCCCTAAAGCCGTCATCATCTAACCCTGGCAGAAGTTCACTTGCTGCTTGCCTGCATTGCAAACGTTTGAGAACATCCCCGAGAAGAAAGGGGTGTGAACAGCAGAACCCTGGCCATAAGAAGTCTATAGCTGAGGGAAGGAACATCACCTTCACGGAGCTATGCTATTTTGGTCTTCCCCGGTTGCCTTACACCCCATCACTGCAAAAAAGACCAGTGCTGATGGTATGTTTGAGCTTACCCCAGTCCAGTACTGGAGTTCCCTAACAGCCTTTATTTAACAACAGTTGTCTTTAAGGCTTTGCAGGAGGACTGCTCCAGGATTATCTTTCAGTCTTACTGCGATGCACTTTTAAAAACCCATGTTTTAAGCTACGTCAGAGTTCATAAGGTTTCATTTTGTCCTTTGTAGCTCGAAAGCTGATTGTTCATCTCATCCAGGAAAAATAAAGAGATCAATTGATGAAGGGGATTTCTATGTGGGCTAACTTAAGGGTGTGCACATCAAAGCAAGCCAACAGGACCTAGGCTGGTGACAAGTTAAGGCCCATCTTCAGAAAAGACACATTACAAGGAGGCACACATAGGCAATACTGACTATAAAATACAGCTTGTGGCAATGCTATTCTAAAGGAAGTCCTGACATACAAATACAGATAGGTGTGAAAAAACCACAAAGAAATCCACATGACAGGATATCTCAAGTCGCTTTCAGGGAAGCAAGCATGCAAACAGGCTCCAGCACACATAGTCACTAGAAGCTTCTGTAGCCTCAAAGATTTTCTTTAAGGTGAGGGAAGAGTCAATGCTTGCCAACAGATGTGCTTGGGTTTTGTTGCTGCAAATAAGTCAGGGCTCTGGCCATGCCAGTCTACTTGCATCATACAGCTCTCACCAAAATCCCTTCAAGGTAGATCATGTTCTTCAGAGGAGAATGGTTCTGGTACCTCACTGATATGTGGTGTCATTTGCTTCATTCAAGCAAGTGTCTTCTTGAGATTTATTTTGAAGTATGACTCATTTAGCAGGTATTTGTCATACTAGACAAAGTTACTTAGCATATAAGAGAAGGTAATGAGCTTCATTAAAAAAAAAACCAAAGAAAAAACAACTCCCTTCTGAACTTTCAAAAAAGAACCTTCATACTATCTTAAGTATTTTTACACCATTCGCTTACACGCTGCATACAAAAAGCAAATGCTAAATGTGGTGCCTTACACCAAGTGGTATGGTGAATAGGTATGCCATATAATATTCCTGTCATTACTAAATGAATCTCTATTGTATCCAGGAAGCTAGTAGAGGTCTTATATGGCTTTTATTAATAGAACTGTGATCTCTATGGAATGCAAGTTGAGAAAATGCCTTGTGCCTATCTTCCCTACCTAACAACTGTTGCTGAGTGACATTATCAATTGCAACTTGTTAGAATAAAATAATAGGAAAACTTTGCTCTAATCATTCACTACAGGTCAAAACGTAATCAAGCTTTCCAAACAGCAGATATGTTAACAGTGAAACACAGCATTATTTCCTATTTATGAGCTGTATTTAATTGACCAGTTTCTTGGGTCCACTAAAGCACTGTACAAGAAAAAGAAGGATACAGAAGGCTTCACACTATTTACAAGCCTCATAATCTTGAAAGGAGATGGGGACTCGTCTTGAACTATCATCATCCCATGGGTGGCTTTATTTAGGGTAATTTGGAATAACTAGTGTACTGAGCATTCCCACCATGCCTGGCCAAAGCAGATACAGCAAAGACATGTAGCTTAGAAGTTGCTATGTTCATTCAAGAATAGATGTTTGAAAAAAAACTTAGAAGAAATCAGGGCATATTCACTTCTCTAGCTTTGCAAAAACAGTATAATATATTTTGGGAAGCTATGCTCAAATACTACAAATGCAAGTTCTGCTCTCAAATAACTTTCAAATGTAGTGTAGTTATGCATAAAGTGATATTCTATGATTTTTTTTTTTCAGAGTTGACAATTAAAATATAGGGTATTAAAGAAAAAGCATTTTATTTTGTCAGAACCACTTAGCTTGTGCATCAGACCCAGGTATCTGTGTAAGTCCAAGACCAGTTGTTGTTGTTGTTTATGCTTTATTAACTTCTGCAAAATTATTCTTTCATAAGAAGGTTCCTCAATATCACCTTCTTACAGCTAAAAGCACTTTGACAGTTACTGAGTATCAGGTTTAATTTAGGTAAAATAGACTCTTTTTACCTTATAAAATGTTTATGCATGGGAACTAGTATCTCCTTCCATAGTCTTCTGTATCATCAAAGTATGGCCTCATCCACAAAAACCAAGCTCATACCAGTATTTGTCAATAGTTATATCTGGTCTTAGAGACCAAAAACACCTAACAATGAATTAACTCTTAAGATTTGATACACACTTACACTTTGAAATCACTTCATACCACAGCACTACTACCTCATCCTAAAGCAACTGAACTACAAAACTCAGCTGAAGGTCCAACTGAGTGTTTGTACAGAGCACTTCCATGATACGACCAGCTAGTTGGTATAGTAGGAAGAGTCTAAAGGTTGCTTTTGATCCTCCATTTGTATCTAGCAATAACTGTACAAAAGGCTGAGTTATTAACTCTTCACAGGTCTGAAAAAACAGTGAGAGAGGAGATCTTACTGTGCATGGTCACTGCAGATAGCCTGCTAAAGAGCTAATTATACGCAAATTTAATTTGTAAGTTCTTTTTGTAGGTCACTTTGTAGGGCACAGAATTTTAAAATGGAATAAACATATGCATACTATGACTTTTCCATAAAGAAAGAAATTATTACAATCTTAACTTTTGTGAATTTTCTCGTGCAATGAATAAATATGTGTTCAAGACAACAAAAAAAGGTAAGCACCTTAACATATTTACAACACAGCTATAGTCCTTGAGCGCAAAGCACTTAGCTCTGAACATCTAATCGGTTCCTTTCAATTCAATGGGGCAAGTATGTGTGTATGAGTAAGTGTTTACAAAATGAGTGCCAAGGTTAAAAATAATCCAGTAAATGGGACCTTAGAATGGATCCCTTTTTCGTTTAATTCTTTATGGCAGCGATACCACTGATTTCACTGAGAAAATAATAAATTCTGATAATTTATTAAAAAAAGGGTGTTTAATTCATTTTAAACAAATGTAAAAGACTGCAGAGTTCTGTCCTGCATTTGGTGCTATTTAGGTTTTTAATATTGTAGACGACAGAATATCATACTTTTATAAAATCAGTAGATGACAGTAAACTGCAGGTGCTGCAGCTGCTCAGAGGTAAACAATCCAAAACAGACTTGAGTAAAATGGAGAAATTATCTGATATCAAAAGCATAAAGTTAGCTGAAGGCCAGTATTAAGTATTACACCTAGAGAGAAAAAATGCAAACACATACAGTACAGTGACTCTGTTTTAACATGGGGTTTACAGGCTACAGACTGTATCCTTAATACTTTACTGTTGGGGCGGCAGGGAGGGCAAAAAAAAAAAAAGCATCATTCCAGGAGGTATTACATAGGGTATCATATATATGGCATATGACATAACTGTTCCACTTTTATACAACTTATAGTTCAACTGGTTGTACTAATAAAGTCTCAGCTGGAGCATTCTAACTTGGAGAATCAGATATCAATATAGATGTCTACGAACTGTGTATAAGCTGCCACAAGCCCAAAGGAGAACAACTACAGCAATTCTAGGTCTAAAAAACAAGAGTTAAGAGGAGACTGTTAAATCCTTTTTTCTTTCTTCTAGAAAAGACAAAAAGAGTAGAGGTAGGAAGATGCATGGTAATAGTCTTTAAATTGATTACTTTTCATACATGGAGAAAAACTGATAGATACCTTAGTCATATTTTATGTATTTAGTTTGCAGAAATAAAGATTTAGGTAGGTCTTGGGTTGAGTGGGAAGCATTCCAGTGATGAGAATAGTAAAACCTGTAATTGGTTGCATTAGGACTCTGCAGAAATCACTATTACTAAGCATTTTAAAAACAGGTTATCCAAACATTTGCCAGACAACCCATGTGTATTTGATCCTAGAGCATCTAAATTACCTCTGAAGGTGCCTTTCAGCTGTACACAGAAGTTTAACTCAGACTTCATCTCCATAAACAAATTAATATGCCTTACAATTAGCAGAACTTTTAAATGCATTTTTCTGGTCTTAGCTGATGCTGAACACTGGATCTAATTCTCATATTTCAGCGCCACATACACAGTGTAATAGTTCCTAATTAATTACAGGGATGCTATCTCTATCCAGCAGTTCACATGCATATGAGGTCCAAAGAACAGAGAAAATATTCCTGAAATAATAAGGAACAAAATATGACCTGTTTCACTACTAACATGTAACAACAAGACCACAGTAGGCAGATGACACAGGTAAAGCTGTCTCCTTGTATTCAACAAAGGACAAGCCACAAAACAGAAGTCAGCCAGCTATGAAATGTGTGATCCCTGGGCCTCAAATCCTGTAGTGGCTTGTGTACCTTCAGTCTGATAAAAGGAGTTCCACCAAGTACCACTGCTCAGTACCTAAAATGTCCTCAATTACACAGGTTTTGTGAAAGAAAGGCTTATTTTTGCTCAAGAGCTCAATTCAGTAAACAATAGCTATGCCTAGTAGCACACTATTTCTAAAGGCTCTTTTCTTCTTCGAAATGAAGCACTCTATCCTAGCCAAGCCATTATAATAGCAAAAAGTAATTTTGCACTATTACGAGCAAACTGAAAATACCAGCATTAACAGAATTCAAAGAATACGTAATCAGGTTTAAATTAGAAATTGAAAACTAACATTTCCTCTAATTTGAATTAATTCTTGAAACACTATAAACTTCAACTAGGCAATGACAGGCTAATTTTCTGTTTGTGTTTTTTTTTTTTTTTTCTGCTGAGGCTTCTCTTCTTAAGAGAACACAGAACAGGATCACTAACTGGGAGGAAATTAAGTATTTTTATCATTTAATGTTTCAAGCTGTAGCTTCACATTACTTACTGTACATCTTGATATTTGAACAGGATATTTTGTTACACAGTATTGTATAAACACTGAGGTATCTCTGTACTGTATTTTACAAACGTAAACAAATCAAATCCCACAACATGGTGAGAGTTGAGACATTAATGTGCCCACTTTACAAACATAGAACAAAGGAATAGAAAAGATGAGATAAAACAGTAATCTTTAGGAGACTTGGTTGCACCCCAAAGAGCAAGGATTGGTCCTGTTAATCATGACAAATGGCTGAATTTGCAGATTATGTAACATTAATTGAACATGTGTTTGGGACTGTTACAAATCCAGACCTAAAGACTGCAGTTGGGCAGCGAAAAATTAAGACACACTGATACACAGTTGTAAAAAGTACAGTTAAGTACAAAATATTTGCATTAATTATTTTCTTTTAATAAACCAAACAAAACCAGAAACTCTACCATATGTTTGAGCCTTTAAATCAATATAAACCTCTGCCACCCAAGCAAAACAGTAACCTGCAAGAGTTTCATCTTTTGCATGGGCCAGCTACTAGAAGGCTGAATATACATTTATTTAGATATAATAGCTCAGAGATTTGATGAATGACCATGTCTCCTGGACTTAGCAACAGATAACATTGTAGACTATTTTACTTTCCAACTTGATGCATATTATTTATTCCTTTCCCTCTAGTTTTTTCCCCAGTCTTTTTCCTTCCTTACTCGAATCTTCCCAGAATGAGCTGCCTTAGAGCTACACAGCAATTTCCAACAAAAAATTCTTGATTTCAAGTGAGGTCTGCCACATTCTCTGCGAGTATTTCTACCAGTAGGATAGACAGTCAGTCCTTCCATTCCTACTAGTAGTGTACATACATACACACACTCCTGCATACATATGTATCTGTACATATACACATGCATATTAGTTCAAATTACGTCATTAACATAATCAGATGTAAACCCCCTGGATTTCAGAACTTTCAAAATTGCCCTGAGAATATATGTTATAAACCCATCTCAAGTAAATCTTCTGCCAAGCAAGCCAATTCCTGCTTTGGGATGTAAGCCTTTCTTTCTGGTTTGCATATTTAAACACATATACATATACAGAAAATGTCTAGCTTTTGTCGCAGCATTGAAGACTGAAAAAATCTTTAGGTTTGAAACCATTCCTGGCTCATTTCTAGAGTTTCTCCCTTTGCATTTAACTCAGGTTTTTTCTTCTTGCTCACAGTAGTACCTATAGATGAGGTGATAAGATGCAAGACAAGTCTTCCTGTTCCATTGCCTAACTTAAACTTGATGTCATCCCAGAATACAAGGAATGATAAAGACAAGGGAGGCAGGGATCTCAAGTTGAGCAAAAACATGTCTCAGGCATGCACTAGGATACTACAACTGAGAATAGTGAGTTTTCTGTGTTCTGTGAACCAGAAAAAGAACTGCATGAAAATGGCACTGGCTCACCACACATGAGCTTGGGGGAAAGTTCTGCTTAAGTGAAGAAAAAAAAGAATTTTCACAAAAGCTTTCAATGCAGTAAAATATGATGGGTTTCCACACTGATGTCCAACAGCTCACCATGACAATCAGTAAGTTACCTTCCTGATGTGCACCAAGACACTAAGAGTACAGTAGGACTATATCTTCTCAAATAAATTATTATAAGAACATTTTAATTTAATCAAGAAATAATTATCAGAAAAATTTGGACTAGTTTCAGTGAAACTACTGAAGTGTTGCAAAATAATCACATGCCAAGTGTGGAAAATTTCAACCACACATCAGTAAGCTGAGGAACTTTAGAAGCAATTGGGAAAATAGTCTTAGATTGGGAAGTATTTGTCAATCTTAAAAACAGCCCTCTTAAGTATAGGCCTCTCTCCTAACACTACGTTGGCTGTAATACTTCAGTTTTATTCTGAACTTAATAGTAACCTTAATATTAACCTTAAAAAAAAAACAAACAAAACAACAAACCAAAAAAACCCCCAAACCAGCTTAAATAACCTAACAACACTCATTCAGATAAATTTTGTCAAAAAAACCACAAGAAGAAATACAGGGAAAAAAACCTACTCACACACACTAGCTGACAAACTGAATATAAATGAGGCTAGCAGGTAAGTAATTGCCTGGGGAAAAAAAAAAAAAAAAAAGTAGCACAAAACCCCCAAACAGTAGTGATAATATAGTAAGTACAAATATACCTTGTCCTTGAGGAACTCCATAAAATTCAGCAGCTATCCTTGCTGCTTCCTTACGGTTTCCTTTCACAATGTAGAAATGACTAAGTATAGCAAGGCTGATCTTCACAAAAAGTTTAAAACAAAAAAGTGAAAGTATGGTAAAGTAGACATTGGATAGCTGCTGGGCAAAAGGGCGACTTTCTTCTATGACAGTCATTGCTGCAGCAAAAGCGCTCTCAGTGTTTGGGTAGGGCTCTCAAATGTGTTGATAAGATCATATGGCTCCAGCCATGCACTCTTGGGAACAACTGGTCCTGAGAAAAGAAAATATCAGCTGGTCATGATGCCTGCTGCTCAAAATATGACGATTATTTATACTGTACATAGTATTGAGTTCACTACTGCTCCTGCTAGCCTGGTGATATTCAAGTGGGGCAGAATATAACAGAAATAGGTTCCAAGATCCCGGATTGTATTTGTTCCAAATTTCCTTTCCAAAAAAAAGTCTGTTTTGTTCCAAATTCTGCATTTCTAATTGATTTATTTACCCTATTAATACATGTGTAAAAACACACTGTCAAAAGTATTATTAAGAACTATAATTTAATATATTAAACCAGGTGAGTCAGGTAATCAGTTTTTGCTAAAATAAGTTCTCCTGCTTCTTAAGTGCAATTGGTCTTTTGTGCTACTTCATTTTATGTTACGACTAATATTTTTTCTTACAAAACTAAACCCACATCAGTAAATACTTGAAATGCACATTAATAAAGAAACATATTTAATATATACTAGCTTTGACAGCCTCTTATTATTTTGTTCCAACTGAATGAAAATACCTAGTATACAAGGCTTACAGCATTAGACAAAAAACAGTATTCAGAGCAAATTTTAGGAATCAAACTCCTAGATATTTTTATAAATAAAATCATGGAGCATCTAGAATGCAATTAAAATTAAATAAATGCAATGGTAAATATATACAGCATGGAAAATTTCCAATGCTTATGATACACATTTCATTATGCTGCATTGTATTATTTTAAACCTATGACATGACAGACTTCATTTCTTGGCCAGTTTTAAAGAAAGCAATCTATAAATTCCTCAGGTTTTTTAAGAATTAATTTGCTTATATACCATAAAGTTATTACTCACAGTCATCAGGAGTTACATACAAGTTGTTCTATTAGTGTGAGTAATTGCTGAGTAAATAATGGTGTCACAACATGATACAAACTGAGGAGCTGCAGGACAGTACCAGATTCCTAACTAGGTGATAACCCTAAAATAATCACAGCAGCATAGGAAAAGCTCTTGTTCTAAACTTTTACATTTCTTTTTAAGTACAAGAAATAGTGTCTTAAATTATAGTTTAAAATACTCTACCCACAGTAATTTTAAACTAAAACAGTCTTTCTGTTCTACCCTGGATTCTCTTTTTTGATGGTCAGAAGAAAACATTTTAGAATGCTGGCGACTGTCCATCAGGAACAGAGGGTATGATCCAAATGTCACTGCATCCACAGATCCCTCTGACTTCAATGAACAGCATAGCAGGCATTAAGGATATGATACAAAATCATATTTCTGAAAGGAAAGTGGCAAAATAAAGAACCTCTTATCATCTGACTCCAGGAGAAATTTATTAAGAGTAAGAAATAGCAATGTTTTCTGGAAGCTACATTCAAGTAAACCTATATAAATGAAGAAAAGACAATGATAAAAGAAAATGTGCTTGGAAATAAGTATCAAGATTTTTAACAGACATGAACTGAATTGTGCTTGAGAGAAACACATTCAGTCTTTTTCCTTGGAAAAAAATAGTCAACATAAAAGTCAAAACAGTAACTACAAGAGGCAATTAAAAAGCAGTTTACACTGTAGACTACATTAGTTTGTTAAAAAATATATGCATTTTCTCCTAAATTTATAGGCATTTTCTCATCCAGCCAGAATAGGAACTGCTCTCCTCATACCATAGTTAGAAGCAGGAGTGTGTACTTAAAATGCCAAATGAGAAATCCTTTTTATATTTGGCATATTGTTATCTGACACTGAATTGAGGTGTCATGTTTTCCATAAGGATAAATAGGCATTATGTTCTGAGCCACCACTGCCAATTTCCGTTTTGATCATTAACAGAACCAATATTTTCCTTAGCAACACATCCAGTATTGGAATTTATTACTTTCATATTTCTACTATATTATTAAGCTCAATTCAATCAGTCCACAGAATTCCCCTGCCATCTTACAAAGTACCTGTTTTGCAAATTTACCATGCAGAATAACGAAGAATCATAATTATCTCATGGAAAACCTTTTTCTTCTTTATAGCGTTTTATGTGACTCCACATTGCATCATCTAGTAACTGTGCTTTCCCATCTGGACTTCTCCCATGTTTTGTTAATTAACAAAGTAGTCTTTCTTTACAGAGGTGAAAATCCAAATAGTAATTACTATAAATAACAGCTGGAGTTAACAGCAACACTCAGAGTTAATCTACCCCTTACAATACTGTTTCCTGCTTCTTATAACTGCAGTAGATAAACCACTAAAAAGAGATTTCTCAGTTGTTGTCTTCTTTGGGTTGAATTTTTCCATAAAGGGTCAACAAATATAACAAAAACCTTTTAAAAAATAAGGTTGTGGATGCATGTAATATTTTGTAAGTGATCTTTCAAAAATCCTCTGAACTGTAAAACAACATGAAAACTGAGCAGGAGGGTTATTCTTGTATCAAAGCTTGTATTTTGTCCTCTCAAAATAATTTCCCTCCTCAGGTATAAACTACATAAAAATAAAAGAAATTATGAGTGTTGAGAATTTCAGTTCACACATGCCCACCAGCAGCTGGCAAAATTACTCTCCTAATAAAATTTCTTCTTTTTTAAAGCTCTACAACTCATACATGCCAGCCTAACTGGGAACTCTCCCAAGTGCACAGAACAACGAAGTTTATCCTAATCTAAGGGTACTAAAGCTCTGCAGAAATTGCCATTACAGCTTGTTGGCCAGCCCATGCTACCAGGCACCTAGTCATTAAGACAGAGTGACTGGTCAGATGTAAATGCTCACATGGCATTTTGGAAGAATCAACAATGTGAACACTTAGACAAACACAA
This sequence comes from Microhierax caerulescens, assembly GCA_035590215.1. Taxonomy (NCBI): domain Eukaryota; kingdom Metazoa; phylum Chordata; class Aves; order Falconiformes; family Falconidae; genus Microhierax; species Microhierax caerulescens. Next base: position 852,629 of record JAVJGJ010000001.1, read on the forward strand.
AATACCTGAGCACAAGCCCATGCAGACTGGGAGAACCAGGACCAGAAAGCTACAGATGTTGCAAAGGAAATCAGGAAGTAGAAGCATGAGGAAATAAATTAAGGCTCTGACATTCCATGTGATACCATGAAAGAGTGCAAAAAGCTGGCATGTAAAGGTTCCAAATTTTCTATTGCACGGCAACATGAAGCAATTGGAGTCTGGTCTTGCAGCAGTGCAGAATGCTGACAGCTTCCAAATAGAAATGCATCAGCAATATGTAACAAATATAAAAAGTTACAAAAATGTCAAAGCACTTGAAAAAAGCAGTGGTTTACACTGGACATTCACATTTCCTGGATAGTTTTGACTTCTGGAAATTAAATATCTCTTGCCTAATTTCCTCACTTGTAAAATGGGTTTACAAGGGCCACTCAGTGGAGTACTCTGAAGATGACCTCATTACCGTTAACAAAAACTTCCAATATTCTGGTGAAAACAATACTGAAACTAATTAGGTATCTAACAATTTTTCTTATAACACAAAATTTGGATAACAAACCTAAATAAAATGAAATATTGTATGTTCATTCACTTAATGGCTACAAAAGGGCTAGCATGTCAAATTTTTGTAACATTTAAGGGTTTATCATAGCACACAGGAAATTGGCACCCAGCTACACTGCAGATAAACAATATTAGGATTTTTGTTTTAAGAACATAGTAATGCTGTGACATACAAGAATCCCCCTAGCTTGACATACTAGCATATTCATGGTAAATAAAACAAGAGCAATGTAATCATTTCTCTGATATGCTTTCCTCATTTCTGGCATTTAACTATTTTAATTTTAAAATCATTTTAAAAGCTTCAAATACTGGAATTTATGGTCTTAAATTCCCTTTTAATGTAGCTTGGTCAGTTATCATTTCTAAAGAACATAACCACTATATTCAAGACAGCAATATTCCCATTTGTAACAACTATAAAAGTGGTAAATTTCAAACTCCAGTGCTCAAAGTAGCCTGCCCTTTAATGCCTTACAGTGTAGTGGCCAACTACAGAAAAAAAGTATTCAGCAGCAGCACCTGTTTATGCTAATTCAAACTGTTTGTGAAATGTAGCGTGACTTACCCACAACCAGAGTAACTTTTAGAAAAAGTATGCTCTACCTTCTATGCTAAATTACATAAACACATTAATAAACTCTTTATTTTGTTCTGGCAATTTCTCCTCAATGCTTTGTAAGACCAGTGTGTTTAATTTTCAGTAAAGTAAGATACACAGGAAAAATAACACAACAAAAATAACAACAATAAAAAATAAACAATATTTAGGTTTTCGAGGCATTTTTTAATACTAAAGACTGTTAAACCCTTAGCAATACAATTTCTTTATAGCATATGCTGTGTCTTTGTTTTTGGAAAATACACTTCTAATTAAACCTTTTAAGTTATACCCTTAAGTTAAATTTATATATGCTGTGAAGGAGTAATTATATTCATGGCATAAATCCTATTACAGTTAGTTTTAATAGATTTCTTCAGTATTTTGCAGATGCATCTAAATGTCTGAAAGTGAAATTTTTTTTTAAAGATCAGATATGCAATATAGTATAAGGAATTATTTGTATGACATTCCACCTGCATGTCTTTCTCCACATACAATATATTTGGCTAAAAATACACAAGAAGGTAAGATAGCCATCCTGGTTTTGAAACTTCTGCCTAATAACAAATATAATAGAAGATAATTCAATGAAATAGGATGCCAGGCAGAGGAATGGGAGCTCTTAGGTGCTTTGAGGAACATGTTATTTTATACATTATAGACAATCCACCAGGAGAAACTTCGAAAACAATGACCTTGAAACAGAAAGAGTTTGAAATAAAATCAGTATGAAGCCACTAGTTGTAGTACTGAGATTCTGATGTAAGCATACAATGCTTGATGAAGAACTAAAATATGCTGAGAAGCCTGAGATACTAAAAAGGCAATGTCTAATTCAGCATGAAAAATGCTTAGTGATCTGCTGACTTGTATTTTAATAGGTGTATGGGCTGCTAATCCTCAATCCTTAAAATTTTATCTGACTCATCTATACTTACTGAATGTTGCTTATATCATTTCCTCCTTGATGTACATTAAGCAATATTTTCTATTGTTATTTGAGGCATTTGAACTGAATAAATCTAGACACAGAGCAACTATTTTTAAATGCATTTGCTCACATATGTTGTTATGCAAAATGTTACCTTAAGCTAACATTGCAGGCAAGGCAAAAAAAGGCAGATGTTCCTCAAAAAATGACAGACATCCTACAAAACAATCTTCAAAAATATTAAACATTCTTTTCAATAATATCCCCCATAAGTTAAGAATATTATGCATCTATGGTGATGCACAGAAAAATAAACAAAAAAAATATTTGGTAACTGCAAGAAATTCGGAAATTGGGGTGACTGGAAGACATCAAATACACCTCTATCCAAATTCAAGCCCATTAGCACAACCCAGATGTTACTCTTTCTTTGCAAAATATGAAAAGAGGTGGCCAAAATACAGACATTGTGCTAGTTTGGGGGGAATGAAGAGAAAAAAGTGAGAGAACACAAACTTTAGTTCAGAAAAGACCAAGCCTGGTTCAGATCTGAACTGCTTTTTCATTGCACCCTGATGTTATCCTTAAAAATTCTACAGACTTACTGGGCCAACGTCATGTTCACAGCACAAAAACTTGAGAGTTGTGTTGCCACCTGACGTAAACACAACATTTTAAAACAAATAAATGAAAGGCCTACATCTCCTTTTTACAGTTTTTCTTCCTGAAGTACCTTAATGCCATGTCTATCCAGAATCTACGCAAACAATGCGGCATGAAGTTACAGCTGATATCCAAAGTTATGTTTCATTTGGATTTCTGCAGTTCTCATAATTCATGTTAGTCTCCTGACTACCCAACTAAACACCAAGTCTCTTTCAAAATGCAGTGCAATGACATCTTAAGTGTCTTAAGAGGGAAAACCAAAGTATCATATAACATGTTACACTCCTCATCTTAGTAGTTGTGCTCTGACTTTTCACGCTTATTCTACTGAACACCTATGTATTTAGACACTATACCTCTCCTTGCATAAGACTATGGAACACACCAGTTAATTTAAAAAGCTTTAACACAAAAAAAAAATATCTTATACAGATTCTATTACATATATAATTTCTCTCTGTATTTTGGTGTAGCGCATTATTTCCAAAGAGTTCTCAAACTGCTCCAGAAAGTCCAAATTCATGCCTTTGGATAGATATGGTTATATGTTTGGGTTTTTTTCCTCTACTGTATTAAAATCAGTGCTCTGATACAGTTTAGGTTCTACACAAGTCAAGTTCTTCTGGTACATGAATGATGCAACTTTTTGTTTGTCACATCATGGGAAGTTTGCTTATTCTGCTAACTTTCACTGACTTCACATTGGTATTATTTAGGTGTTTTGTCTTTCCTACTCCTGTCATAGAAAACAGTTCTAACATACAGATTTGCATATCTGGGTTTCCATCCATATCCTGGTCAAGAATTTAAATATCAATATCTCTAGACATAACAGACATACTGCCACATGTATTTAAAAACCATAAAAAGTAACTCAGGTATGTAAGCAATGATGAAATTCCAGTTTTCTAACTTTCTCAGTTCTTTGAAGGAACAAACTAATTTTAAAACTATATCACTTTGTTAGACACCCACTAGATAGCTGATTCTCACAATGGTGATAGATGCCACTTCACCTCCAAGTCTAATATCAAACAGTCCCTTCTATCAGCAACATTATCATATTAGCATGCTTGATCGGCTTAACCAGTCCATTTAATCACTTACAGTAAAGTTGTATACAGAAGGGAAGCAGGTATAACTGACCAGCTTACAAGTAAATTCAATCTGAGTGCTACTAAGAAACATAGTAAGTTTGTCCTACACTGTTTGTTACAACCTTCTTTGGATACCTAACACAACCCAATTATTAAAAGTATTATAGAAGATTCCAAAATAAGTCATGTGTGTACTTGGAGACATTACTAAACTCAGAAACATGTCAGACAGCAGGCACACACAGCCTGCTGACAGACAAACTCTAGCAAATTTTGCCCCCCAACAGTTTCAAAAGTTACCACCTCCAGCTGCCCATTCCATTCCTCAGCTAAAGGTTCCTGCCCTTCCTTCTCCCTTCCTCGAAATCAACAGGAAGGAATCTGTACTGGTATTCAGCCACTTCAGTTCAAAACTGGCAGTTTAAACTGCTGAGGAGTTTAAACTAACTGGCTGGATTTTACATTGAAAAAAACACACCCCTTACCACCCATTCTCCTATGGAGATAGTAACCTACTAAAAAGTAGTAGCAAACTATGAAGAGAGCATAATACCAAAATGCACACATACAAACTGCCTCTTATTAAGGACATTTAGCTGTAATTTTTGATGGTTCAATGTACCAATACAGCTGTATCATTGAAACTTTGAAGAGTCTCCTCATTTTGCATCTCCTTCCCTTTGTACAGTTCCTTTCTTGGGTCCAAATGTTTTCATCACTAAACACATGTCTACAGAACTTCACAGAATCCTCCTTCAGCAACTAACTTACCCTCTTCCTTAGGTACATGGTACTAGAGCTACTGTGCTTTTGATATTTAAACTAGCTTAGTAGGCAGTGCAACTACCCTATTAATCTAAATTCACGTAACCATACACGGTACTTTTGCAGTTTTTACAGTTAAACTTTTCTTTAATGAACTGCAAAAATATCACGTTTTTAATAAGTAGCTTTCTCTAAATAAATAATAAATAAAGAAATCAGTAACACTCAAATCCTAAAGGAGCCATGACATACAGATTTGGTTTTCATCACATATACAGTTAGTATGTGAAAAATGAATTTGACAGAAATTTTCTATTTCAACTGACAGTTTTCAGAAGACTGGATTTGCACCTCTAAGTAATACCTCTGCCATTTTGAAACTTACATAGACCTCTTCAGCTGTTTGAATTAACACTACCTGGACTTATGAAACTATTTGGGATTCATAGTAATTACTTATTTATGTGTAAGACCTTTAAATTATGTCATCGAGATGAAACAATCATGAATTATTCTGAAGTTAAATGTCTGCTCAAAATAGTATCTGTTGAGAATGTTTTTTTTTAATTCCCTTCAAAATTGTTAATTTTATTCTACATTAGACTGTCTCTTGTCTTTAGTCATTTAACTGATTATTTTTTTTTCACAACAAACTGTTTCTAAAAACAGTGAAATCATGTTTCCTTTAACTTCACACACCATCTCTTCAAAGTTTTTCCAGGTTTTCTTTTGGCCTGAGTAATCGTTTCATTTGACTCCTTTCTGTGTAAAGTATCTTTTGGTGCCCATGAATGTTATTAATGAAAGGAAATTATATAGTCAACTTCATAACTTGGTAGAGACAAGAGTTAAAAGATTATTCTGCCAGCATATGTCACTATATGCTGACTCCCATGGCTAGTGTTCCTATCAGAAAGGTTTTTTTCCATCCACTAAAAATGGTATCAGTTAAGTGATATCATCATGACAGAGCTAGCAAAACATTCTTTTCCTCAAGCAGAGGCATGACAGTCTCTGCTTGTGCTTTTACAAGAGACATAAAAATACTTCATGATGAAGAACTTCTAACTGACTTAGGGAATGAGGTAAAACTGGATGGAGTGAGGTGGATCAGTAGCACGCAGGTTTCTTGCCACAGAATGCAAAGCACAATGAAGTGTGAAAGCTTCAGCTGAATCAGCGATGTATGAGAGGACTTTACTTAACATGGCTTTGTATGCCATGGAACGGGCAATAATAGATCTGACAGGAGACAAAAATGAATTGTGTTGGGCTCCAAAACATACTTAGAGTTTGTTTTGGAACCAAGAATACTTGGTTCCCTCTCCAATGCAGCATTCTTACGCCGCTAAATGAGACAGTGTTATAAAATATCAAGTTCATTCTGAAATCAGAAATTTAAAATTCCCTGAGATTTTGCTGGAGGACTAGCAATAAGCATACAGAGGCAAGTGAAAACTGTTTACTTATCTTCTTATTCTCCATACTTTGAAGATACAAAGCAAAAAAAGGAGGTCATGAGGTTAGAAGCAGAAACCCTTCAATGCACTGCAGAAAGACTGCTTCTCTTAGCCACAGCCTTTCCACACAGGTTGTAAAAAAGGCCCACCCAGAAGAGGTGCTAACTGAAAGGGGGTTGCTGCAATAGAAACAAAAATTCCTCAAGTTGCTCATGGCCACATTTATTTTCATCTGCATACCAAGAACTGCCTAAGAGGTTGTGTGTTGCTACATTTCAACAATAAAAGACAAATTCAGTAAAGGATTTTGATATTTATGGTAAAATCTAGGAAGTATATAAATGGCCCTAGACCAAAAAAAGTCTAACTAGCTAGGTGCCAAAGATGGCACAGGCACCTGAACTTTCACCTGTAAAATCAGGCAGAAATTTAAGCCCCAAGGTCAAAGGTTCCACCACATGGGCTGAAGTTAACACCACTCCTTCACTTGGAATTCACAAACCATACACCCCAAACTGTCAGCCATCTCAAAGCTGCTATGTATGTGTACCATGTTAGAACTAATCTGACTTCAGCAGAAAAACAAAGAACTCATAGCAATCTCCGTTCATGGTCAATGTCAACACTTGCCATTTTATTTACAGATTAAAGGAATCACTCACTAACTTGACCATCAGACTAGAAACATACCAAACAAAGCAAGCAAGCTACTCTCTCTGAGAAGATTACTCTAATCATCGCATGCTGACTGGGATCAATCCTGTTGAAGTGCTGACACTATAAAAAAAGAACACATGATTAATAGATCAAAGAGGCATAAGAACACAATTCCAAAGTTGGATAATTCTGGGGAGGAACAGAAGAAAGGAGAATTCTATGTTTCAGACTTGCTCTCAACCTCATCTCTGCATTTCGTTCAATTAGTCTGTAATGAAAAATTATGAAATTTCTTGAAGTAAGAATCAGCCTGAGCACTGCCATGCCTTAAGCACTCTGCTGGTCTGAGCCTGTGTACACTGCTCAGGCACACTGAATACCTTGTACCACTGCGTCTTGGAAATGGTCTCTGAAACTTTCCTGCCTCCCCAAGATTCTATAAATTTGCTTTCATAATGATAGTATTTGATCCATTCAAACTAATACAACTTACTTAGCTGACAGTAACTTATGCTACTATTCTTAAAAAAAAACCCCAGATTTTATATTTTTCACAGAACAATTTGGAACTTACCAACAAACAGCTACTGTGAATAACTATCTTCCCTTCTTCCTTCACAACTGGCTTCTTTGTTTCTCTTCTTTTGGTTTTGCAAGATTTCAGTCATTAAAAAGCTACAGGGTCCTTTGTTCTGAAACAGTAACAGATCAGTCCTTGAATAAATTGCACCATCTGTGTTCCCCTGCACACTGTGCTTTTAAGTGACATTTATTGAAGGGTTCTACTAAAATAAACCCAAAACTACACGAGCAACAGCCACATTTATTCATTTTTCTTAAAAACACATGCTAACACGAATTGGGCTAAACCTTTTGAATTTTGGTCTTCTTCAGGTACTTAATTGCTACTTGGGAAATTTCACTACTTTACTCCTGTAAATTCTGCCTTAGTTACTTAAGTTTTCCCCAACAGCAGATTTCCTTAATATCTAATGAAAAACTCCAAAGAGCAAAACCAAGAACTAAACACAAGACCAAGGCAAATGAGCCTTTTGTTTGTAGAAACAAGAAAAGGGTTGCGTTCACATTTGGAATTATCTTTTTGATTATAGCAGAGATTTCACAACTTCTGTAGCCTTTAGGTTCCTCAGTTTGCAGTAAAAGCTTCCTTGTTGCTTCTAAGTCTTCAAATATTGTGGGGAAATTTTTGTGGGGAAACAGCTATCCAAGGTTTCAGTAACACTACATTACAGACCATAAATCAAACCCCTTTACCTCACAACAACTAATGTTTTGACTAGCAAATCAAAACATAACATAATAACAAGCCAACAAAAACCTTTACACAAGAAACTCTCTGTGTTTCTGGAACTCTTCTGGAGTATCGGGAAGGTGGAGAACTACCAAATGGAAAATGGCAAAGAATTTATCATCAAAACATTGCTTAAGAACCTATTATCCTCTATAGGCCTGCGACTGGCTTAGTTATGGCAAATGCACAGACATACAGAAACCAACAGCATCGTGAAACAGAGGTTCCCAACTACAAGGAACGTCCCCATAGGTACTTTCACATCCTACATTAATAACAGTGCTAGAGAGATGTGCTACAGATACTCAAGCTGGGTAAAAACACAAAGCATGAGTATTATCTTTTTCCTCTTCCATTCCCTACCTTTATCTGCAAAGATTTTTCTTCCCTGAAACACAGAACTGACTCTCAGTTACAGGGGAGGAAAAGAAAGAGCACCATCACCACAGAACACACATATTTCAGAATAACCTGACAGTCTACACCTTCTTCTCCTTATCCCTTCAGTCACCATGGGGCTTCTCCCCTTTTCAGACCCCTGTGTCTGAGCTCCTGTTCCTACTCTCCATATTTACACCATTGGAATCTTAGGGCTGAAAAGTGGGAGTTATATTTAACTGAGCCACGGCTGACACCTGTTGTCTGCCCTGAGAAATCTGTGTTAATCAGGCCTGCTGTACTTAATACAGTGAAATATGGGGGGAAAAAAAACATTGTACAGGCTCTGTCTCCCCCCAGTTCTCAGATTTAGAATGTTGCAGGTCCAGGGAGCAGGGATGGGCACCAAGCAGGGGCCTGGGAAGAGGACTTAGAAACCACTTTGCTACATCAAATTGGTGCTAGCTTGCCTTATTTTAAGTGGAGAAGAAGGGTGAGAGACTGCTGTAGCCTGCAAATGGCGTGGAGTCACGGAGCCATCTGGTAAAGAAAAAGGATTCCAATGCCATGCCCAGATACTAAATGATGATTGGACTTATCTAATGACGGTTTACGTACTGGCAAGATGATTTACATAGTGAGCATGTATGTAACAAAGTGGCTATGAACAGGAACATCCCGTAGGAAACAAAGTAGTGAATAGCAAAGCACAATACTAGTGAAAGCAAGGTACAGGTATCAAATGAAAAAACCAACCTCAAATATTATTCACATTTTATTACATAAACTCAAAAATCCACCAGAGCTACAAATACCAGCATCCCTCTAAACCCGAATGCCTTAGAAACACCGGGGCAAGAAGTAATTCCCCAAAATGTGCTCCAACATGTAACAACCCTCTCGCCCCCCCCAGCCGTTAATGGCCCAGGCCTGGCGCACATACTGATAGCACTAACGGCGAAAGCGCCAAGCAGCAGCCCCGAGAAGCCTTGCCCCGGGGGTCGCTCCCAGAGGACACCGATGTGCCGCCACCAGGCGCTGCTCTGAGGGGCCCCGGCTGTGAGGGAGCCCCGGGGACCCCTCCACGGCCACGCAGCAGGGGACAGGCCGCAGCGGCTCCGGCTCTTCACGAAAGGAAACCAAACCGCCCGCAGCCGAACGGGGCGCAGGCGGGCGGGCCGCCCGGCCTTCGGGGTTTTTTTCTCCTATAAACCAGCCCGCGGCAGAAGCGCCGTACAGGCTCCTTTGTGGAAGTCAGTCACCTTTGGTACGCGACAGCCGAAGGGCACGAGGCCCTTCTTCCTCCAAACTCCCCCGTGCAAGAGGTGCTCGGCAGGGTGCGGCCCGCAAAAGGCATAGATAGCACCGCCGAGCGGAGCGCAGCCAGGAGGCCCAGTGCCGCGGGCCCCGAGGCCACACGGCGGCCAGGCGTGGAGCCGCGCCTCAGCGGCGGCCGGAGGTAGGCGAGGTCCGGCCCCAGCCGCGGGCGCAGGCGCCGTGCGGGAGGCCCGTGGCCCCACCCCGGTTGGGCGGACTCTGGGCGAGGCCGCGCCCCTTCCTTGGAGGCCC
>JAVJGJ010000001.1:863150-908616 GCA_035590215.1 Microhierax caerulescens
CCGCCCGGCCCAGCCCAATGAGGGAGTCCCACGACGACGCTCCGCCGCCGGGCGGGAGCCGGGGCGGTGCCGCCCGCGCTGGGCGCTGCGCTGCCGCTGGGCTCGGTGAGCCGGTGGCCGCGGGCCGCCTTGCTTGCCAGCACCGGGGGGTGGCCGGCGGGGGAGTCGAGCGAACTGCTTTTGCGAATTTAGGGCGTGCGAGGACCTCAATGAACGCGCGATTTGTCTCCCGGGTACCTTCTTTTTGTAATTAGTAGTTCCTTAGATTATTTTTTTTTCCACTGGTAATGTATTTTCATGCCTTTTCTTGTGAGCTCTGTGACAGTGAACAGCCCGGGATGGCCTATCTTCCCCTGAAACGCACCAGGTGTCGAACACGTAACACCACTTCCGAAGTGTGTTGCCCACGATGTGCTGATGCAGACTTGTGCTAGGGCAGCCTCTTTTCAATTTGCGGTTGTTTTGTTTTGTTTTATTTTGTTTGGTGGCTGGTTTTTTTTCTCCCCAAGAAGGAAATCTTATCACAGAAAACTTCCATCAACTTAAGTATGTATGACACAAAGGGCTGTAGTTCCACGAGCAGTTGAACAGCTGCTGCAGCCACCAAGAAGTGGTGGTCTTTGCGCCTGCCCCTCTACATGTGGGCCTTTACTAGAGCTGCACAGGGGAATTGGGCTCATAGGATGCTTTACTGAGCTGCTTTACCTAAACTAATGATTTTAGTTTGGGCTGAGTCAGTGAGATGACATCTCAGGATGCTCCATGAGCTGCAAGAAGCGCAAGTAGATGGCTAACAGCAGGGTTTGAAAGGGAAGGTGAATGTAAATAAAGAGTGCCCAGCGCTGTTTGGTTTAATACCTCAGGAAAAGAAACCCCGTGGTTATGCTAGACTTGAGGATTGCAAACAGCATAAAACTGGCATAAAAGCGTATTTTTGAGTGGACAGAATTTATACTGCCAGTCCCTTCCATGATGCAGAGATCTGGTATTAACGAGAGGCGTTATACCTTAATTGCTTTTCTCGAACTTCTGAGAAGTTCTGCAGACCCAAGGCTTAAGGCCTGTTACTCCACCGGATTGAGAGTGGTTCAGAAACAAAGTCAAGTGCTTGATAGGGGTTACTAAAAAGATGTCGCTTTTTGCAAAAGAATGAAATAGCAAGGCCTAAATTGGGGAGGTTTGCTGGTGTTTTTCTTAGCTACTGTTTCCAACAGTATTTTTTCTGCTGGTAAACTTTTTTTGTCTTTGAGATTACTAAACTTAGTTTTAACAACATGATGTTTTAATGGATGATTTTTCAAACTGAAGTAAATGTAATTAAGAAATTCATTTGTAACACAAGATTGTACGTGAGATGTGGCAATAAATTTTTGTAACAAGAGGAATTAAGGTTCATAGCTGATTGCCACCTGCTTATGGCATCGTCTTCATAGAAGGTAGGTTTGGTAAATTGATAAGCTTTGTGAATACGCGTGAAAATAGCTGCTGTCTCTGTTATTTTCCAGTTTCTTTTTCTAATACAGTTTAGTGTGCCAATGTCACATAGTCCTCCAAATGGGTTTTTTTAATAAAGTCTTAAAAAATTATGTGATATTCCGTAATGTAGAAGAAATCAAGCATTTTCTTTATTCCACTACCTAAATGTGTTCCAGGGAGAAATCTTCTAAGTTGGGTGAACTACAAACATAAACTCTCTTTTATCAGAATGATTGGACCACTAGAGGCTTTTTATTTTTTTATGGAAAGTTAAGAAAAGATATTGCAAGAGGTTGCCAGCGGACAGCTATGCAACACCAGAGCGTGTTCCAGTCAGCTTTATATATTGGGGGATGGCTAACACGTATTTTACTAAAATGAAATGCAGTGCAGTTTAGGAAGAGAGAGATACAGATTTTTGTTATCAGGAGAAAGTCTGTAGGCTATTGGTGTAACTTAGACTACTGTGGTGGCAAAGCCTGTTCAAAACTGGGGCTCCATAATTTCTGGAAGGCAGGTTTTATTTTGTAATGTTGATTATATTTTAGCCAAAAAGTATTTAAAAGAAAGTACAGAAAATGGATGAGGGAAATATGTAATAAGAATAATAATTTATGTAATGCATGAAAGAGAAATGATGAGAGGATAATCTTGTGTTTTGTTTTGTCTTAGAAAAAATGTAGAAGATTTCACTGGACCTAGAGAAAGAAGTGATTTGGGATTCGTCACATTTGACATTACTGCGGATATCCTTAATTGTGCATGTTATGAAATAAGAACACCTTGACATCTACTTTTGTTACTTATAATCTTCAGATATTCAGGACTTGAGGAAAACTAGCAATTTGTCTCAAAATATAAATTTAAAGCAGTGAGAAGTAGTATTTTACATAGCTAGGGCAGTAAAATAGAACTTGGAATAACCTTCTGCCTCTAGTAGATGACAGAGGGCAAGTTGTTTTCTCTCTTTAAGGCCTATTTTTAAAATCAAACTCTGTGGTGAAGTGCACTGTATCTAGTAATAGGAAGTGCGGTTTAACATCTGGACAGTATTATGGTTAATTGAAGTTTTGACATGTTAATTAATTGAAGGATTGACATGTTAATTAATTCTAGGGTTTATATGATACACTATTTTGACTGTCATACTAAATCTATAGACACTCCTAATACACATTTCAAAATAAAATAATTGTGTGGCTTTCAAGGTTCTGGCCACGTAATAGTTGCATACAAGTACCTGTCTCCATTTAAAAATAAAAAGACACTCTAATCCTTTACTTGCTTAGATTTTTGAACTATGAAATCTTTAACGTAGGATGAAATTCATTGGGAAGCTTATGAGGTGCTACAAAATGTATTGTGTTATTTTGGGGCCTCTTACTACAACTTTTGTGTTCTTTCTCTGTTAGTCTGATATTTATTGGTCAAAGAGGATTGTGTGTGGGTGGTTTTGTTACCTTTTGTTTTGGGTAGGTTTTTGACAGTAGAAGGGAATCATTCTTAGGGGTCTTGACATAAAAATACAGATCTGTTTTTCTGCAGAAGTCAGTACCAAATACAAGGCAGCATGCTTTGATTACACCGAGTCTTGCTATGCAACTGGGCTGAGATACCTGGAATCTTTTTCTGTCTGCTGTCACTGTGTTAGGCAAGACACTGATTACCTCTGTGTTTGTTTCCCTGTTTTGGAGTATGCTACATTGTCTAAGCAAACCAAACAGAATACAACTCTTGAATGCATGTGAATGCTGGATAAACAGGTTAATTGGATTTTACAGGTGTGTGTTGCAAGGAATAAGGGATTTGTTTTTATTAACTGGAAGCAAACGAGGTGAACTCCCAAGTCATGAGTTTTACCTCTGAAATGCCTGTATGTGTGATGACCAGAAACTAAAATTCTAAAGCAGGTTAATTGAATTGTATGTAGCGTGTACAGGGGGAGGCACAGCAGGGCAGTACAGGACCTCTAAAAGAAACGTTCTTATGCAAGGATTAGTCTGCAGTATGTGGACATAAAGATTCAGTGTATTAATGACTTCTAATAGTAGCGGTAGTTTTAAGTTTATTTTTATAAAAACTTTGACTTAAACGTTCATGCCTTTGTAGTATGCAATTTTCTGGGAGGCTTTCTTTTTGGACAAAATTTGTGAAGAGATACTGGTACGTGGGCTCTCTTAACTAACAGACACAAGTTGTTAGTCCTAGAAGGAAATAAATAAAATTATAGTTAGAAAAAGAAACTAGGGAAAGGAAAAAGGGGGAGGAAGCAGTTTTAAAAAACTTTTTAGCTTACCTTAATTCATGGGTAACTTTAGCAAGTGTTAAGAAATCCTGCAAAAGAGATTTCAGAATCTTTTTTGTTGTTTTGAGTTAGGTGGTGAAAGTGTTCAAGTAAAATAGCTCCAGCTGTTCTTGCAGCAATTATTTTTTTATTAATATAATTAACAGTTAATTATTTAATTCTTTCCTTACTTGCCCTTTGAATTAGCAGCTTAAAACCATGGTTCAGTCTCAGGATGAGTGGGACAAGATAGAACAGATTTTTGAGGCTGGCGGGGGGAATCTTTAGTTTATTCTTTGAGATAGTGGCAAATAGAATAAAGAGAAGAACTGGGAAATAAAAGGTTACAGTTCATCTTTATCGTGAGTTAAAAAGCCTTTTGCTTAGCAATCACACATGTGCATTTTCTTGCTAAATAGACAAGTATTGAGAATATCAACTTTATTATACTTGACCTTATATATTATTATAATGGCAGTCATCAGTTCTTTACTGTTGATGAAAATCTGAGCGGAGTTCTGTTCCAGTATAAGAAGGTGACTTTCTTTGTAGTAATCAGGTAGTTAAATATCCTAATTCCTGGTGTCCCTTCCACTATGGAATCTACTAACTTCTCTAGTGTGGGTATTAAAGGCTCTTTGAACTCTCCACTCTCTGACAATTTTGTATTTATATGTTGTTTAGTGCTATTTTATCTTGATCCACAGTTAGATACCAGGGTTCTTTGACAGTATAAATAATTGCTTTGAAGATATTTACTGAAGAATTCTGTCTTGCCTTTTTATGTTTAAGGTTTTATAATAGATTGTCTGGGAGTGGATTATAGTTACTAACTTGCAGTGTCAAATATAGAACTCTTAAATCATTGGAGGAAATGGCTGTTAAATTTCATAAATAGCAAAAAAGAAACAAAACAGAAAACAACCAAAACAAAAAACTGTTGTTCTAATATGATTAAAATATACATTAGAACTCCTGGAGTGCTCTGATGGATAAATAAGATGAGGTATGTTCAAAGGCAAGAACTCATTGTAATTTTCATAGCCTATTTAGATCTAGTAAAAATAACACAAGGTTATGTAATTACAATATGGTATTTTTCTTAACTTGCATACATTTGGAGAGTATATTTGACTGGAATGTTAAACAATTGTTTCTATATTTGTCTGCAGAATATTCAACGAAAAACAATGTAAGTATCAAAAAGAAAGTTGAAGTGATTACCCATTTTGTACTGCAGCTATTTTTAACATTCTGAAGTTCTGCTGGGAAAAGTTAAGGTACCAGCATTTCCTGCTATCTGGGACTGTTTCTCCTGGCCTTCATGATTGTTATTTTCTTGACAGTTTAACTGCAGGGTGGGAGGTTCACCCTCATGAAACCTAACTTGTATGTGACCAGCAGAGTGGGAGAAAAGTAGCACATGCCTTGTTGTTGTTCACTTACAACAGTGTACTGTAAATTAGGTTTTTTACTTGTTTTGTCCTGTCACTTTGGATAGCTGAAGGCTTTCTTTACTGATTTGATAGGAGCTGTGTGGAACAGCCTATGGAAAAATTATTTTAATGAAACACTAAGCTGCCATGGTATCATTGAATTCTAATTTAAGCTACTGTGGTCACACTGCAAGGATATAGTGAAGACTTAGTTTTGAGCAGCAAGTTAAAAAAAACATCTCCCTACTTTTCTTTCTCTCTCTCCCCTCCTTTCTCTCTCCCTCTTTTTTTTTTTTTTTCTTTTAAAGTACCGTAATTATTTTATACATGCAGGTGCATATGTGGGTATTGTGTTTGTGCTAAAATAGTTTTTAGGGTTCTTTATTAGCATATGGGACTTCATTGTCTTCTTTCATCTTTTATGTATTTCTTCCCATAAATCACTAGTTCTCACAAATACTGATAAATATTTTTTTCTAGTATTGTTCTATAAGGTACTAAACAAGACTGATTAGCAGCTAACTACTTAAAAGAACAGTATAAAGTTTCAAATGTTTCAGAATTTGGGATTGGTCTGTTTAGTTATTCATACAATTCTTGGGATTACACTTGCAGTTCAAGTAGAGACTTTTTCCATGAAAGTTGGAAAGATGTTCAGTAACTAGACAGAGTCATGATAGCTCAATTCAAGCCCTTTATTTGAAACTAAGTCTAAATACTGCTTTAAAAGTAACTTCCTTTGCAATTCAAAAGGAAACCCCATCATACTTTGTAAGTCTTAGAAAGCTTATGACTTGTTTAAAGGTCTTTCTCATGTTTTATTGAACTCTTTGTTGTTCCCATTTATTCTGTGCCAGGCTTTGGTGTGTACTAATATTGGTAGTAAACCATTTCCCCTCTGTAAACCATTATTTTGTGAAATTGGTTATGGATTGCAAGCACATACTCCAGGGTTTTCAGACAAATAATGCTATGAAATTCCAGTGACTGAATATGATCTTGTAAGGTATCTTGCTGACTTAATTACAATTGTATTTTTAGGCTCTAAACCAGGTGGTCCTCTGGGATAAGGTCATGTTGAGAGGAGACAACCCAAGGCTGTTCTTAAAAGACATGCAGGCAAAGTACTTTTTCTTTGATGATGGAAATGGTCTTAAGTAAGTAAATCCTTTTTTATTATATTATTTGGGGTGTCTTGATTTACTTGCGTACTTTGCATTTTATAAGTGTTTTTATTGCTGTGGTGAGGTACCTATATATCATACTCTATCAGTCTATTGCATCTTTGTAGTTTTATTGTTAGCAGATGACCTTGTGATATGAAATGCCCTGTTTCTTGTGTATTTAATTTATTAATTTCTGTATCTAATTTATTTCATATTAGTAATTACTAATTAAATTGGTGGACTTGAGTATTTGTGCTGATAGTCTTTGTTGCTTTTGCAGGGGAAACAGGAATGTCACTTTGAGTCTCTCCTGGAATGTTGTACCAAATGCTGGCCTTCTACCTCTTGTAACAGGATCTGGACATGTGTCTGTACCTTTCCCAGATACCTATGAAACAACAAAAAGTTATTAAATTATAATACTGAATCCTGAGCAAGATATTTTTATACTGTATATTGTGAATAAATTTTATTGCGGTTTCTTCTCACGTCCCATGCGGCCCTTCAGTGAAAGGTACTTAATTTCCTCAGGTCTAACAGCAGAGGAAAAGGAAATAAAAGTTCAGGTGTGTGTTTTTTTAATAAATAAAAATATAAATAAAAATAAATAAACATTGAAGCAGAAACTTAAGGGAAAGGTAAATTGCAAAGTAATGGTTTTGGGGGGAAAACTGGGGAATTTTTTTTTTTCTTTCTCCTGGCCATCTGGGTATAGTTCTCCTTTTCTTTTTAATAAACATTTTTAAACCAGGAAGTAGTATTGCTGTCGTTTTTTTGGGGTACTGTGCTACTTCACTAATCAGTGTGGAATCAGGATATGCCTTCTGGTGTTGGTTTGTGTGAGTACCTGAAAGAAATGGCTACTGTATTTTACAGCATTTTGCTAAATGTATGTTTAGGGTTTTACAGTAAGGTAAGCTTGGTCCTTTCTAGGACTGCCAACAGCTACTTTGAAACTGGTAGTTCATCATCTGTCAGTCGGCCTGTAGATCTTATGTTGAGTGCCACTGATATAGCCCACAGGCGATTCTGTATCACAAAACATTTTAATCACTCCTAATAATCAGCTAACTGTAAGAATAAAAAGAACTCTTGCCAGTGTATTGAGTATAAGACATTAAGAAAAATAAAAGCTTTAGGTAAAGAACGACTGTCTACAAAGCAGCCACTTGATTTTTATTGGGATCTGCTCAGCAGGAGGAATGAGCACTTGTTGCAGGGGGGCTGGGACAACTAGTATTAGAGGGGCCCTTCCATAGCAAGGAATGGGACACTTTCTCAATAACAATCTGTGTAGAGGATTTCCCATGGGAACAGAGAGAAATTCAGACAGGTTTACCAGCTTGAACGTGGACGTGGTCTACCTGCAAGTCTTCCTGATTTGCATCAAGGAAAGGTAGCAGCGTGTACCAGTTTCAGTCGGCACCTCTGCTGAAGAAGTGGCCTCTCTTCGGCTGCACATCCTGCTTTTTGCGTCCTTCACTCAGCTGCAGCTTCAAATGCTTGTCATAGTTGAGAGGACAGAAGGAGGAAGCAGGGTATGGGGATTGCCTCTTGGCAATAGCAATGGTTTATGCCAATCAGCTGGTGTTTCTTGGTCATCAAATATTCAGGAAGACTGTGCTTGCTGCTGTCACCTTCCTGACTTTGTTCTTAATGGACCTGTATCTATTCAGACAAAGTATGGTGGGCAGAAGTTAATTTATTGTGAGACATGAATGTTCTGAATGTGTTGGGGACTTTCAAAAAGCAAACATAGTCTGAAATTGAGTTTTTTAATACTGAAAATCAGAAAAAATAATAGGAAAAATTATGAGAATTGCAGTGTGGCAAATCTTTCAAAAGAAGAGATGCAAAAGATTGGAGCAGTGTCTCCCCCTTTGTTGTGAGTTCACCTAAAAGCTGATGGATTTTGGGGAAGCTAAACTTGCTAAAAAAAAAAAAAATCTTTAATTTTTTGCAATATGTTTGCCCTGTTGGTATATCAATTGCAGAGGTGGTGAAAAAGTTTCCAAAAAGTGCTGTCTTTTTACAAACAATTTTTCTTTAAGTGTGAAAACTAATCTGGCATTTTTCACAATAATATTTTAGGACAATTTTTCATTTGTATCTGGCATATTTACATTAATTTCAGTTCTCTGAATTTATACTATTTTCCACAGATTAGCATAATCAGCAAATATATTTTTTTTCCTGTGCGCTGATCAATGTGTATGTATATATTGCTCTAAAAACTTCACTGTTACAGAGAACTTAATACTGTCACACAGAAGGAAAACAAACAATATTTTTTTAAATAATTGGGCAAAGTTGTGGAGTTGTTTTGTTAATTGCCAAGTAAGCAGTTGGTTTATTCATGAATTATATTCCTGAAATGTTTACTTAAACTTATTTCTTGTGGCTTGGCATTCAACCACTTCCCTGCATTCCTTTGGCAGTCCCCTTCCAATGAACATAAAGACTGTCTATGAAAGAGGTGCTTTAACCACGAAGAAAAGGATCTCCTGCCAAAAACCATCAGAGAGAAATCTACCTTCTTTCCTCCAAAATGGTATATTCCTCGCAGCAGATAGTAGAATTTTAAGACACTAAAACTGTAGCTCCAAATGTGATGCTTGATTCTTTTCTAGCCTGTCCCAGTGAAATTACGCTTAAATGAGCATTTTAAAGAGATGAAGAAGAAACCATCGGCCAGTTTATGTTCAGGTTCTTGGGGGAGAAGAACTTACCCTGAGGGAAAGGCCAGGGTAGATGAGCACTTAAATGATGCTGTAATAGGTTACTTTTCACTTCTCAGCCACCAAGAAGGACGGTTCTCTTGGTTCAGGGAGCAAGGAAGTAAATTCCTCAGTAGGGCTCTTTAAAGCCTTTCAGAGAGTAAAGCAACTACTGTATCTTGTGACAATTCTCAAACCATTTATAAAAAGAACCCTTTTTTTTTTTTTTGAATGGAAACATGCCATTTACTTCCTGTTGTCTCTTTTAATACTTCTTTTAAAAAAGAAGTACTGTTACTGCTGGCAGCTGATTGTTCTCTTAATGTGTTACTAGCTAAATAATGATGTTTTCTGACGTGTACAAAAGATGTATTCCCTAGAAACTGATTTACTTAATGGGAAAGGGCTTGAAACCTTTTTGTAGGAAATTTGAATGAAAACCACATCTGATGCATTTCAGATAGTGATTTATTGAGGTTCTGGAGACGGGAGTTGTTGTCTAAGAACTAAAAACTCTTGAAGTAGCCTGGGTTTCCAGTTAGTGTTCAGAGCCTGCAGCGCAACATGGAAAGCCCTACACAGGAAAAAAATGTAACTTGAAAATCTGTATTTACAGCTCTGCTCCTCATCAGGTCTTATTTATGGATTGGTGCTGTAGAAACAGCAATGGAGAAAATAAATTACTTCTAGCTATTGGTTGTTCATTCTTTCAAATTCTGAACAGCAAAATTAAAGCTAACTATTTTATTGCTTAACAGCCAGGTTCAGGTAGAGTGCCTGCATTGTTTTTGGATTAAAAATGTTGCAAATATTATTCTTCTGAAAATTATTTCTAGAGAGGTTTTGCAGGAACAGTTCTGTAAAATGAAAGTTACTTAGATAAAAATTCAGGTATTGGAAGAGGGATCTTACTCCAAATTTGTGTTAGAAAATACATAGAAAATAACTATTTTAAGTCTTTGGTATTTAAAGAATGTTCTGGTTTACTTGGCTCCTTTATTTTGGGTTAAAATTGGTATTTTCTACATGAAAAACAGTTTAAAACTGGTTTTAAAATATTGTAAATTGTTTATGCAAACGAACAAGCAAACAGGCATATACTCTTTAGCATGACAAGTCCTATTCTAAGCACACAGGTAAATGTTCATATTACAGTTGTCACGTCAGTCATATTTTTATTAAACAAAAGAAATCTGAAACTTAGGTTGAACAAGCCACTGCTGGTTCTTTCTCTGCCACTGTCCACCAGTTCCCTGAGACCAATTTTGTGACTCTGCATGTTCATGAAGAGATGAGGCACAGGTAAAGACAAAATAGGCATTCTGTTGTTGAAATTGCCTTTTGGCTTAAAAAGTTTCAGAACACACTCCCTCCCTCCCCCTCCCCACTTACTCCAAGCTGCAACAAAGTTGCATTTATGATTTATTTTTCCAAACAGAGATGGTCTAATAATATTCTAAATCCTCTGTGCATAAGCTATTGAGAAAACAAAACAACAACAAAAAAAAGGGCCCTCTGCATCAATGCAGTTACATTATCCAAACTTACAAACTATTGATTCAAAATAAAACCAACAGACCCAAATACATCATTAAGAGAATATTTCAAAACTCGGGCAGGGTCATAAGTGCTACCAGACCTCCCAACCCCTCTCCCCCCGCCCCAGCTCAGTGCTGCTGACCCAACCGAAGTCCCCTGCGGCTCTCCTCTGCTTCCCAGCTGTGCCCCCTTGGGCTTGTTAGCAGAGCTCCAGCCCACAGGGTCTGCAGGAGCAGCTGAGACCCCTTCAAAGTTGTAAGAGTGGCAGAAATGGATTTGAGAGAATATACCTGTTCCCAGTGCTACAGGACTATGATACCGAGTAAGTGTTTTCTAATTTGAAGACATATTTATATTACGCCCCTAACTTTGTTAGCAGTAATTGTCATGCATTTTATAATCCAATGATTTCCAAGTGCTTTACAAGAAAAATCCATATTCATTTCCAGAATAGATGCTGGTATTCTTAAGCTATCTTGCAAGTGACCATCTCCACGCCACTGCCTGGGGTGGTGTGTGACCAACCTGCTCCTACTGCCGGGCTTCACAGGTGGCTGCCAGGAAAAAAGGGAAAAAGGAAAAATCCAGGCTTTGGATGCTGCTGTGGGGTTTTGCTTCTGTGTCACAGCAGGTACAGTGCTATTAATTCAGGCTGCCTCCTTGCTCGGGTGTTTCTCCTTGCTTTGTCGGCACCTCTTTATTTTTTTTTTATTTTTTTTTTCCCCCAAGGGACTGCTATGGTCCTGGGTGCTTGTGCTGAGGTGAGTGGATTGGATTTGATACACAGGAGGGGTTTCAGAGTGGGGTAATAGGAGCTATTATGAGAAAAAGAAGGGGGTTTGATGTGGCAATGGGAGATCAGTTGAGAAATGAGTGCTTGGTTTAAGTGTAAAAAATACTTGCTTTTAATGACTTGTGTTCAGTGTGGTTATCAGTGACTGACAAGGCAGGCAGACCAAAGAACTTTTTTTTTTGTGTAAGGTAGTTAAAGATTAAGATGGAACTAGTTTACCTGTGTTTGGGGAGTGATAGGGATGAGATTGGGACTGTTAAGTCTTTTTATTTTTCTTTTTTCCTATTTTAACTCTATAAGGTAATTTTCCTTGTGTTTTATTTCTTCGTCTCTATCCCTGTTCTGAGCAAAGGAGAGGGTCAGAGTTTCTTTTTCTTCCCTGCCCTTCCAGCCCCCATCTCTCATTAAATACTACTGGTTCATTTATTAATTTTTTTTTTGGTTTAGTAATCAGCATGGTAAGAAACAGAGAGAGGCACTGGCAGCTGCAATCTAGCTGTGTATGTGGCAAGGCAACACTATCATTCTTCCTTTTAAGGACTGGGATTTTTTTTTATGTTTACAAATGTCAAGATTAAATAGTGTAGAATTTCAAGCTGTAATAAAATAATATATTTCATCAGATGTATTATCTGAACTCTGTGTAAGGGCTATCTCATTTCACAAGCTCTGATCCACTTCCACAGGAACACTGAACTTTGCTTCCATCACCTCTCTATATTGTCAAGTCTCATTCCTAAATGGAGTATCTCATTAGGACTCACCTTTTCAAAGGCATTTAAAAGGGAAATTTGGAGAATTAGTCAAAGGAGCATCCTTAGAAACAGTGAAGACTGTATCAAGATATCTTGATTGAAATAAGGCTTTTGCTACTGTCTTCTGTGCTATTAATGAGCTATGGGGAAAAGAACCATAAAGGGGAAAATGCTTGAAGATAGGTGTAAAACTATTTGGAAGATTACACAGAGTTAGTAGCTATGAGTTTTTCGGTATTAGACTGGAAAACTGTTGGACTTCATGTTTTGTGGGGTGTGTGTGTTTATTTTTTTTCCCTTTCTTTTACTTTTTCCTGGATCTCGTGCTATTCACTACTCTTATTAATAGATGGGTGATGGAACAGGATGTTTACATACCTAGTGAAATTTAGAGATTGCAGTTGGTGTAGAAACTTGAAATTGTTTGGAGATTCAAGCAAAGGTAGTCAGTGAATAATATTATTCTCCTTGTGTATCTGGCTCTAGAAAAGTCAGAGTTGGGTTACTCTAAAAATGTTTTTTTGACATTAGAGGCTGTACATTCACTCCACGTTTTGAAGTGCAGAATAGGAGATCAGTGGGGTGCTTTTTCACAAAATATGGCATACAGGGGTGTGCATTTTAGAGTACATGAGTTCTAGGTCTTGAAATGCCTATTACTTTACTGTACGTGGGAAGAAAAATAAGTGTTATATCTACTGGGGGTGGGAGGAGAATCTGTTTTCATAAAGTATTTGTGTTTGAATGGCTATTTTTATAGCCTTTGTGAATCTTAACAGTAAGATGATTTAACAATCAGTAGGATTATGTGATATTTATGTTCTTCACAGTTAATGCAAGTTTCCTGTATTGTATTTAATTTAGTCTTGTTGCCTGTAGCTATCCCATTGCAAAAATCCATGCAATATAAGAATAGGAGCAATTGTATCTGCATGATCTTAAGTACAGATCTGAAACTGAATTTCAACTAATGCTGTAATAGTCCTGGACTGAGTAGAAGTGTTACAAATACTGCTTTCTAGTGATGTTCAAGTGCTTTTTGCTAATAATTATATTTAAAAGGGAATTTCTGCTTTCAAGCTGAAAGTGCTTGGAGAATTCATTACATGCAGTTTAGCATACGTCACTGAAATTGGTTCAGTACAGGCAGAAATTTATATAAATAATGTCAATAAATATTTCATCCTTCTTGTAGTTGTGGATTTTCACCCTTGGGTTTGGGTCCAAGAAATGCATTGCTTATAATCGCTAGAAATCCAAAGAGATGGATGAAATAAAAGTTCTGGATAGCTCCAAATGAAGTAGTGCTGTGTCTTGGAACAAGCAGAGAGTAGTCAATGATTCTTTGATGTTCTGGAATCTGGAATTGTCATCTTTCTGTCAAAAGGAGAAGGGAAAAAAAGAAAAGGAAAAAAAAATCCTTGTATCTAGAAAGTTGCTTAAACCCTTGACTCTGTGATACAGTTTGTAATTGTTCTGTATTTGGAGAACAGCTCTATGACAGCATGTAAAGTTAATTTTGCAAGAACTTGAAGTGTGTCTCTAAAAAGCTTGCTTGGAAGGACTAAAAGCAGTAGTCTGTTCTGTGTCAGGAATGTGCTGCCACTTAGTGTTAAAATTCAAAATAATATCTTTGACCTGGATACAAGGTATATGTTTGTGGGTTATAATGTTTTTTGCATCCCAACAAGCTGGTTCTTAATGCAATTCCTTGCTACACAAAAAACAAACCTTATCTTTTTTTACTGTTTAAAAAAGCATAACAAATAAGTAGAAACACTGGCAAAGCAACTCCCTATAGCAACGCTATTCCAGAATAACATTAGTCTACACCATGTCTAATGTCTCTAAAGTAAAAGTTTGCAGATTTAACGTTTTTAATTTTCTTCAAATGGATGGGATT
This sequence comes from Microhierax caerulescens, assembly GCA_035590215.1. Taxonomy (NCBI): domain Eukaryota; kingdom Metazoa; phylum Chordata; class Aves; order Falconiformes; family Falconidae; genus Microhierax; species Microhierax caerulescens. Next base: position 877,220 of record JAVJGJ010000001.1, read on the forward strand.
TGTCCTTGCAAATATTTAAATCATCCAAAAAGATATTCATATAAAAAGTGAATGAAACTTTGTGTTATATGAGTGTATAGATACTTCCTTTGACTTGGTGAATAGTCAGGACTATTATTTTCCACTGTCCCCTCAGTTTTTTAAGTTACTGATCAGAAATTTGAAAAACAGCTGCTGACTTCCAGAAAATGGATGGTAGGCTACTCCTTTAAAGCAAATAATTCCATGTAGGAACCCATTAATATTCATCAAAGTCAGTGGATGTCTTCAGATAAGGTATATCTTTTTTTTTTCCTGGATACTTGGCATAATAATAATGTCATGAGTACGTTAGTCATGTCTGTCTCTCTTTTTTTTTTTTTTTTTTCTCCAGTGTTCTCCCTATTCCACCAAAAGGAGGAATTGTTCAAGTACTTTAACATTTCTTTTTAATGTTAAAGAAAACAAATAATGCGGAACTTCCATTTGTATTTTACATAAAAAACTGTTACCCTTTCAGGGACACCCAGTAACTATGTATGGTGTGTATATATGTGTGTCTGTAGTTCAGTGTAATCACTGAAGAACTGGTTAATACCAGGAGTTTTAGCAATCTGTTTTCAGTCCTGCTCATATGTCTGGGGAACCAGTGTCAAACACGGAGACTTGTCTGCCCAATTCTACTGGGTGCAACACCAGTTTAACACTTTTGTTTCTGAGGAGCTATAGAAGGTGTAAAATGACTTGTTTTCCTGGAGCCAAGAAGTAAAAGTTTTTTGCTCGCATTGATTTTATTTTATTTTATTTTTGTCATCCGCCCACCCCCTTTTTGGGGGGGTGGGGTTGGTTGTTTTCCTTTTGTCAAAGTGAATTGCACATAGTTTGCATTCGGAAAACCAATATGCATGTGTCATCAAATTCAAGGTAACTCTCTTATGCTCTATTTTTGGTAGTATTGTAGCAAAAAATAGCTTTTCTGTTGCACACCACCAGAACTACACATATAGAGATTCAGCGGATGTTCTACCAGATTTTTATTCTATTTTATTGTTTTTGTTGGTACAGAGGAAAAATGAAAAAATAAAAATGGTCTGAGGCAATAGCTTACACACACACATTTTATTGGGTTCACAGTGATGCTTCTACAAGGCAAGAGGAAATTTGTTTGGAATGAAGGATCAGTTTCTGTGGTGGAAGAAGCTCTGCTATTTGATATCTGCATAGGCTTTCAGTAAAGGTCAGTTGTTAACTTTGGAAGCTTTGAGGATTTTTCTCCTCTAAACTTTGTCAAACAGAGCATTTTATTTGCTACATCCAAATTAAAGAATTCATAAAACATTTTAAAAATTCCCATTTTCCTGTGTATATTCTTTCTTTCTCTCATCTTTTCTAGTTGTGATCCAGCTGACCCCTTCATGCACAAAATTAATTTCTGAGTTATGTTTTACCAAGACATCATGTTACAGAGTTGCTTCATAAAATCACAGGTGCTTCGATATTGTAAACCTGAGTCCTACTTATTGATACTGTTAAGTCCCTAAATTTTGGAAAAAGAACTGTGCAACTCATGAAAAGCTGAAAAATGAAAGCCTTCAGTTTATCTGTTTTGGTGCAGTCCCCATTTGCTGCTTTTTCTAGTCTAATATCCTTTATTGTCTCCCATATCTGCACTGGCTACTAAGAAGCCCTCTTACATAAAGACCCACCTGTAGCCTTCATCACAGGTGGGAATTCTGTAACGATGAACATTCCTGCCCTCCTGCTGTTTCAGTTAGCAATTGTATTTTTTGGTAGCAAGGTTGAAAGATGACAGAAATAGCTTTCTAAAAAAGCATTGAATCTAAACAAAAGGGAATATGAAGTACCATAGCACTAGAGTTACTCCTGTTTATTAAAAGTAACATGCACAAAAATCACGTTGGGGAAAATATGTTTTTATTGATGACTGTATTTGATCAATCCTGCTGGAAAATTTCATAGGAAATTTTAAGACTCACTATCTTATATCTAACAAGTAAAAGCAGTATTGATACAGCTTAGTTTTGAAACCTCATTAAATCACGATTATTGATTTGAATAATGTATGTATTTTAAAGCATCTTCCTTCAGTCTAAAAACTGAACTAAAGGCAGTTTGATTCAACAATATACAGTTTGTATAATTACCAGCAGATGTCAGGCATTCACTTTACAAAACAACCGAGTGTCCATTTTCACAGTAGACTATAAGAAGCTTTGATTTTTAAATTTAGGTATATAAGCTGCTATTGTGCAGCTTGTTACCCATTAAACCTGAGAGATTTTAAGTTAATGAATGACTTTGCAGGGTGTTTTCTGTTAGACAGTGGTGGGCTTAATCTCAATGCGACATCTTTCTGAATGTTTGATAGATTTATGAAAGCCATATATAATAGGGTGAAAAAAAAAAAGATTCAAAATGACATACATGTTGTACATAAGTGGCATCTTTGCATCTGTCTTCTCTAGACACTCAATGTCTGGTGACATTTAAGAGAGTACTATTTAATTTACCCCTGGGATTTGACCAGTTGTCTGTTGCAAATGAAAGAATCCTTATAGTTAAAGTCCATCACGAAGTCAGGGCTCTGGGACCTTATTCTTGGCTCCTCTACAGATCTGTCATGGACTGAAGAAGAAGTTTCAGATGACAAAACTCTGGTGCAGACTTTTAAAATGTATAGGAGCAAGGGTTGGTTTTCTCACAAGCACTTTGAAACCGAATTCATTGTGAATCCAAGTTAAATTTTTCAGCTTGGATTTGTATGTACAGGGGTTGTTGTAGAGGATAACAGGACTGGACAAATTAATCCTTCTAATGCTCCACTGTTGTCGTGAACATAATAAATGCTCTGAAAATTGCCTTAAATAACTGCCTGCTAAATATTTCCTGGAGGAAACCAAATAAAAATATTTTTCCTAAATTTTTGGGCAGTGGAGCACAAATAGCTGTCCTTTGAAGTGGGGTGGTATTTCTATACAGATAACCGCATTGACCCCGTTCTTCAAGGTAAATGTCTGTGTCCTGAGCATCTACCCCTGCTAAGTGGGAACAGCTGCTTCCCAAGGAGACAAGATACAAGTCAGTCGCTACTGCTGCCGGAACGTGAGTCTCAAAGCAGTCTTGGTTAAAAACAACAGAAACAATTGAGCATGAAATGAGAACTACTGCCTTGGCAGTTCCCGCTGCATTAGAAACAGACCACTATTTTTATCCTCTCCCTGCCCAGCTTTATCCACTACAAATAAAAGGGACCGAAATACCTGGCATAAGAAAATATTATATTCTGTATATATATGAAAGAAAGAGGGAGGACTACATTTATTGGACTTTTTTTTGTACCCGTTCCAGAACGTTGTGGGTTTTTTCCTCATGTACAAGCACTAAGAAAGTCTTTTTGATCAAAATCAAAATGGAAAGACAAAGGCTAGATCTGCTGTAAGTAGGGATCATGGCGTTCATAACCAGCTCTGAAAGTGCCCGGATAAGCTATGACAGGTGATGACTTTGCATAAAGGTAACAGGCTTGGAAGAAAATCTTACAACCTTCCTTCACCTCTTACATCCTGGCTCAAGAGCTGATGCCTCTGTAGCACCAGGTAGCTGGTGGGGAAGTAAAGAGCTTACTGATAAAATACATTTTGTCTCTGAATAAATAAAGTATAACTACTTCTGTAGTCAGGCACAGAGAATCAATTAGTATCTGCTCAACACTGCACTTAGCAGTTTGTGGTGCTCAGGATTACTTTCTGTAAGGTAGCGTGGTTAGGTTTCCATTTCTTTTGTTTGGACTGCATTCATTCATCTATGAATTGCAAGAAGATCAACCAAATGGTCACCTTCAGTGGCTTGGTCCAAAGCCTACGAACAGACTCAGCCAGGGCATCCCACTTTGCCGGCCTGTGCACAACAACTTCTGGCAAGAAGCTGTATTTCCAAGGTTGCTTGGAACAAATAATACATTAAGAGACAGGTAATGGTAATCTTCTCAACCAATTGAATGGTGTAAAGGATGACAAGCCCCTTGGAAATGGCCTCTGTTTGGGGGACTGTTAGCTATAAACCTGTCATGAGAGTGGCCAGAGGCAGCGCACTGGGATGTCCCTTGGGCTGGGCAGGCTGGGGTGCACACCACAAGGCTTGCAAAGCTGAAGGGAAGGAGCATGCCAGGGTTACTGTGGGGCTGGGGTTTGACTGTGACTCTCCAGAGCTTTTATTTCTTTAGGAAGACTGTGTTGGAGCAGGTTTTGCTGCTCAGTCCTGTTGCAGGGGACTTGCGGTGCCTCAGCGAGGTGAGCCAGTGGCATAGTGGCTCCCCTGACCTGCTGGGGCTGACTTCTGCCCGGGAGAAGACTGTAACCCAGTGGTGGGTGGATGTCGCTGATCCTCAGCACAAGCCTGTTCATTTTTTACTTAATTCTGGCATTTCCACTTAGGCTTTTGGGTCTTAGATCTAGAAATTTGAAAGTACCTTGTATTGATTGAGATCATAGTGTGTAAGACGTGTGTCAGGAGAAGGTTCGAAAGAAGTAAAAACACATATGACTGTTCAGTGTACTAACAGCAAGCTTTGCAACCGTGCAAACAGTCCTGTGTGATCTCTTTCCTAAGGAGAAAATGCTAACTCCCACTTCCTATTAATATAAAGGTCTTTTTCATTAGCAATACCAAAAGGTACCCACCAGGCTTCTGAAGTGCTAATCATGGAAATGTAAACACACAGTGAGAAATATTCTAAAATCAATCAAATAATAAAACTTCCTTTCCTATTAAACTACATCAGTGTTAATAAAAGATTACTTGGACTGTTAAACTAGTACTGAGATAGGTTTCATTAGGAAAAAAGTGATTTGAGAGTAGTTCATAGGCAGAACCCCCCCTTGGGGTATGTCACTAGATGGCAATGTTACATACAGCATCGGGGGCTTTTGTCTTAATTGTACAAGCAAGATTTAACTTTTTCGAGAGAAAGGAGCTTTTTGAGATGGCTTTCATGGATAAAAGCGCGGCAAAGGAGAAGAGAGAGAATCTTGTTGCAAGGCTGTTCCCTAAAACCCGTGCATTTATAGTTGTGAAAGAAAAGTGTTAATAATGTTTGTGGCCAGTTGTGTTGGAGGGCTCTCAGTAGTTACGGTGTAATAGAAATTGCGCCAGGTATGTCCAGGCAGTTTGTGTCATAGTGCTTCTTCATGGAAGGGCAATTTGAAAGGTGTTGGCATCTGCTGGTTTTCTTGGTTAGCTGAGTAACCCTGTGTCTAGGCTGCAACCTGTTAAAGCTTGCACATGCTCAGTAAAACTAGGTCATTCTCCTTATTTTCAGGGGGTAAGTGTGTGTTTCTGTCTGTTTGGTGGGGGTTTGTTTCTCTGGTTTTTAACCTCCAGACCCAATATTAAGAGGGACCCAATAAATAGTGGAACTTGCTGCAGGAAAGCAGCACTTGACAGAGCCTGATGTGACGGTACTGTACTCGTGTCATGCTCAGAAATTCCACTGGTATCGAAGGGAGTTCCGCAGGCATAGCACATGAAGGGCCCACAACACAAAGGTTGCATGCAATGAATTGTAGAGGGCAAACTAAGCTTTTCAGTCTCCTTTGCTTATCCCAGCGTGCCTGGCTATTGCACAACAGATGGGGTCAAGTGACCTCTTAATGTACGTACAGACTAGTGCCCATTAATCTTGAAGGGAGGTAAGATTTCATGGTATGTAAGGATGTGGGATTTTTTTCCCCTTGTGCTGAAATACAGAGATGCTGTGGGGAAATGAAGCCTTGATGATGCATTGACTTTACACAAATGGCATATTATTTTAAGATTAAAATCATATAAACATATAAAACATAAAACAATGTTGCACAAGATTGATGTGTTTTATGTGCTGTTAAGAAGTCACTTCTGCTTAAATAAATTAATATTAAACAAGGAAACAAATTTCTTAATGCCTGCCTACAATTTTAGAAGTCAACCACTAGAATGTTAACTAAATGTTAACTTCTTGTTGACAAGGCATTTGAAAATCCATCACAATAGTTTTCTCAGTCTTTCTTACCAATGGATGTTTCCATTACTGTCGCTCATTCATGAGAACAAGGGAAGTGATGCAGGATGAGCTGGTGAGAAAATTTAAAGGAAACAATGGTAGTGACTCAAACTGAAGTCTGTGCTTGAGAATTTCCCACCTTTCAAAAAAGGTTTGCTAAAGATAACTCAAAGTAATGTTCTAGCTAAATCAAAATTATATTGAAGAAATACTATAGCACGCAAAGTATTGTTTTCAGAGAGATAACCCCAACTGCTTGTACTTTTGTTTTGAACTTTTTTTTGAATGAATGGCATGTTAAAATTGCTTGCCCAGTCATTGCCTTCAGAGACTGCCCTTTCTCCGAAGACTTACAGAGGTGAATTCTGCAAAGACCTGACTGCTTTCTCTGGTGTGCTCTTCCCTCTTTGGAGTTCTCTTTTGAAGTGTTTAGTACAATATGTTTAATACTTCAAGGGTTTAGGTCTTTAAAACATTACATTCAGTATAACAATATAGGAACACAGTGACTGAAAGAAGAATATGCATTGTAACATGATAAGCCACAGAATGTGATGGATTTTTATGTTTTAAGTTTTATACGCTTTAAACTTTTGCGATGAGGGAGTAATGTTTTCAAACACAACTCCCTCTCTCTCCAAGTTCTTCTCTAAAGGTCTTTTTCCTACCCAGTGTGTACAGCCCCACAGTTTTCCAAATGCTCCTTGTTGTGACTACACTTGGGATCAAACTAAGTCATGTACCTGATTTTACCATGTGAGGAACATGCTTCTATGAATAGTGGTGCTTCTGTGTTTGAAAATAGAACAGGATCGTATCTCAGGGAAATTTAGTTCAGTGTACTAAGATTTTTATCTGCTGCTGGTATGTGTCTCTGCATATGGCTTCTGTTACATGACTGCTTAGAAGACTTACTTTCTCATGAATGCTTGTAGCTGTCATATTAAAGGGGTCTTGTTTATCTGGGAGTTGAAGTTAAAATCACAGAAGTTGTATTTTTAGTGGTGATTTGATATGTATATAGCACTGAGAACACTAATAGGCTAAAGTTGTCTGTTAATCCACTAAACAGAAAACATACTCTGTTATACACAGTCAATTTCATGTTAATTTATCAGTGCTCCTTAACTATGTTTGGCAAACTCTTTAAACTGTCATCTGGAAGAGTTGAAGAGTTGCTTCTAAATGTGTATGTGTTCTGACTTTTTATAGTAGAAAACATGCTAAGTCTTTTTTTTTTTTTTTTAATGGGTATATTAATGTTACCAGGTATTTCAGTGATTGTCTACTGAAAACCTTTTCAAGATCTTGGAACATATTGTAGAGTGAGTAATTTAATAAAAATACAACCTCAGACCATGTGTAGATGTAGTGAAATGTGAAAGGCAATGTATGTGGATTGACAGAACAGTATTTCTTTAATATAGAGACATACCATGATATTTATTAGGTATGCAGTGTATCAGTAAAATGAGATAATGTTTGAGAGAGTGGCTATATGTTTGAATTCTGTGAACATTTCATTCTAAGTACCAGTATGCTTTTGTGTTCAGATGGATACCTATAAATGGATCACAGTGCTATGTCATTGTTAAATTCCTAAATGTTTTATCGTTAGAAAAATGAAGTAGAAAATACAAAAACACTTCTCAGAAAGATGCGAATTTTAAGGAAAACATTTGGAAAATAAAAGTCTTAAAATGCATCTGCTGTAAAAAAATTCCAATCCTAATGCTTTGAAAAATTGCATTGTTGAATACAGAAATTACGCTTTCCTGCTTTTATATGTTACAAGTTTCCATTGCAAATTTTCATTGTAAGAGAGGCATGGAATGTGGAAGGAGAGAACAACTATCACTATTCTTAATTCTGCAGTACACAAATGAAGTAAGAAATAAGCTACCTTTCTGTTTCCCCATGAAATAAAAGATTGGACTTCTCCCCGTTCTTAAGTGCAGTGCCCTCAAGTGTCACCCAGTTTTTATTTTTAAAGATGATGTACCTTCCTTTCCATTTCTATATGCCACACACAATATTGTGTAGCCATCTTTATCAAGCAGCCTCTTGTGATTCAATCAAGTTTTTTTCACTGATCATAGTGTACTGACAAATAGTTGAAGTGATCGGACTATTTTTATCTTTTAGCTATGATTTGTTGCTGAGATTTGTACTCTTTCTCAAATATATCATTTTTATACTACCAACTTTTGTGCTGCTATTCTTTAATAACTGGGAATGCAAAGCTTTCTGTTTTATCTCTTGAGAAGCAGTACATTTTCAGTTCCTGTACAGTAGCCCAGAGTGTAAACCCAGCTCCCTGCTAGCAGCAGCTCAGTTAGTGGCTTTTCTGTGCTCCTCACAGTGCTTCTCTTTACAAAAAGATTAATTAGTAGGCTATCTGAAGCCTGTGCTGAGCTTCTGGTTCATGTGGATGTAATTAAGTAGCATGAAAGCTGGTCTTGTCAAGCAGTGTACTGCTATAGTTTAAATAATGTGGGCTGGAATTTCATTTTAGAGCTTGGTGTCAGACAAGTGATGAAGTCACTTGTTGCCTGTAGCAGAGTGTCGGGGGAAGATGCCTGTGTTGCAAATAAGATGATTGATGCTGTCATAGCCTAAAAACTGACCTCTGCAGGAACATTTTTTTGTTAATAAACTACTTTTAATAAACATTTTGCTAATAAACAATTTTTGCTAATAAACTACTTTGTGCTCATGTGCTTGTCCCGTTGCTCCTTCTGGATCCACTTCAGGGATCTCTGTGTTGTATTATACTGTGCAATATACATGCTATTCTGTCCCTGGTGAGGCTTTTCTGAGAATCGGAGTTCAGTGTGCTAGCTGGAAGCAGTGACAGGCTAATATGTAATCTGATCCAAAAAGCAGAGTGGGATAGAAACCCTTAAAAGGGAATACATAAACATGGAAATTGCTATTCTGTTTCTGGAACTACCGAATCCTCTCTGTGGCTTCAGACCAGCTATTTATTTACTATCTTTATTTACTCATCTGTGAAAGAAGGACGATAATTATTTACCTCAGTGGAAGTTTTAATGGTTCATTAGTTTATTTTCAAAGAGCTTCATGACAACTGATGCAGACCAGCATACATGCACACAAATTTCCAGTGGCCAGGACCTAGCAGCTCAGTTATGTTGACCCGTGCTGAAACAGCTGTCCCCACTTCTTCATCAGGGAAGCTAAGGTTGGCTTGAAGACATTCTATCTTTTTCCCCCATGCCTGCCTCACATATTTAAATTTATATACATTTTTTTCTCTCTGAAACCTGTTCCATGGTATCTTTGATGAGTGTTCCCAAAAACCTAACTAAACAAAACAGGCGCGTAGACTTGCGATTGCTATAGGAAGGAGGTCCTACATCCAAATGACTTTTGAAACTGTTGAAGAACTGGGGTTTTCAGGAAACATATGATTCAGGTTTTGTAGGAAAAACATGGAAGTTTGATCTGCTTGCAGAGAGGGGACAGCTGCCAGCAATGGTAGAAAGAAGGTGAACAGTGGAGAGGTGAAGTTAACAGAGTAAAAGTAATAGCATCACTTTCTGGCAAAAGTGAACAGAAAATCACAAAAAGGGCTAGATAAGGCCTGTTTCACTGCCTGTGTGAATGAAAATGTAACGCTATGTTGAGTTACTAAGTGACCAGTGCCTGCCTGCCACTTGGAAATGCGTTTTTTGCAGGTAGGATGTGCAAGTTCCATTGATGCCATACAAAAGCCTGCTCTTGTTTTGTCAGAGATTACCAAAAGGCTTTGAGGCTACTAATTAAAATTGCCTTTGCTTATCAAATAATGGGCATGTATTGTGTCTCAAAATACACAGTTACACAAGATCTGAAATAACATTAGGTATTATGCAGATTTGGTATGGGTTGCGGCTTGTTTTCTTTTTTTTTTCTTTTCACAAACAGGACTTCAGGCTATAAGTAAGAAAACTGCTGATGGGTATCTGTCCTGCTGCAAACAACTTAGTAGTGCCAGAATGCTATTCTTTTAACTAAACATCTAATTTTGCCAGTAAATTGACAGAAGGTGCCTCAAGGTATTAGATACACCTGTATATAGAAAAATGTATGTCTCAGTAAGCAATACATTATGACACATATAGTATTGATTAAATTGTGATATCAAAGTGAAGCTGATTTGAGATAGATAAGAGAAATTGCTACTTATTGCTGATGTAATGGACCAGATGATTTAATGAAATAGTTGTGATTACAAACAAGCTAAAAGCTGCTAGAGTGTTTATATACAGAGGATAACATTTTAACGTAATTTTCCTGATCAGTTTGAGCAGCCCTTATGTTCTTCCAGACATGAGAAAGATGTGAACTAGCATTGCAAAATCTTGCAACAGAGACTGCTTCAGCTTTTCATACAAAAGCTAAACCCAAATGTTCTCTCGTTCTTCCATAACCTTTGATCCAATTACCTAGGTAACATGACATGAGGTCCCATCTTCCCCCACCCTTCTTCCCCTTTGGGTTATAAGGTCTTTGCATTACTTTCAAAATGTGAGAGCAGAATTGTGCCTCAGGGTCAGCTCTGTCACTTGAATCTTCCAATCACCTCTGAAGAATTCTGAATGTATTTGTATATTCTTGATAGCAGTAGCAGGAAAAACAGGTAAAAAATACGCAAACCATGATTTACAAAAAACAACCTTGAAAATAATATCTTAAACTTTCTACTGGCAATGTTTTCATACATCAAGTTTTACAAAATTTTTAAGTGATGAGTTTCTGGCTGGCAATTCTGTATGGAATAGATTTAGGATATTATTTGCAATTTGCTCTGTATGAAAATAACAGAAGAGCAGAAGAGTCTGTAGTGATCACATGCATATTTGAAATAACGATCTTCACATTAAGAGCCAAATAGTAACTGTTTCTTTTTCTTAGCAATAAGATGTTCATAATTAGTCCTCTTCTCTCTAAGGCCAAATTCTAGGGTTTTTTTTCCTCTGTGTGTGCAAGTGTTATGCTTATAAGAAGCCTAAAAGAATATTAGATTGTCCCCTAATATTCTGATTTTCCAAAATAATTCTGTCACTTTTATTTTGCTTATGCAGTGATGAATTTTCTGTAAGTTTGGAGGCAATGAGGCTTTATAGCTCTTTCAACTGGAAGCTGCTTCCAGAACAATTTGCAGAACAAGGACTATGTTAATGAATGACATGAAAACTGTTTACTGGAGTTCAGGGGGGCTAATTACTTGAAAAAGAGGTCAAACAAAAAATACATCAGTCTTGGTATAACCTTTGAGATTAAAATAATTGAGGGGGTTCTTACTTGCCTTCCCTGTGATGGGTGCTGTGTCCTCTGGAAGCGTCCCTTGGGCCTCATGTGGCTCCTCTGCCTTGTGCTTTGTTGCTGAACATTCTCCAACTAGTTTACAAAGCATGTTTCCATTCTAACTGTGGGGATGCATGGCTTTTTAATAACACTCCTTCACTGTTGCTTTCCTCACAAGACGTATTTTGTTAAAAATAGTTGCAGTATATATAAAAATAGATTGCAGTATATTTAGCACACATGCTAAATATTTATGTAGATACATGAAAAAGCATGTGAATTTTTCAGTCAAAGCAATTATGTTGTCACATGCTATACATACAATGCTATGAATGATCAGCTCTATATGTATATTGAACGTTCAGATAAAACCAAAGCTTTTACACTTAAAAAATACTTTACAGGAATCTCAGTTGCATTATGAAATTTGATTTTCATTCTTTTCATTAAAATTTCAAAAAGGATTTTATGACTTTAAATTAACATCCCATTCTTCTACATGAAGGTGTTTTCTTAAAAATATGTGCAGTGAAATGTAATTGGATATGTAATAAGTGATAGTAATTGGAAATGAGCACTCTTCTGTTGGAGGTCAAGCAACATGCAGTTTGGGCATCATTGCTACGGGGATTTGTTTAAGATCTTTGGGCAATTAAATATTTTTGAAGTTATCTTTTTTTAAATGCAACTTCATTCAATTGAGCAGGAAACTATATGTAAAATCACCTGGATTTCAAGTCACATGTTAGGTATGTAGAATACTTACATCTTAAAAAAAAAGAAGTAAGAACATCTGTTACTACTTGGTTTTGTCATCAAGCTAGGGCTTAAATTTACTTCAGATTTACTTCCTGCAAGCTCTTTGTTATAATGCATAAACTAAGTTCTGGAAAACACTTTGGCGGTGCAAGTAACAACATTCAATATTGGAGAAAGTTAGCATAATAGTAAAATACCTCCTTTTCTTAATCACTAGAAAATACTTTTAAAGGCTTTCATGGCTAAGTTATCTGTTGACATTAGGTTTGATATTTCATAGTATTTACAGGAAGTAAGTGGTTAGGATTTATTTTTTTGTTATTCACATTGACCATGTCCTTTTCCTGTATTAGATATGTTGAGGTTCACTTCTGTACAGAATAATGAAGATCATAATGGATGAAACAGTTTTAATTTTTATGTCTATGCATTACATTCTGGGATAAAAATACATACAGTCACCTACTACGTAGTTCTGTCTTTGATGTAACAGCCAAAGTTTAAAATGCAAACTATAATTACAGAAGGAACCTTAATCTTAGGAATTTTATAGCATCAACTACATAGCCCAAAGTTTTTGTGAGAGTGGTAGAAGAGGGATTTATATTTTTTTTATGTTCTTCCTTTTCTCTTTTGAATTCTAAGGCAGATTGTGTTTCAATACTGAGTGGACTCCTGAAGAACTTTTTGTCCTGAAAAAGATTATAACAAAGATTTGCATGAAACGATATTGTCTGTCTTCTGGCCCTGGTTCCATCTGTGTAGACAGAATAAAAATATTAGTATTTTAAATTGACGTAGATTAACAGAATACAGGCTAGTACTCGTGTGATTACTTGTTTCCTGTGTTGTCTTTTTTTTTTTTTTTTTTTTTGTCACTTGTAGCTAGGGATTTAAACTTACAGCTTTTTTTTTTTTTGTTTTGTTACAAATGGTGTGGCTAAATTCCCTCATCTCTTGTAACTCTTGAGCTTCATCATTTTAAAGTTCTGTGTTTCACAATAAATTGAATTTATCTATTGTTATATTTATTCCTGAGATACTCACAAGTTTGCCATGGAGCAAAAAATTCCGTAACATAGAGTATTCAATAAAGCTGTATAACTAAAACCTAAATTGCCCTGGTGGTGAGAGACAACAGGTTCTGTTATTTCAGACTTGACAGCCTAAAACTGCTGCCAGGAACCTTTAGAGCTACATTGCTGCTCTGAGGGCTTGCAGAAGTAGTACTAAGCTCTTCCACTTCCAACTTTGCATTCCTGCTATCTCTTGCTCCCCTGACAAGACCAGTAGGGACCTAGGCACAGCTGGCTGCATGGGGGTGCAGGTACAGGGGCTGGGAACAGCCACAGCCTCCCAGTAAGAAAATTTACAACTAAATTATGGCAACTTCACTGGTAAAGAGTGGGAACTGCAAGCTGCTTGTGAATCTAAGAACTTTTTCTTCTTTCTTTAGTATAAGAAGTGAGCTGATGTCTAGAGGCATTTGCTGCACAACAGCCAACATTCAGCTCTCCAAACCTACATCCATGGGGTATGGTTTTCCTCTCTGGTATACAGCTTGAGGGAACTACGCCCTGTAGCACACTGGGAACAGACGTCCATCTCTGGGGATTTTGGTGGATCGATACAGGTGAATAATTTCAGTGCTTCAGCATATTAAGTTGTATGCAGAGAGGGTGACACTGGAGTGCAGGAAGGATACTTATTCTGCTATTTTCTTATGGAAGATATGTATTACAGACTTTCGAAAAAGCCGTGAAAACCATCTTTCTGACGACCTAAACTCTTGCAAATGTTAATGTGGAAACGTTTAATTGCACTTTGTTCCCTGACGTGACCTCAATCTTTCGGTGAAAGCCTGATCAACTACTGCCAAGAAGCATTTAGGAGATGGTTGGGTGTGCAAAGATTTCCCTTGACACAACACCAAGCTTTTAGATATGAAATTTGTTATATTCCATATATTCCAAATATTCCATAGCTATCAGTCACTTGTTCTGATGATTAAAGAAAAGTGGCCAGAATCTGAAGTTACTATAATTTGCTGCTGTTGCTATTTAGCTTGAAAAATGAATGGATGGAGTTAAGGAAAAAAACCACCACCCAAACCCTACAAGTTCAAGATTCTTCTTTCTTTTCATTTATGAAATTTCTAAAGTTAGTCTTCCAGTCCTGCATTTAAGATAGTTTGGGAACTTGAATGAAGTTTGGGTTTGTATACATAGTTATTTATACTTGTTGCTGAAATCATTGCTAAAACTACAGACCTTCATATAGCCTGAGACAGCTAATAAAGCATACGTGACTCTGGGACTGGGTTTTGTAAACCCCAGGCCATTCTTTGGGATCATGAATACCAAGAGTCCATCATCAAAAAATGGAGATACTCAGCATTACTGTCCTAGGGAGTTCTAAAGATGTTCAGAAACAAAATTTATCTCCTCCACACACAATGCAAAAATGCAATTTTGTCAGATTTATCCCACCACTGACCACCTCAAATCAAATGATGATGAATTTCTCATTTAAAAAAAAAAATAATGGTGTTCTGTCTTGGAAATTTCAATCGAAAGGCTCTTATTTTCAATTCATACCCACTGTTTAAACAAAATTTCTGTTAAAATAAAACCAAAGTATTCAATTACGTTGGAATACTTCTTTCCACAAATTTTTTTTTTACTTTCATTTTTGTCTTTGATTTGTAAAAGGAAAACAGTTTTAGAGATAGGAAATATTTCCCTAGACAGAAAAGTTTCAGCTTAACTTCAGCCTAAATTGGGTAAAAATTACTAATGGGTAGGCCTTAAGTATTATGGTATTGGAGTTGAGGATCTTGTTTTCTGTATGTTGACACCATGTACTATAGTACATGGGGATGTGTATAAATGATCAGTGGCTTGCAAAACTTTGAGACCCAATTAACAGCTATCAAATTTCAGAACTTCTGGATCAATACATACTTTTTAAAGGGTACCCTAAAAGCACTCTTGAATATGGTTCTGAGAATTACTGAATTCTCACAGACCACAGTTTGGAAGCTGTTGCTAAATATAGTATCCATTGTTCCTCCTTGCATAGAAGGATGTGGAATAGGCAGAGAAAAACTGAAATCTGTGAAATTTATCTACCTGTAAAATGGGTTAATGACATTTCCTTCCTTTTTAAAAATATTTTGAGATCCCTTAATGAAAAATTGTGTATAAGAACAAAATAGTAGTGTTGGTTTTACTGCTATCTTATAAAGAAATACAATGCAGTTTGCTCAAGTTGTGTTAGCTTCAAACTCTCATTGCAGAGGACAAACAAGATAAAACACCCAGAAACATCACATTTTTGTTGCAAGTAATTGCTCAGACATTTCTCTTTTGTAATAAAATAACTGCAAGGCCATGGGTTAACTATAATTCTATACCAAAAGTCAAAATGATAAATTCCACAGTTTAAAAGCCTATTTCAGTTACGGTTGTGTGGGTTGAATTTCTTTCTAGAACACATGTGATATTTCCTAGCTTTCAGAATTTTACAGAGTCTGGTAATGCTGTAGGGTTTGGTGCCTAACTCTGTTTCCTTCTTTTTTGAATCAGCTAGAAATAAAGCAGATAAGCAGCTCAGGATTTACTGCTTTATTTAAGAAAACAATTTTTTTAATAATTACTGCAACATGTAAATGTGTTTGTATAATTACTGTAACATGTATTAATCAGGACTAATCTTCTGAGTGCAAACTTGAATCTCATTTACTAATAGAATAAGCCCTCAAGGAGTATGTAGCTTATGGTGTAATTAGGAATTAGAAGTGTTTATTATGTACTGTATCTGTGAATAGACTTTTCTTAAACCCACCCATTAAGACCAGAAATTCACTGACTTTGCTTTAGAAATAGTCCAGGTACTTATGAGAAAGGTGGAAAAAAGTGCATTGCTGTTGAGATACTTTGATTTTTAAAGCTTTCTATAAACAGTAAACCATAATGTAAATAATGTTTTAATTATTTATTTTAATAATAATAATCTGTAAATAATGTCTGCATTGTTAAAACTGCTAGAAAGTAAATTTTCTTGGGGCTGGACTAGACAATCTCAAGAGGTCTCTTCCAGCTGAGAAAGTCCTGTACCTTAGGAACTTTGTGTTGGTGCAATAATAAAATATGTTACCTTTAAGTCATGGAAACCCTGAATAATTCAAGGAGAAGGAGACCTCAGGAGATCCAAAGTAGGGCCACCTTTAACTTTAGATCATGTCCCTACCAGCCAGGGACATCCCATTGCCCCAGCCAGGCAACTGAGGCAGCCTCAGGCATCAGGCACCTCCCTGGGGATAGGTCAGGCCAAGGCCAGGCCTGGATGTCAGCCTACGGGTGGGGGTCAGAGTCAGGCCTCATGAGAGGAACCAGTGTCAGACACAGGGCCATGACAGTTGCCACTCTGGGTCAGGGCCTGCAGTCCCCAGTGGCTCCATGATAGTGGTCACTTGTGCAGGCCTTGGCCTGAAAGGCCTGATGGTGGCTGGGACTGGTCCTGTCACAGCTTCCCCTTGGCTATGCTTGGCGGTCCACCCTGTGTTGGCAGCTGGAGTGAGGTGCTCAGGGCACCAGCAGGGGTCTTGCTCAGCTTGCCCAAGTTCTGGTACTTTCAAGGAGGCTCCATAACCTTGGTGGCACCCCTTGTCTGCATCTACATGTCGCTGGCTGACTTTAGGTGGCCTTTCTTCACAAACGCCTTTTAAAAGAAGATTTTCAGGCTGCAAGAGATTGCCAGGTCGTAAACACGTCACCTGTCTACAGCAAAGGTACTGTTTAACGTGATGCTGTAAACTATTAAATAGGGCTTGATCTCAAATTCAGGAGTTTTCTCATTACAAAATTGTGTGATTCAAGTTTGTTTGTATTTGGGCTGGGTTTCTTGAAATGAAACCTGAAATTTTCCGTTTAAGCTAAAATTACAGTAATAGTGGTTACGTGCACAATACCTTCTATCCCTGACTGGTTGATCTGTCTTTAGTTTGGACTGTAATACTCTAAATCTTTAAGATTTTATTGTATTGAATACAGACTACGTTTTAGTGCATCAGGTTCTTGTGGCTGAAGTGAAAATTGTATAGTTACTCCAAGAGGTTTCTGTTTCTTGCCTGTGTTGGTGTACATATCATGAATTGTAATTTCAGGTTGGGTTTAGCAATTTGGTTAGTGACTATGTCTATCCCACAGTTTTTCTTAATCTCTTTCCATATGATATTTGCCTCTTAGTCACCCCTGAAGAGATGAGGGAGGACTTGTGATGTAAACTGCGTGCAAGACACCCATTCTTTCACTTACTTGGCTGGCTTGTAGCCCACATCAGTCGTATATCTTCTTATTAGAAGTCCTTTCCCTCTTTGCTACTCCCACAGGTTGCTGTGATTAATTATGCTGTGGAGTTCTGGTGACTCACCATGAAGGAAGGAGGCTGATGTGGCAATGCCAAAGCCAAACAAAAAAATAACCAACATTTTTTTTTTTTTTAAAGAAATTCATGGCATGTATTGGAGATGAAAAGAATAGTTAAAGTTGTTAGAAATCCTGAAAGGCTTAACAGTGACTTGTAATCAAAGCAAGGTGAGATGGCTACTAAGGGGCAGAAGTGCTATCCTTATGCAGGAACTATGGTTTGAAACTGCCAATTCTGGCAATTTTGTCCTCCTACATACCTGATACGCTCTAAAGGAAGTCTATGAAGAAGCTTGAAACTTCTGATACTGTCAGCCAGGCACTGATGAAATAAACAATGTGATCTATATTTCACTTTTAGAGACTTAAAAAGGGTATTATGAGCATATCAACATCAGCAAGTTCTTGTGAAATACTCTACTTTTCTTCCACTATTTCACTTCATACAGCCATGGATCTGTCCAGGGTGAAAGATGTAGTTTTGGTCCGTAGAACTATGGAATATACTGATGATTCCTGTGTTATGAGTGTCTGTATACAAGCATCAAATGCATTGTCCATGCTTTGGACTTTTTTTCTGGAAAACTTTCAGAAGAGATAATGATAATTGTAGTTGTCTCTTTTGTTATCTTTAGTGATAAATGTTTTACTTTTGTAAAAAGTTATCTGTTTAAATTTGCATTATTTCCCAATTCTGTGCATAATTTTAGCTGGAAAGTTGCTGATTGTGTAGCCTAGCCCTGTAAAGATGGCACGCCTGTGGTGTTAGGTGGGTCTTCTCTATGCATGTGTTCAACAGTGAATTTTTTTGTCTTGGTAATTAAAATATCCTTTTTTTTTTTTTTTATTCTTGTTTGCCAAAGCAAGTAAATGAAGAATGTTTTCATTTCTCATTCAGACTGAGGATTATATTTTCTGTTTATACTAATCCATTACATCAGTGGAAGGCTAATGCTGTTACGTATGTGCCATTAAGGGCAAGCAGAAGAAAGTAAGACTGCAGAGGTACATTTCTGGGATTAAGTTGGTTAAAAGCATGTTAGTATTAGTAAAAGTCTATGAAAATGACAGCATGTGATCTGGCTTTTAGTTTTTACTTGGATTTGTGGGGCTGAAGTTTAATGTTCTTTATTTCACTTGTAAACTATATAGTTGATACGAAAACCTTTTAACAAAAAAATCTTAGAGAGCTTTAGGATTTGTAAAATCATTTTCAGAATTTTTGTCCTGCAAATCAAGGTTACTGCTCTTTAAAAATGAAATGAACAACAGTGGACTACAATTTGCCTGCATACTTACAATTTATAAAGTTAACATTGCTAGGTTTTGCAGGGCTAAAGTTTAACAAATTTTTGCATTTAACCTGTAAACTACATATTTTATATGGAAATTTTTTTTTAAAAAGATCACAAATATTTTCAAGATGTCCAAGATAATTCTTAGAATTTTTGTGTAAATTAAGCTTACTGGTCCTTCTTTTGAAGTCTACAACAGAAGAAACTATTTCCTCCTATGTTTACAACTGATAAGATTAATGATTTTAGATCTATTTTTCTTTTAATATCTGTATTTTGTCTGTTCAGAGTACTACAGCCCACAGAAAAGTACACTTTCTCATGCTTGCTTAAACACTTTTAATATAGTTAAGGTGCAGCCTTCAGTGATTAGCATGGTATTTCTCGTTTCCTAGAGACCAAGTGCTAAGTCTATTAGACATTTCCTGCTATTCTTTTGAATTGTAAATACTATTCTTGTAAATTGAAAAGGCCAGTGTAGGGAGATATTCATGCAATTTCCCATCTATTAAAGATGTAGATTTGAGAATGGCGAAATAATAAAATGCAGTTTTTCGTAGAAATTAAAGCACACTATAGATGGAATTCACACTCTGAGCATTCACAGGGAGCAAATATTTGGAATGCCAGCATCCATTATTTTCCTTTTTCTCATGACCTGTTGAAGTAAATATCAGCACATAACTAAAGCAAATGGTCAAATCCTGATCTCAGCGATCCTGGAGGAAAGTAGCAATTCTTTTTAGTGTCAGTGAAGTTATTCGGTGACATCAGTGAGATCAGAATTTGGCCTTCTGCTTTATCTTTTTAGAAAGTCCTTCAGTATACAAACGCAGATGTTGTAATTCTTAAATTAAGCTGTTTGGCTAGCATTTAGACTAACAGCCAGTAAGAGCACAGAGAGCTTACAGTGTACCCTGAGCAATGTACACTGTTTGTAAAAATTAATGTTTATAGCCGGATACAGCTGATTTTGGGGCAGAAGAGAATGGAAGGAAAAGCAAGAGGAGGAGAAGGAAAAAAAAGAAACTAGTCCAGGGAAGGGGGGGAGAGGAGGGAGAATGAAATCACACAAGCTACTGAATGTTAGCTCTGTGTGTCAGCCTGAAGGGGAAGAGGACCACCCATGGGGAGGACAAGTGATTCTAACCTTTGCTTAAAATTCTGGCTGCCTTTGAAATGCAGCATTCTACAAAACATCCACAACAAAAAGTATTAACCAGCCTCAAGTGCAGGTATAAACTTCATGCTATCCAGACGTCAAATGCATCCTGTCAGCTGTGTTTATACATGTTGATCTAGAACACATGACATTTATTGAACTTGATTAATCTTTGCTGGTGTAGGGGAGCTCACATTTGCATGATCCTGCTGCATTTCAGGAGGGTAGGTGGTAGCTGCATTATTTCTTTCCTTAAGAATTCTGGCAGGAAAGAATGGAGTTTCACTACAGCTTAGATTGACCAGGAATTCTTTGTGAATATATCATCTTCTGAATTGACTTGCTGCTTGAACATGGAGCCCCAGATACTTTCACGTGGTATGCTGGCCACTTCTGGTGTGACTTTTTTTTTTTTTTTTTTTTTTTTTTAATTTATAACCTTATTTTTTAAAATAATTACCTTATATAGGCCAGAGTTTTTACCCTTTACATCGTTAGACCTTTTGTGTCTGCAGAAACCATAGTAATCTAAACCAAGTTCAAATAGTTTGCCAAGAAACTTTTAGGCAAAGTACAGGATTTAGCCACATGGTGGAGGGGGAATGACTATAGCATAAGCAGAGAGGGGCACACCAGTATTGTACTCAGTCTCTTGCTCTCCTGCAACAGTACCTTCATTATAATATTTTCTAAACAAATCATGTTAATCCAGACTCTTTTCTGTTGCCTATGGGTTTTATAGATGGCCTGCATTTTTTTTCCTGACTGGAACCAAAAGTAGTTGGGATAGCACCCAGGATTCTCTACATCAGTTTTGCCCTTTAAAAAAAAAAAAACAACCAACAAAACAAACAAAACCCCCAGGCAAAATAAATAGCACTTGGAGTAATTGCATTACTCTTCCTCATACACAAGGCTTCAGCTTATTTTGCACCTTTGGCTTCTAGGCAGTCCTCAAGAAGGGGTAGGATGATGCTTGTGCTGCAGTAAAGAAGGCTTGCAGGTGCAGCTGTGTTTTCCTTTCAAAAGTTTTGACTATGAAAGCAACCCCTTTCTTTCTCTTACTCACAATGGGTGTGCTTTGTTCTTAGAAATAAATGTTGTCCAGTTTACAGAATAAGAATGTTGGTTTTTTTTTTGTCCAGAGACTAGCTGTGAGGCCTGGTTTAATGACGCCAATAGTTCTGTCTTCAAAAGCTCTTCCATTGCTGGAAGTGGTAGAACGGTGTCGTCTTGTAGCTCCTCTCTGCTGGGGAGAGAGGGGCTAGAAAGGGGAAGGCATTCAAGAGGGACCACTTCTTCACTGACAGAAGTGCTTTGCTGTCTGACTGATAAAAGCCCTATATACAAGACCACAGATTGCGGCTCACAGTCTCTTTCACTTGTGCAATATGGCACACTTTAAAAATAATACGCTTTGTACTTATTAGTGATGCTTTCCATGCTCTGAATATACTTACAAGTTCTATATGCTAGTCAATAATTTTAGAAAATAGGCAATAAGAAAAAAGAAAGAAAAGTTTACAATGTCTTGTGTCTTGTATCAAAACTCTAGTGTGTGTGCACACATTGTTTTACTACTGAATTATTTGGATCATTACTTTATCTTAAAGTAGAGAGGTTTTCATTCAAAAGTTTTGCAGGGGGATAAAGTAAGACATAGAAGATCGTTTCCCAAAGGTATTTTGACGAACACGAGTTGGAGGTACTGCAATAACTAGAACATACTAATTCCAGTATTTTTTTAAGATTATAATATATTACAACTGTTATATTATAACTTCTTTTTATTAAATCACATTTTTGTAATAACAAAGTATATCACTTGTACCAAGTAACATCTGAAATCTAAACCCAGTAATACCTGTATTGTGTCAGCATCAAGGCTTAGACAGAAAACCCCTCAAAAATAAACATTAGGAAATTTTGATTGGTTACGCCTTATCCTTTGAGCTACCTGGAAACTTTTTTTCATGAAACAAATTATGTAGGCTGAAGGGTAGGCTGACTAAGTTCACTCAAGAAAAATCTGTCAAAGGCAAAGATGATACACTGGCTCAGGAAGTCACCAAGCTGCAAGTCAGCTAGTGATTGGGAGAGTATTCAGGGGAAGTATCACTATATACTTGCTTTATTTACTCTTTGCAGTCATTTTGTTAACTTTGAAAAAGAGCGTGCTTGTCCACAGGATCCTTTGGCCTGAGCCTGTGCCCTCTTGTCACAAGTACCTGGACGGAGAAGTGACATAATTCAACAAGAAATAGTTGAGTTGTTCTGGGGTTTTTTTTAGGCTACAACCTGAATTTGTCTGCTTTTGCAAGTCTAACAGAAAATGTCATGACTGTGGAAACTGCAATAGAACACTTTTATTATGGCACATTGTAAAAAGTGGATGAATAAACATTTGTACAGACTGTGTTTTTGTAAATGTTTGGGGCTGTATCTGAAGTAGGTGGAAAACACAGCACAGTCTTGAATAGTTGCTTGCAACAAATCTACTTGTACTAAATTAGTGCTGGGAGTAACACATAATTAAAAATTAGAGCAGCTGAATGTCAGCTGGCATGGACTGGCTCTCAGCTTTTTTTTTTTTTTTAGTAATGATGTCTTTTTTTCCCCAGTTCTTTTTCTCACAAAATGCTTTTTATTTTTTTTTTTATTATTATTCAGGAGAAAGTGCTGTGGGGTTACTTGACTGCAGTGCCGCAGGAAAAAAAAAAAGTGAAAAACTAAAAAAAATTGCAACATAATTTCTATAGAAAAATAGAAAAGTTTATTTCCCCATCTTTAAAATAATCCTACTGTGGTTTTTCACAGCAATCCTTTGAAAACCTTTTCACTTTTTGACACTGGATGTGTTCAAAGCAACTGTGTTTTGTATAACTGTGTTGCACTGGGATATCCTGGTGTTAGAGAGTATTTTCCTTTTCCCACAGATGCCAGACAAGATATGCTGGGGGCAGAAGAACTATTATTATATAAACATTATCAGCTATTGTGCTCATAGCTGTTATTCCTGATAATAACCTCTTTCTGAAAGTGCCTGCCTATTGAGGAATTGTTCACATACCTGATATATTTCAAATGGGTAGTATTGCTAAGACCATTTATTTGTGTGACTCACTGCTCCATATTGATCCTGATAACTACAGGAAGTTATCACTTTTATAATTAAAAGTTTGAATGGGATGGCATTAGGTGCAAGCACCTGTCTTCTGAAAGTGGGAAGATAAGGTAGTTTGCAAGCAGTTGTGGAAAATGGGGAAGACAAAGATCAACGTTACAAGACCTACTAGAAGCATGAAATAAAAGCTTACTACCTCAGTTATGTTACAGGAGTGGTATTCTAAAATCCCTTCCCAAAGATACTTGTTCAGAATATGTATGTATGCTTTCTTCCTTTTTTTTTTGGTTTTTGTTTTGTTTTGTTTTGTTTGTGGGTTTGGTTTTTTTTTGTTGTTGTTGTGGGGGCTGTTTGTTTTTTTTTTTTACAGTTGGGTGAATTTTTTCTCTAGAAATAAAAAATACAATACAAACTGGACAGAACTAACATGATCAACACTGAAGATACATAATTATGTGGAGAAATGCAAAATAATCAGTCCTTGCCATAGGAATGACCGCATCCTTTCTGATAGATTAAGTGATAGTTAAGTAAATCTAGATGAAAGAATCAAGGAAGAAAGCCAGTGTAAAGGAATAGGAGGCTGAGATGTTCGCTTCCTCCTTTACAGTGAGAAAGCAATAGAAAGGGAGAGGAGGTTTGGCCATCTCTGACTGGAGAAAAATGAACACGTTCTTCTGCCACAGTACCATTTAATTATTTGGTTTGTTTACTTAGAGGGCTCCATAATAGTGTACCATAAGAACTGTTGAGATCTAGATGTTGCTGTCCAAGTGTAATAAACAGTCCTCTTTGAAAATAAAATGCCTTGGTTATACAGTATATCCAACTCTGTACCTAATATTATTGATATCTGGACCTAATTTGGTCATCTCTATTCCTGCTCATAAGAAAAAGAAGATTATTTTTTTTTTTTAAATATGGACTTAGCTTTAGCTAAATATGACAATATTCACACACACACACCCCCCCACACACCCCCCTAACTAGAAGCGTGATTAATGTCTTCTGTGCTTTGGTCAGGAGTTTTACGCAGGATGATAAATTGTTCCTATACTTTGGCTGTATTCTTCCACTACAGATACTTATTATCTACCTCAACACAGTCCATTTGCATTTTTGAAGGAAGCTGATGCTTGTAGTGCTAAACAAGGGTAGTACAGCCTAATCCCCTAAATGAGTATTTTAAAAATTTATAGGAAATGATTGAATGATGCAAAAACCTTTCCTTTATTTGCTTCTTTACAGTTGTGTGGGAAAACCTAAAGGAAAGCAATGAATGACATTCTCATGACTGATGTCTGGAACAAAAAAAAGGATGAAATGATTGAATTCTTGTTTTGTTTCAGTTCACTGGGGTCCTGCTACTGACCTCAGCAGAGTCTTGCTTCCATTTCCTGTGGGTTGCACCCTGTGATAGGAGGCAAGCTGAAGCCTTTTAGCAGAAATGTAACTTAGTATTTTTGGTATCTCTGAATTATATGAGAGGCCCTGGAACTAGCTTGAGGACAGAACAAGGTAAAGGACAGTAAAAACCTTCATGTTGACCTGGGAAAGGAGACATGTTTGCATCTCTGGGTCAATATTTTAATTGTTACAGTTCTGTAGTTTTAGAAGCCTGAAGGGAAATATGTATAAGTTTGTTCCAGTGTGTGCTTCGGTAGGTAACTGTGAGTAAGGATAAAATGTTAAAACAGGTTGCTTGTATTGCCTACCATTTTCATTTCAAGATTGTTTTTTATTCTGTGGTCAACCAGCTGGACACTGAAGTAGGTCTCAGGTTTTTGAGGCTTGTCTTTTGTTGTACCACCTTTTTAAACTTACAGTTTTATTTGATATGTTTAGGTGTATCAAGTTTGCTGAATTCAAAGCCTCCTCGTGGAGGAAAACAGCAGGTTTACGTAAAAGATGAGCATCAGCATCTAGCTATAACACAGCTCTGTATTCATTACTCAGAATTATTGAGGTTGATATAAAGTTATTTGCTCTCTGAAGATTTTTAACTCTTAAGAAAAAAAGCCACCAAAAAAAGCACACATTGTAACAATGTTTTTAGAGCTGTCATGGATTTGGAATTTCTGCCTATTTTCTGGTTGTGATGAAAACGCTGATATGTTCAGTGGCTGCATGTACCTCACTCCTTTTTGTTAGCCTTGGCTAGATTACTGTGTCCTTCCAGATGGCGTCTACCTTTCCAGTTTGACGTGGAACTTGGTTGGGTTTTCTGTCAGGAGCCAGCTGTGCCTGCACATGTTCTCTGTTACATTTAAGAAACAGGAAGAAACCTGACCCACTGCTGATCAGAAATGGTTGCTTGTAATGTCAAAGACATTAGTAGCCAAACCCAGTTTACCTTCAAGATTTTTTTTTTTTCTGAAAAAATGTGTGTCATATAGACAAATCCCTTTTCCTTCAAGAAAGTCTCATTTTTTAATTTAAATTTTCTTGCTTGTGATGGTGGAGCTATGTGTTTTCTTGCTTTGACAAAGGCAATATCCTTTCCCAAACTGTTTTAAGCTGAAGTGAAGAACAGTTTAGATTTTAACAGAATGGGATTGTAGCTGGTTTCAGCTGGCTCAGAGGTTTGCAGACTTCAGTGCCTGTAGTACAACCACTCATGTTTTCCCCCTTCATATTCTGTGTTTGGGCACTGCCTTGGGATGAAGGAGCATGAATAATGAACTGTCTGACGTTTGCACAAGGCAGTAGCTGTAGCTCATGATAGAGGTCACTGGTGGGACAGGAGGTTTGTATTGTGTCCTCTTTTCCTGCTGCCAGTCATTTACTTTTTATAGGCATTAAAAGTTAAAATAAAAATCATTGTACATTATAAGCACTTCCCTTGATGAAGTATACAAATGTCATTTGAAACAAAGTGAACTAATTCTGTGACTGATTTAGATCAAACATTCCACTCGAGTAGCTTTATGTTAGGGCTTGAGTCATTTTCATCCTAACTAACCAGCAAATTAACTGTTTTTTCCTATTAACAAAACCAAAATTGTAGCTCCCAAGCTAGCCTTTAGAAAAGGCTTGAGGTGAGCCTACTAAATATGTTGACTTTAGAAGAGCTGTATTTCTTAAATGCTTGTATACAGAACCTTATTCTTGCAGGTGTATCAATAGTGAAATACTTTTTGAAGAAACTTGTAGCTTAATTTTGAACAATAATAAGACAAATGTACTATCAGTCTGTTTTCTAAATTAAAACCATGATATTTCTTGTTGTGGTTAAATGTGCCTTTTGTTCCTTCTTAGTGTCTGTACTGAGTCTCATGGGATGGAATTACTTTTCTTCATAGCTGCCCATATGCTGTTATGTTTTAATTTGTGACCAAAATGGTGTTCATAACACCAATATTTTTGCTATTGCTTAACACCTGCATACCATCAAGGCTTTCTCTGTTTCTCACTCTGTCCACCCAGGGAGTAGGTTGAGGATGGGGCAAGAGGTTGGGAGGGGACAGCACTGGGAAAACTGACCCAAAATGAGATATTCCATGTCATATACCATCATGCTGAGCAATAACATCGGCAGCAGAGAGCTTTTCCAAGGTAGCCTTTGCTGGGGGATTGGCTGGGCACTGGTCTGCTTGTGGGGGGTGGTGAGTGACTTCCTGCCTTTACATCACTCGTTTTTTTAAATTTGTTTTTGGTTTTCATTTCTCAAACTGTCTCTACCTTCACCAACAAGGTTTTCTTGGTTTTGCCCCACCAATTCTCTCCCCCATCTCTCTGGGAGGGAACAAGCAAGCAACTGGATGGGGGTTTAGCTGATGGCTGGGGTCAGGCCACTGCAGCATTATATGTCAATTAAAAGCTTGTGCGTTCATTTTCATAAGGTTGCTAGAGTTTTGACACTACATTGTAGCTTAAAATTTATAGATTTGTGAACTTTGTACAGAGGGAGAAAGAGCACAAGTATAGAAACTAATGCAAGCTTTCTTTTCTTGTGCCAAATCTGAAATCCCTTAATATGGGAAATTTCTTTCTATGAGTAGAAAGAAGTAGTGTCAGCTGCAAAAACAATGAAAGCTTTTGAACAAACTGGGGACCTCCCCAGAAACTTCACTATATTTAGGTGAAAATTGTTATTTGCCAAGTGAAATACAGATAGGTTATACTTTATTCCTTCATTAATCAATACACATACATGTAAGCCAAGATTAATTCTGTCAGTTGGTTTGGATTTAGTGTAAAACAAACATGGGCACAGAAACTAGTCATAGTGCCTGTGCTTTCACATTATATTAGGTCAGGCAAATACTTTCAAACTTTAAAACAATGTAATCTTAAATGAGAGATGTTTGAAATACTAATCCAAACTAAGTATTGGTTCCTGCATCCTCTACTGCAAGGCTCAGCGGAAAATGTAATTTACTAAGAAAAATGGCCCATTGTACATTTAAGCAAAAGTAATAATTTTGAGGGAATTTCTCAAAGAATTCACGTTAGAGCAGATCTTCTAAACTGTGGTATGTATATCACTCAATGTATTGAAGTGAAATGTGGCAATGTAAAGAGTTAAGAGTGTCAACTACTAATGCTGGTAGTTGTTGCAAATGTAGCTGCTGCTACTACCACTGGAAGTTTTGTTAAGTCCTGCATGGGAAAATAAGATTACAAAATATGTTCAGTAAAGACTACTGGACAAATTAAATGGCAAATAGATCTGTCAGAATGAAAGGCATTAAAAACAAACAGACAAAACCCAACATTCCAGAATCTTAACACTTAACTAAGTTGGGCTTGAGCTATATTTCTCTAAGTAAATTACAAGGGTTCTTAGAAAAAGTAAACTTGAAAAGTTAAAGACCGAAAATATCTGCTATAATGATACAGTAACAAAAACAGAGGCAGAGGTGATATACTTGCTTTTTTGTATGTCTTTTTAACCAAATCACTTAATGGTCGGGTTTTAGAGAGCAGTTAGACAGATGGTTGTGGTTCTAAAGCTGAGGAAGTGGCAGGGTAGAAGTGACTGGGTGAGAACTTGAGTCTGATAACTTGACCAGATGGCTGGCCATTGGAATAGCTTGTTTAACTATCAGCAGTAGAGATACAATCCAAGAAAATGACTGTAAAGAAAATATATTTAACAAAGTTGAAGGGAGAGGGAAATCCAAACTCTTTGTAAATAAATATGAGGTATACTCAAAAAAATGTTGGTAGAGTAGATTTTTATATACTATAAGCAGGAAGGATGCAATCTTCTATGATTTAGCTCAAGGAATTAGAAAATCTGACAGTAGTCTTTAGATTTGCCAAATTTGCAGGTTTGAGGTACTAACAAAATAAATGCTTTCGTATGTTGCATAAGTGCACATCTATATACTTGAAGACAATCATTCATAGCCTTTTTTTTCTTAAAGAAGTGACCCAAACAATGCTGGAAAGAAAAAGTAATCAAATCACAGTCACAGAGGAGAGTTGATTTTGCTCAGATTATTACAAAAATTATCAACATCAGAAAGAGGCAAACAGGAAGCAACAGAACAGAAGCAGCATGTTGGTATATGTATTAAACCAGTGACATTCAAATACTTTGTATCCTTATGCTTAATATATGCTAATTTTTGCCATACTACAGAACCCTTTGTTTATCATATAGTGTTGAGTTACAGCTATAGATTATACCAAAGAAGAAAAAAAATTAAAAAATATATATGGTTCTTCATAGATACCTTGTAGGTCTTTGATCTTTAGGAGTACACTACACATTTTAAAGTCTATAAAAAAAGAATCAGCTGGAAACCTCCTCCTCCTCCCAGTCACTAGAAAGGAAAGGCATTTTCTAGCTCATTCTTCATATAATTCAGGTGTTTGATCCCCGCTGAACAGTGTGGCTGCAGACAAGTTTGCACATTGAATAGTTCACCAGCTGAACGCACCACCTGATAATCTGAAAGGCCTGAGTGAAGTATTGTCTGATGCACAGTTGTCACAGGTGAAATTATTCCATTGATGAAATATTATTTTTTTTTTGCAAACAGAAGTAAAATGGCTTTTTATGTGTCACAAAAGATCTCTATCATTTTGTCTGTGATTATTATTTTTTTTTTCTACAGTTTAGGGCACACATTCTGGAACGCAGAGGGATTTTTACAGTTTAGAAACTGGAAAATGAAGCTTGTTGGTGAATACATGTAATCTAGAAAAAAATTGCCTTTTAGTTCCAGCAGCCAAAACCAGCACGCATGATTAAAAAAAAAAAATATTGTTAATTTCCCCCATTACAATCTCTTTTCCTAGATCTTCCTATATACCAGATGTTAGAAGCATGCAGAAATCAATACCATGAGTTATAAGTGATATAATGCAAATCACTTCCACAAATTTGAGAACAAGGTTCCCTGGTCGTCCTATATAATTTAATGGCATACATCCCCTTGTGTGTTTTTTTCTACTAGACTCTAGTACAATACAGTTTAATTAATGAAATACTTGATATTATATAAAAACTTATTATTGTGTACCCATGCAACATTGTGATCCAGTTTAAAGGAAAATTGTTACTTTCCAAGGTTTAGAAATGTGCTTTGAATTCCACCCACCACTTTCATCTTTTCTGAAATCAGATGCCACTTCTCATTATATTTAACTGAACGCACATAAAGTGTAATAGAACATCATCTGGTTCTAACCTGCAGGTTTCATAGTGTAATGGTGAAGACAGTAGGGCTTCGATTTCATTTCGTTGGTATGTTGATGGATTAGCCAGTGCTTGTCATGGGTTATGTGTCAAGTGATGTCCCTTGAATCTGATTCCAAAGAAAACAACAGGCTTTCCAGTCGATGAAAGCTTTGAACGGTTTCTCTCTGGCTGTTAGAAATAATAGATGACTGAACAACTCAGGCACATAATAATGTACACACTGCTTTGTTCAGTCTAGTTTACATATTGGGTGAAGCATATGAACCAGTATAATATAATCTATTTCATTAGAAAAAAAATCTCTAACTGTTAAAATTAATCTTCTGAAAACCAGCTGTATGGTACTGTGAAGTTCTATGCAGGTACTTCAGGTGGAATGTATTTTTCAGACCTGTATGAAGGAAATAGCTATAAAAGCTGGTTTTGTGGGGTTTTGTTTGTCATACAAGTAGGCTCAGCCTGTTTGTGCCATCAATATGTGGGTTAGAAGTTACAGCTTCTCTAATGGGAATTACATTGGAACTGTGAGATTGACCTTTTGATCCTGAAGTCTTTATTTTTGGTCATTCTGGACTCAGTCCTGTGCATGAAAAAAACAATGAACACAAAAGCATGTGAAAGTGAAGAAAGAACTAAAAAAGTTGGCAGTGTTGCTGGACTGGAGGAGTGTTAAGGGAAGATTAGTAAAGGAAGGTTTAGACTCACGTGAACACCATGCAGTTTCTGCTATCTGGTATTGTGACTCTTTCTGATAGCCAAACTTATTTAAAGATAATCAGCTCATTTACCTTATGCTGAAAAGTGCTGTGGTATGTATATTTAAGGCAATTACCTCAACTCATGGTTGAATTCTCTTAGAAGTGAAATAAGTGGGGTGAAACACTACAAAAGGTGGAAAATTCTGATGTCTAATGGACTGGATACTTTTGGTACCCATAAAAATATACACTTTTTTCACTCTGTCAAGTTTTACCTTAGTATTATTGAGTCTCATTCACACAATTTTACCAGCTTACTGTAAGAAAAATATTTCCTTTAGCTAGTTTTGAAATTACAAATGTAGATTAGTTCACTGCAGAAGAACAAGATTGCATCTAAAGCAGAGACATCACAAAAATATCACTGAAACTTTTACTGCTGCACTTGCAAAAATGCAGTTTATCTGCATCTCTTTCAGAACTGATGAAAGGTTTCATGTGTTTAGATTTTAGAGCTTTGTATTCAGTGCACTGTCTTTAACAACTGGACTTAGATCAAATTCATTGCTTGGATGCAGATGGTGACAAGAAGTATGGGTGAATTAGAAACTTTGCTTCAGGTATTTTCAGCCTTCACATGACATGTTCATGAGGCTCAACAGAGCCAAGTGCAAGGTCCTATACATGGGTCAGGGCAAACCCCAGACAGGCTGGAGGATGAAGGGATTGAGAGCAACCCTGCAGAGAAAGACTTGGGGGTAGTAGTGGATGAGAAGCTGGACAGGAGCGAGCAATGTGTGCTCACAGCACAGAAAGCCAACTGGCTCCTGGGCTGCATCAAAAGAAGCATTCTGCCCCTCTGCTCTGCTCTGGTGGGACCCCACCTGGAGCACTGCGTCCAGCTCTGGAGCCCTCAGCACAGGAA
>JAVJGJ010000001.1:909149-933838 GCA_035590215.1 Microhierax caerulescens
GAGAAACTGTATTGCAGCCTTTCAGTACTTAAAGGGGACTTATGAGAAAGAAAGAAAGATGGGGACAAACTGCTTAGCAGGGCCTGTTACAATAGGACAAGGGCTAATGGTTTTAATCTAAAAGAGGGCAGATTTAGCTTAGTTATGAGAAAGAAATATTTTAGAGTGAGGGTGATGAAACACGGGAACATGTCGCCCAGAGAGGTGGTAGATGCTCTGTTCCTGGAAACATTCAAGGTCAGGTTGGATGGGGCTCTGAGTGACATGATCTGCTTGATCTGGCTAATGTGGTAGATGCTGCCATTTAGGAAGGTTTTTGTTTTAATTAGCTATAATAATTTTTTAATGAAATTTAATATATTAAAAAATTCTATATAAATAATACATGTAATATATATATTTGAATATATAAATAAATACATTATTTAAACAGATTGTAGCAGCCTGGTTTGACTCTGACTGTTAGAAGTATGAGCAGCATTCTGGCTTTTTCTGTAAGAGGAAAAATCATTATTTTTAGTTTGGAATGCATTCAAGTTTAATTATTCACAAGAAGAGTGTATAGTAACCTACAGATTCTAGGAAAGATCACAATGAGAAAGCATGTTGGGAAAGCTAGGAAGTGGTCCACCAGTGCAAAATGACATACCAGTGTAGCATGTAGCCCAGAGCTGCAAATTATTTGGCATTTTTTGATAAGCGTACGACTAATAATTTTATTAATGTTGTGAGGCTCTTCCACTCTGAACTGTTTGTTTCTTCTCTGTGTATATTTTATTCTCTTTAAGAAAATGACCCCAAAGAATTAGCAATGGTAATTCCAGTCATGGGGTTTTCAGAAGAGTAAATAAAATTATTTTAATCAAATTAAAGAGGCTTTGGATTAGGCTTATGGTGAGGTGTGAGCTTTACGGACATAACAACATATTGCTCCTTTATTCTATTTCATCTCTGGTCTCCTCTGTGCTACCATTGTTCCTTCAGCAGAAATTGTAAGATAGGGAAAAGGATACGTAAAAATGACTCACAGTGACATCTTCTTGTTAAGTACCTGGTGTCCTGGTGTAAAATATGGTGGTACAATATGATCAAAGGTGGCTGCTTCCCAGAGCAGGCTTTTCCCTTTAGCCAGGGCTTGATTTTTCCTTAATGCTACTCCAAAAGTCAAAGCTGACCCTTCAAAGTGGGGTCCTGGTAGGAGTCAGGGACAGGAAAGCTTTGAAAATATTGGCTTATCTCAGAGTCAAATAAAAGTGCCATGCGATTGTTTTTATTTTGCTGGGCCGTTATATATGATCAGAAGTGTGATTTTTGCATCTTTTGGTAGCACATTATGTATTTATGGTACTGCCTTACTGGCCAAAATCGATAAGGTAAACAATTGCTAAATGAAAGCCAAGAAGTGAATTCAATCACAGGAATGTAAACACAGTTGGTTTAATAAAAACCAAAACCAAACAAAAAGTCCCAAACCACAGCACCCACTCCAGAAAAGTTGCTTCCTTTCTGAAACATGCCAAGAAAATACTGGTAGACTTTCAGGAAGGAATACGATGAAATTGTAAAACTTCGTAGCCATGTGAGTTATACGAGCTGGGGGAAGCTGCTGCTTTTATGAGTCCAACCGATAAAAAGTACCATTTTTTTTCTTCCAGCTTTTTGGCACAGAAGTCTTTATTCATAATCCAAGATGAGTTTGCAAATTTCAGTTTAAGAGCGGGTTGGAAGCAATTTCTCTGAGGTGAGTTATGGTAGTCAGGCAGATGAATGGAGAGAAAATTATATTGTGTATGTGTGAGTCTTAAGAGGGAGATGGCACAGCTTGTTTACCTCCAAAATCAGGTGCAGGTAGTTTAATGCTTAGACAAATGAGGAAATAATGAGAGGTGATAAATGAGGACAATTGTATTGGATACTATGTATTTTCCCTATACAATCCCTGGTGATTGTGCACAGTAATGAGAATACTTAGAACTGAGATATCAATATTTCTTACTTGAATTAGAATTAAACTTGATATTACGAGTTTCAGCAAGTGTATAAAGACAACACTGAACTTTGTTTTTCCCAGAAACTTGTTAGTATAAATCTGCCATACACTGCATTTTTTCCCTGCATGGTAATAGCTAAGTGTCATTTTGCTGCTGTCCTATGAGATTTAGGTTCTTTTATCCTTATCAAAATTTGGACTTGTATGGTGAAAAGAACAGAGAAGAATGTGAAGTTGCTTTTTGTGAGTTAAACCAATATTATGCTGTAAATTGCCTTCAACCAGTGAAACATTGCTGTGCTGATGTTTCTAACACAGACTATAGTGGGGGCTTCTGTTTGGAATATTTAAATACAGTGTAAGCTGGTCTCTTTTCTAGGTGAACTTTTAGGACTATATATGGGTTTTAAAGTTTCTAAATTAATATAATTTCATATTGTCAGAATATTGTATATTTTAATTTTCATAGTAAAAAACCTGTGCTGATTGTTTAAAAGTTGGTATTCTGTTAAAGCAGAGCTTTCAGCTCAGTGCTGCAATTAAATTTTGAGTGTTAATCTCCTTCTCGTAATTAACCTTTAAATGAGTTATTTGAAACAGTTTAAGAAAGGAACTTGCTTGAAATACTTGATGAATACAAATATGGTCCAATTTGGCAACCATAACTAAATAAAGAAATGGTCTTGAAACTGCATTCCCCCCTCTCCACTAACAGTGACTAAGAGGGAGTGTTTTCTTCTTCACAATAAGAGGAAATCTCATTTGTTACATAGCAACTTTTAATGTTATCTGTGTAAGCACTGTTTAAAGACAAATTACAATACCAAACACAGATTTAATGGAAAAAACATGTTTCAAACTTGGGAAAAATGTATAGTTTGGTCGTATGATAATCCCTCAGGTTTTTTTGGGTAACTTGTTCTAGGTTTAAGAAATTGTTTTCTTTCATGTCCCTTAAGTGCCTTCAACAGATGTTCCATGTTTCATCTTGTAAGTGATACTTTAAAGCCATCTGTGGTGTCTTAAAGGTTGTGAATAGTGACAGAAAATTAAAGGCTTCATTTTAAATTTTGGATGAGGATCTTGGAACTAGTCCTGATATCTATATTGGTGATCCAAGAACAGTTTGCCACTGAGTTTAATAAGCCTTGAATGAAACCTTGAGTCTCCAGTCAGTGTATCCAAAACCACGCTTAGTTAACTATGGCAGTTTAAAGAAGATTAAGAGATGCAATACTTCTTAATGCCAATAGTTAGTATGTTTTGTATATTTTCTTGTGAAACGTGATAGTGAGTGATAGTGGTAAATAGGAGTCAACACAGAAGCTTATTCTTGTAGATGACACGTAATGATTGTTTTATTCTGAATTTCTGTCCCATATAAACCTGTGGAAATACTTGGACAGTCTTTTATAATATATAATCTTTTCAGTTCGATTAATCTTAATCATTTATTGATAATAAAGATGCTTAACTGATGTACTACTAATAAAAGAAAGAGGATAATCATTACCAAAATTGATTGTTATATGTAAAATGTACAAGAAAGTAAACTAGAAGTAAGCAACTCCCCTCCTAGTTTTGTTTTGAGGTTTTCTGTGTTCTGCTACTGGCAAGTCATGTAGCCTGTGTATACCTCTGGTTGTCATCGTGGAATATGAACAGGCGTCTTACCCAACAACGTATGATTTTATGAAGATTAATATATTAGCACTACTATTGGATATAGTTTTATATACAATTCAAATGCGGATTTCAATTTGCTTTTGACTTTGTTAAATTGGTTTATGATATATTCTGTAAATTTAGGATCTTTCATTTGGGCAAAGTAAAATAAAAAGAAAATATCTATAGGAAACAGAAACTGAATTAAAAGAACACTCTATTTTACAATTGCAGTACAGAACAGCTGTGTGATCATGATCCAGAAGTTTAGTGCCTTACTGCTTATGTCTTTCCTTTTATGCACATAGATTTCGTTTCAGGGTAAATTTTACTTTGATTTTTTTTTGCTTTGGCATAGATTTTGAAGTAATTTCATATGCATATAACTTTTTTATTTCTCTTGTAATTGCTTATGCCCACTGTTAAACTTACCATTCCACCAGAAAAGAATTTATGTTGAAATATTGAAATAATAAGTTTTTTTGTTGTATTGGTTTAATGCTGTTTAAATTTTCAGTCCGCAATCAATAGAAGTAAAAATAAAACTTTCAGTTTGAATTCTGGAATTTTAGTTAGTGCAAATTTGTTTAATTGAGTTCATTGAAGTAATTGAATGTAGACTAAAAGTATTGTCTCAGACCTTGTCTGATCACTGAGGGGAAGTCAGGTCGTCTATTAGCAACAACATATATAAAGAGCAGATACTTTATGATTTTTTTTTTTTTTTTGATTGACAATATTCTCTAGAAGGTAATAGAAGATATATCTAAGTGTTGCCAGAGACTTAGAGCTTCCCTCAGGAAACTGTCTTGCTCTTCAGAGTTTTTGTGTTTGAAATGGTGCAAATGGATGTGATACACAAAACTAGACAAAGAATCTGAGAAATGGACATTCTGGGGTGAATCCAAGTAACCTCTGTAGAAGTAAAGTTGATCCATTACTTTGGTACATCGTATGTTTTTCTGCTTCTTGCAACTGAGTCAGAAGCACGTTTCATTTTTTCTTTTTTAAGAAATTTGTTCTGTAACGGAAAACACAGAAGAACACAGGAAGTATGCCTTCAAAGCATGTCAACGGTTTGTGTACTATTTATCAGGCCACTTTTCTTAAGGATGAGATCCTTTAAAGGTCTTGGCATTATTAGCTAAGAATCTGTTTTCCAAAGAGGCAAAGTGGTCAAAATTCATTGTTTCGGTAGAATAACAGAAACAAAGCATTCTTTTCCCTGGATTCTCCTTTTGCATCAACAGACAGGTAGTAAGAAGGTAGTTCTTGTATACTTTATAGAAAGACTTTCTATAACTTCATTTTGCAGTTATTTTTTTAGTAAAGTTTCAGAAAATCATGCCACACAAATGCTTCTTTTGTGGATTGTTCCAAATATAGTCTGTGTCACAGTCATGTTCAGCACCTTGATCTTAAAACAACATATACTTGACTAGATCTCCAAAATTATATCTAAATTGAATTTTTTTTCACTGTCGCTTGAAATAAGTATTTTTTGAGTGAGTTGCTGACTATATCGTAGTCCTGTAAAATGCACTAGTTTTATTTTTAATCCCTAAAACCAGTCTGAGTTTAAATCCTCTTACTATTTCTTGTAGAATAAAATGCCTAATATGTGCTATATTAGAGGTTTTCAGAAACTGTGATTTCTATAGCAATTGTATTTTCACTAATGAATGAATGATTAGGAAGCAAATGCACAGGGGAGGAAAAGAATCTGTGGATTTATGAAAGGCAAAAATTATTGCCTGGATTTAATGAGTAAGAATGATGGCATATTTTGTGCAGTAATTGCAACCCCTTTTATCAAATCATATGGTACGTAAATGGAAGTCTTTTACTGAATGCTATGCCAAAATAAACTAAGTTAAAATGGATGCCTATTCCTCTTCAGATTTATTTCATCTGAAACTGAGATAATAAATTGTTGAAATGAGGCCAGAAAGACAACCAAGATAATCACATCACCAGACCTTAAACTACTACATTCCTCTATTGGAAAGAATCTTTAATTTCACTGATTAATTACTTTTAATCTGTTTTAATGTTTTATTCACACTATTCCTTTGATGAGGGTGTACTGCCTTTAAATGCTTTACCAGTGTTCTGATTAAATGACAACTTGGATACCCATAAAGATCAAAACACAGGAACAGCTAAGTCTTATATCTACTTGAACCCAGTACAGTAGTTGTTTCCTTAAATGTTCAATCCAATAATTAATTTTGGTATCTGCAGAAGACTATTGTAATCAGCCATCTTTGCACATTATGAAGTAGTAGCTATGTTTTGATATTCAACTAGTTATCTCTTTCTCAGACAGATAGCAAACCAAAAACTTAATAGTTTAGTAATAAAAAAAATTTTACATGATGCTATATTGCTCTTTGGACATTTCACAAAAATATTAATTAGTGATACCCTGTGAAAAGCATAAGGTGACTGATTCTTACATCATACCCAGAAAGTCACTGCTGTCCTGTTCTGGAATATAATAAAGGCAACTGTATCTTGAGGCATCTTCTCTCACTTTTCACTGATGAAGTTCAATGGATTTCTAGGACAATTCCTTTGCAAATGAAAAAAGACTGGAATGTTCAAAGTACAGTTTACATTAGCTGATAAATACAAGGTTTTAATTTGAAATTTTAACTTCAGAAATGGGATCGAAATTTAGGAGTCTCTGAAGAGCAACTTAAACTTTCTCCAAGTATAAAAAATGAAGGCAGTATGTTACCGGATTAAAAGTATTTGGGTTCACAGGAGCTTTCTCTATTCTGAAACAATCATTTGCAGCCTAGCTAGAGTTTGTTACTAGAATTCAAGAATAATGTAATGCGAAATCATTACAGCAGAGTGGTATTTGACAGCCTGGAATCGAACTGGAGCTTGTAAAGATAAAAATTTTTGTAACTAAGAACTACCATAATTTCTGTTTGAAATGTTTATCAAAATAAGTTGTTGTTCAGGCTAAGAAGTGCTGAGTGAAAGATGATCTTTTTGCGAGGACATCAGGATACTTCTGATGAGTATCATGTCATATTCATCTACCTAGTAGTGAGATGTGTCAATATCTTGCATTTGAGTGGATGCTGAAAATTCCTTCCTTTCTTTTACATCCAAACAGTAGCTGGGAGCCATGATACTGTAAAGTTTAAGTATGATAGTGAGGATTTGAACCTGAAAAGTCTCCTCTACCCAATGACAGCCTGTGTAACAAGTCACCACGATAATTGTGAACAGTAAAATCTCTAGCCAGGGTTAGATCATTTAAACTCCTCTGTTTGCTTCTGACCTTAACCTTTTCAAATGACTACTTTCTGCAACAGACACAAATTTGTTTATTAAAATGAAAATTTCATGAGGTGTCTGAGGAATTCTTTTCTCTATTAAGTAGGAATACATGGTATCTTATTCATGCTGGGGAGCAACTAGCCGCTATTTTACAAAGAAGCCACAACTGACTCACCATTATTAGTAAGGTGTGCGATAGTTTGGTGAATATGTACCCCAGCCCCTGTTGCCAATAGTTACCAAGGAAACAATTTTGAGAAACTTTTGAAGCATAACATCATGTTGCAAAGATCCTGGCTCTTCAGCCTGCTCCTTAAGATCCTCATGCATTTTCTGGCTTTTGAGGCAGTTGGTAACGAAGCCAGAAACACATTGAATATAATGCAAGGAAACTTCTTTATCAGCACTCATCCCTAAAGTTTCATGTGAAAATAATTGTTTTCCTTCTCTAGGTGGAGTCTTCACAACCCAGCCTGTATGGGAATCTCTGATCTTAAATCAGACTAATTAATAATTTTCAGACTGACATCAGCATGTTAAGTATTGCCAAATTCATATCAATTAAAGTATATTTTATTTAAGAACTGCATTTTTTATAACTAACTCCTTATCTCTTTCTCACACACGCACACCCATACACATGCTTTTCATTGTATTTATTGGATAAGATGTCACTTGTGGATATTGCAGCACAATTTATATAAAGCATTAGTCCATACCCTTAAAACACTATTTCAAACATAAAATAGTAAATCTTTGATACATTTTCTTAATGTCAAAGTTTATGAAGAGTTGTTTCACTTAGTATTTCTAAAAAAGCAAACAAAAATTAAACACTTTAAAAGTTTTAGAACACTTATTTGAGTTTGAAAGGAAACATGAAAAGAAGGTTAGTTAACATTAAGGAGTGTAAATCTTACAACACTTTATTTGTTTAGGTGGGCAGGCAGAGTTACGTGATAGGGTGGAGGCAGGATATCCTAATCATCATTTTTTCCTCTATAATTATGAGCCCTAATCAGCATTTTTGCATGCGCTTGTCTTTTTGTGTGCCCTTTTCTTTTCCCTTGTGCATCCAGCTAAGTTGGTAGTACTCTTTATGCAGTCTAAAATCCTAAAGTGGTTAGTCTAACACTGTTATCTTTGTATGTGTTGCAAAGGCCCAACTAGTTTGAAAAGGAGTATCGGAATAATGTGCACAGACCATTTTCTTAAATTTATTCCTTTGAGCCATGATGAGATGAAAAAGGCTTTTACTGGTTTTCTCTAAGTCCTGTTCTAATTAGTCCTATCTCAAACAGAAATCTGGAAGTCTTGGCTATCTGCTCTGAGACATACATTATAGCTATACTACTGCTTTTGCAGTCTCAACTTGAGTAACTTCCAGCATACTTGCTGACTGCCCATGACATGAAACTCTTATTTATGAGACACAGGGTCTTGAAGTCCTCTGCAGTTTCTATCGTCACAGAAGAAAAAGCTGGCTGAAATTAAATGGAGCTTCCTCTCATTTCTGGAGTGCATAGAATGGCAAAATTTTCAGAAATAGCTATGAAGTTTATAAAGATCTTACTACTCTTCAGATCAGTGTAGGTTGTCACTCTGAAGGTCTCTGTCCCGTTTCCTGGACACTGTGTGGCTGGGCAGTGCTTCAGCCAGAGATGCCTGCTCCAGTAGAGACTGATGCCTGCCTGCATGAATACTTTAATTACTTGTTGCTTCAGCTATCCTTTATACAGAGATTAGTAATATCTGAGAGATGGTACACTATTGTATTGACTGGTATTGTCTTCTGTTGACTGGCTGAATCTAGTGCCTGCATTTGGAGACACCAGCCTAAGTTGTGAGTGGACCAGAGTAGAGAATTACTCACATGCAAAGATGGGACTGAGCTGAATGCAGGAGTCCCAGAACTGATAAATTTTGGGAAGAAGAAGTATATTTTCAAAACTGGGAAAAAAAAAAATTCTGTGGTGGTAGCAAAAAGAATCAACAGGTAATAATACCATTTACTCACTTGGTCTTTCAATGTAAATTATTGTAGTTAAAATTAGTGGAAGTTTGAGTAGCCCTGAAAAGGTGCATGGAGATAATTGTTAATACACTGCATTCTCAGAATGCAGACATATTTTTTCTTTTTCAAAAGCAGTGAAGTAAAAACTATCAGATGCATCTTTTAAGGTAAACCTCTGAAGACAATTTTAAACCCAAAGTTTCTATGCAAGTTCTTCATATGTACCTGACAAATACCTGTAATCTCTAACAGCAATAAAACTATACTTATTTGTAATCTCTAATAGCGATAAAACTATACTTATTTTGTACCTTAAGTATCCATTTAGATATCTGGATTTTATTTTATTTGGCTTTAATACCAAGATCCTTACCAATACTTAAGAATATTATTCTGAAACTGATAGAAGATACGTAACCAAATTTGTGAAAGGACAAGGCCTGAGAGTTATTCTCTGGAAATGTTTTGTCTTGATGCATTACTATGGGTGTTCCTTCACATTCTCCTTTGTATACTGCAGTCCTTTTCTTTGTGTCATGGTTGGCTGTTTTTTTTCTTTCCCCTGTTCTTAATTTTGGTTACTTTTTTCCATGTTGTTTCTTTCTCCAGCTCATCTCTACCATTGTTGCTGAAATTATGAGTAAAGTGGAAATTACTACAGAATTACTTCTTAAAAGTGCCTGGAGTTTTAGCAATTGTCATGCCATTGGCAGCAGAGTAATGGCACAGACAAGGGAGAACCGGCAATGTTCATAAGCCTGTTCTGGAAAGGGTACAGCAATGGTCCGAATAATTCGGTGACTTATCTTTTTAATATAGAACTCTCATTTATTTGAGGAGAACACAGGTACTTCTGTTGGCACAGCCAGTTGCTGCAAGTTGATCTTGTAGATTTCTAAAGGAGAAAGACTTCCTTCTTTGATCGCTTCCTTTGTCAAGAAACAGCAAAAATATAGGATTGGCTCGACAGAAGAAACTTAATTTATGTTTGAATGTCAGATGTGTCCTTGTATATGTTTTCTATATTAATCATATAAAAATATTTTTAACTCTGTGACTTTTTTTCACTCAGGCTTATTTTTATAGATTTTTTTTTTTCCAGAACAATATATGTTAGCAAACCCTAGTCACTTTCACAGAAATGTTACACATTTTTTTAAAAGAAAAGCACCCCACACATACTTCCACCCCCTGTATTTCTTATAAAACATAAATATTTTCTGACTGGATGATCCTGTTTTACAACCAGCTGTGAGCTGACATTTATCAAGGCTGAATTTATTACATAAAAATATGAAGGCAATAAGTTTCTATAAAGATTCAGTATAAATCGGGTTTATTTTTTAAATAATTATTTAATCAAAACCAGCTGTGTCTTCTAATGCCTGATCAGCCAGAGACTAATAGATGAAAGCTAAAACTTGAATATAATCAAATGCTCTTTTAGAGTGTATGTCTGTTTGCAAATAAATGTCAGATTGCAATAAAACTCAGACTTCAAGACTTTTCCAAAGAAAAATAGCATTTAATCAGTTACAGATCCAAAATGGCATAAAATTAGTTGCTTTTCTAGGTCAACAAAGAACAGTAGTCAATTGTATATAAATGAAAATAAAATCAAAGCATATCAATAAACCAATTCTGAAATGGCAGATTCCAAGGAAGGAGATGAATCTGGGGGGAAAAAATTCAACTGGAAATCACACACGACAGAAATACCAGTATGTAATGTCGATTTAGTGTTGATTTAGACTTCACGTTTACAACTTCATTTCTGTTGAACAAATAAGTGACTTCAGATTGGTGCATATGGATATGTTTTAAAGTCTTCCTCACTTAATTTAATTAGAAACCCTAAAAAAGCAGGGCTTTTTATTATTTAGTGTGCCCTTATCTGTGCTTTCTCTCAACCGTGTTTGGACACCCTTTCTGAAATCGTTGTTATATATACACTGTATACAATGTATTATATGTACCACATTAACAATATTGTATACTTATGTGCATATGTATCTTTATATAGTGTTATAACTCACAAATTTCTACTTTTTCTGTTAGTATTTCCTGATCTTGTAGGCTTTCATAGGATATATAGTAGCTAATAATCAGAAGTTAATTGCAGTAATTTTAATTTCAGTTCAGATCTATCTAAGGTTTTTGTTGTTGTTATGATGATGATGATGATGATGATCATGATGATCATGATGATCATGATCATGATCTTTCACCCTAACAGCTTCAATGGAATGAAGTAGTTGATGATAATAATTGGTTTCTCCAGTTTCTTTGGTTTCACAAATGTAAAAAGCAAGACAGACATTCTGTTATATTAATAATAATTCATTGAAAATATAGATGTAATTGCACACATATAATAAATACATGTATAGTGTGTAGTAAATACTACTATACATAATTTAATATATATGTATATGTTTATATACCTATATTCAATATATTCTCCAATATTTGTTTTGTCCCATCTCAAATATAGACAAATTCTATGCTGCTCCGTTGTATGTGACTTGTTAGATACAAAAATTCTTAGGCCTGTTTTGTTATTTTAGTTTATGTTCTACTTACTCTCCTCATCACTGAAAAAAATGCCAAAATATTTTAATAATCACTATTGCTGTAGGATATTTTTGTAGCTTTGGAAACTATTGATTACACTTCACTGGCTTATGATCTTTTCTTGAAGTACATAGCAGTCTAACTCCCATGCCAACTTAGGAAAATATTATTTGATTAGTATGTTGCAGATAACTAAGTGCTCTTCATTGCTTACCTGAGTTTTCATAAGCAATTTATTGAAGGATAAGTATTTTTCCTGAAGATTTTTTTTGTCTTCTTTTTTCTACTGGGCAAATTGGAGCAGCTTCTCAGAGTCAGTCATTGTCACTGAAGATGGATAAGCTTGTGTGGTCACTTTATGGCACCTGAAATAGTGAAATAGTGAGTGTTTGGTGGGGGTCTTTGCTTGGCTGGTTGTTTTTTTGAGTCGGTGTGTCCAAATGAGACAGTCCCGAAGAATACTGCACTGGTTAACTGACCGCACTAAGTGTAATTATTAAGAAAACTGAGGCTTAGTAACTAAATTGGCTGAGATCTCACTTCATTTCCTTTGTATTCCTGTAGACCTCAGGAGCTGAGCTGTGGGTTTTACTTGTGAGAGTTGAAGGAAATGGGATGTCCTACTCTCTTGTCCTCAAGGCCTGAAGGGAGTTCATCTGCAAAGTGTTTGGTCTAAAATTTTAAGTCCTGTTGCAAGATGTTTGAAAGTGGGGAAAAAAGCCCTGTATAGTGTGTGTCTTCCTTCCACTACTTCCTGAGTGCCTTCATTAGCAGCCTTGTAAGATCCTGTGTTTTATCAGATTTCATTTATCTGCGTTAAGGA
Source organism: Microhierax caerulescens (assembly GCA_035590215.1). Taxonomy (NCBI): domain Eukaryota; kingdom Metazoa; phylum Chordata; class Aves; order Falconiformes; family Falconidae; genus Microhierax; species Microhierax caerulescens. Next base: position 921,516 of record JAVJGJ010000001.1, read on the forward strand.
TGACCCTGTGGTGTTTGCCCACCCATTGTCCACTTGCTCCTACGTTAAGTCACAGCTGTCAGCCAAGTCATAGGTGGAGGTCCAGTGGGCTGGTACTTCCTGCTCATTTCCAGATGTACTGATAAAAGAGTCTTTTCCTGGATGTCTCTCAGGGTTTGAGAGGCTGTCAAGCTAAGGCTGAAGGGCTCGTTTTCTCCCTCATCATCTTACACACCCCCACCCCCACCCACCCCTTCCATATCAACAGCTTGAAAGCAAAACTTCAAAAGCCAGAAATAGATGCTTGTTTTGATACACATTTTCAGTCAGCTTTTTGTCCTTTCTTGAATCTTAAGAAAAAGTAGTAATGTTGTCCTTTTATTGTTTATAAAACATCTAATTAGTGGCAATAAAAGTAATTCTGACTGACAAAAGCAAGAAAGGTACTGCTTTAGAATATTTTGTTATTTAAAAATTTCTCCTGGCTATTCTTATGCACATCCTCATAGCTAAGCAAGAAAAGTAAATTCAGCATTACCTATTATATTCTACTAGGCTTTTCTCCTTGATGATGATGATAACAATAAAATAATATTATATTATAGTAACTGTAAAGCACTATAATGCTGAAATTTGGTGTGTTGCATCAGAAAATTTTGTCAACACAGATGATTATTTAAGATTCAGAAATTATTTAATAGACAAAACCTGCCATTAATTATAGAGGCAACTGAGTGAAAACAGGAAAAAAAAAGATACGTTTGCATATATGGACTTGAACCAAATCCTCAAGTAATTTAATAGCTTCATATTCAGAAAATGCTGTATCAGTTTTAACATTGAGATTGGATCTAGTTAATATAATATCTGTCTAAGTAGTCTGTACTGTAGTAGAATATAATTTTAAAATAATCTTGGCTCGGAATAATGTACTGGAACTTGGCAGCGCTCTCTGGCTATTGTGACACTTGAATTGAGCAGCTCAATCCCTGCTAGGGTGTTAACTAACTTTATCCATGAATAAATTGAAAAATTATAGATAATTATAAATGCACACTGTTGGCTCTATGTATCTGTAAAACTTCTACAGTGTTTGAAAGTCTATTGTCAAATTCTTTTCCTGGGAATTAGAGGGTGGGGTGTTTAGTGCTTCAAAAATAAATAAATAAGAAAGGGAAAGGGTGTGTTGTTCCTTGATCAATTCCAAGCCCAAGGTGGTAAGCTGTGATTTTTATACACTTAGGCTTTTGTAATGGATTGACTGGCTGGGTATAGTTATAGGGAAATGCTAAATGCTTAATGCTGGACTGGAAATTTTCCCCAAAGATGTTGATTTTCCAAGGTGCAATGTACCTTCTAGTTTAAATAGATGTGTATCAGTGGCAATAACATTTGGGACAGTCCCTCATAAAATTCTGTGTGTAACAGAAGTAGAAAGACGTGAACTTCTTTTAACTTTTTCACAGCACATCCATGACCAGATATTTACATCTTGGAAAAGTACGTGAAACAAGAAACTAAAGGGATACTTGGTGCAAAGTGATGCTTTCTGTTATTGATGCTTGTTATAGCAATGAAGACATTCTACCCAATTCTACCCTGGAACGTCAATATTGTTGCTATCTCCATGTGAAATGGAGAGACTACATTTGGCTTGCTGGGGAGTCTGTTGCTGAAATTTACCCAGAAAGGGGAGAGAATGCAGATGATGGCTCAGGGAGTAAAAAGGCAAGGCAGGCAGAGAGAAGCTGGGTGGTTAGGCACAGATCAGAATTAGGGGTACAGTCAAAGAAATGAGAAGAATTGTCATGGAAAATAAAGTTTTTATGAAACATAAAACTTTTTTTCTTATATAAAAATTGTGAAGTATTTCAAGAATTGACTTCCTTGCTTAATCAAAGTTTATTGGACTTCAACAAAAAATATTTTAGCCCAGTTAAGGATGTAGGATTTGGTCTATGGGTTAAAATAGATGTGAAATATATCTCATAATGGGATTTTTTTTTTTTTTTAATAATCTGTTGAAGCAGAAGATACAGAAATTGTCTTTCTGGTAGTGAATGCAAGGGTGAATCTTTTCACATTTTTGTGTGGTAAAGACTAAGACCTATTCAAAGACAAGGTTGGTTTTTTTTAAGCATGTTACTTCCTTCTGAGTTGCAGAAAATATTTAAAAAGCATGTATTGATTTAGGAAAACTCTGAGATTAACAGTTTGCTGTGCTGTTTACATGTTTACATTGTATCTGAAATACCAGGTCACAGATAGAATCCAAGTCTGAGCTTGCATTCAAGAAACAAGTTTGCAAAAAACATTTATCTGTTGATTTTGTGGGATTAGAACTAATGAAAATAGATCTGCAAGACTTTCAGAAGTATTCTTCCTACATTTTTAGCAGTATGAGTATGAATCAAAGACATGTTTCTGCTTTTTCTTTGTTTTTTGTTTTTTTTTTTTTAGTAATTTTTTTAAATGACAGTGTGTTTTGGTCTACTTTACGGATAAATATGTGGCTATAATCTGAAATAAAACCTGTGGTAGTTTATCAGAGCAGAAGGAAACTTCCTTGATTGTTGAATGTTCTAGATCCTCTTTGGAAAAATGGAGGTTACCAAATATTAACCAGCTCTATCCCTTATGTGGCTGATGACAAATGAAAAATAGCTGAACCTACTCTGGACTTAGTTTCCATCAAATTTATACATGGTTTATTGAAGGGAAAATTAAAAGGCAAACCTCCTTAAATACATCCAGTCAATTACTGATAGCTATCAGGTATTACTTACTAACTAGACTATGTAATGGAAAAAAAAATCTTTAGAAAAGAATTAAATGTATTTAAATCTGCAATGGGATCTTATTTGTAGTGGTCAGTTTCCTGTGTCCTTATGGCATCAGACAGAGTAACTAGATTCTGTGGCATATGGAATCAGAAGAGGGTTGCTCTTCAACATTTTATAGGGAGCAGCTCAAGAAATCCAGGTGACACTTAAAGACAGGGAGAAAACCAGAAAAAACAAATATTTCATTTGATTTATTCTTGGGATAAAACAGTAGCCTTTTTCATTTTGAAATGTACATTTCATTGTCTTGGGAAGAGTTTTGGTAACAGAAGGAAAGATTATAACATAGTTCCCTTCACTCTTCTTTGAGACATCATAGAAGATGGTTTATAAACAGTTACTCTTCTACTTCCCAAAGCCACCACCTTAGAAATGTTCAGAACAACAGACGTAATTTCTTTTTGTTTGGTTGTGGTTTTTTTTTGTTTTTTGTTTTTTTTTTTTAATATTTTCAATTGCTACAGCAGATCTGTGGGTGGATATGGGTTACCATTACCATGGGTTTTCATTAGTATTTCTGAAGTTTGTTTTATCTTATTTCCTCTTCAGCTGGAACTGTTGCCTTCCTTTACATTTGGCTGACTACAAGCCCTGGACTAAGGCCAACTGGCTCAGTTTTAACCCAGATAAGGTTGGCAAGGAAGACTTTTTTGAGCAAATGTCAAAATCTGTAGCTGCAGATATTGCATAATCTGGCTTACAGTAGTTTAAACCTTTTCAGTGTCATTATTTTCTCCTTACTTGAAATACAGTGCTTTGTTTTTTTGCTTTTGTTTGTTTGTTTGTTTTTGTTGGGGTTTTTTTTGTTGTTAGTTGTACGGTGATTTTTAACTCCTGATTAATAAAAGAGTTTTAAGCCTTAGATGAGTTCTCCAACAGCTTTTTGTGGGCAATCAGCCACTAGAAAAAGACTGAACTTATTTTACTTTACACAGAAGAAGATGAAGTTGGAGCAGAGATGCAGATCTCTTACTTGTCCGTTTAAAGATGATGACAACAGAGTTTATGCTTGTTTATGAAAGTATCTTTAGGAACAGAGGAGTTGCAGACAAAGATTTAGGGAGTAAACCACGAGTCCAGATTAGGGGAAAAGAGATGTTTTCTGGAGGAGTTATGGAAGAAAGCCAAGACAGGTGAGAAATACTGCTGGAGTCTCCTCTCTTGAGAAGAGACAGTTATAACTGTCCTGGACTTTGATATTCAGTATTATTGTGCAATGCCTTACAGGGTAAAATACAAGCTTTTGGTTTCCATCTACATACATGACACCAGGTTCTGCTTACCTTAAATGGTGTTAAATTGTTGTTTTCCTGAAACTGCTTGACACGTGCCTGCATAGAAGAGTAGGAGGTGATGTATTGTCAAGGTGTGGTTATAACACTCTTACCTAATCTTGCCTTCCAACTGTGAAAGAAAAAAAAAGAAGCATAAATGCCCTGATTTTTTTACTCTTACTCTTATAAAAAGGATAATGGTAGTCTGTGGATAGTGGCAAAGCAGTAGGCAATTTACTCCTTTCCTAACTGTCCTCGTGTTGAATTCTGGTGCTACACCAACCAGATGTTAATGCCTAGCCTTATGTTTAATGATGATAGCTGTCTCCAAGCTGGCTTCACTAACACATCCCTGAGAAATTCACAGGCTACATCATCTGACTAATAAAACAAATAACCAAAGGAAACCTGTCCTCATGTGGCTGGGATAAAGACAAAGACCAGCAACAACTTTATCTGATCTCTGAACTGCACAGTCTCACTTTGAGGGCCTAAGAACTTAGTTGAGTATATAAATTTCCATTATTGTTTTGCATTCATAAACATAAATCTATTTCTATATATTAAAATTATGTGGTGTTTCTATATCTAAACCTTTGTCAATACTTTTACAAGCCAAGAAGACAGTGACTTCAGCAGAAGCTTAATAGTCCATCAAAGAGAACTTGACCGTTGCAAAATATGTGTGATATTTAGGTAAAACAAGAATAAATTAGGTAAAATAAGTATAAATAATAAATAACTGATTAAATCATTCAGTAAATAGCATCCTTGAGGGAATTAATATAAGGTCTTGGGAAGAAAGCTGTGCTCCTTATATTCATGAGGTTCATGTTTCATAAGAATCAGCCCAGTTTTGAATGATGTTTGCATTGCTATTTGGTTTTAATAATTTGTTGCTGCTTCTCAATTGATTTAGTTTTTAGCAAGCTTAAGTGTTATTCGTGTAGTACTTGATTGCAATTATACTTTTTCTTTTTTGAATTTTAAAATGTTCTTCTTTTCTATGAAACTTCAACCCTAGAGAAACTTTTTGAAGCAATATTCACTGTCCAGAAGATCAAATACACTTCCCAGTGTTATGTTTTCAGGCTTCATTTCCAAATCAATACTTAGCTTCTTTACAAATAATGATCACAATGTGTATGTAAAAATATGTTTTAGCAGGTACTTAGCAAGTCTTTACAGATAATCCATCTTTCAGCAACACAGCCAAACAATTTAAAAACCCCATGACTTCAGGGAAAAAAATAGGTTATATAGTAAAGGCAGAGAAACAATTACATCTTCAGTTGCCAGCATGTGTTTATACTGGGTGGGCTATTGGCACAAGTAATCCTGAACTCTTTTATTAAGTGCATTTTTCCTGTAAATTCTCTGTAGCATGTTATATTTCAGTTGATACTATAGCTAACCTGTCTCTAAGGCGACTTAGCTTGCTTTTTAACTTCTAAGAGGGAAAATTGTAAGCATATATATGTATATGCTAGAAAAAAAAAGACATCTGTAAGGAATTTAAATACTCCCCACAGACTTTTTATTCCTGCCCTACTGTCTGATTTTCTGCGCTTATACATAGGGTCTGTGCTTGTAGACCTGACTCAAATGAATATACTAGTCGTGTGAGTGAAGACTACATCAAATGATTCAATAGAAATGTATGCAAGGAAGACAGTCTAGACATTTTAAATACTCTGTACCAGGGAACTTGAAGCACTCATAGTTTGATGGAGATCACTAAGAGATCAAGTCAAGACAAAGCAAGTGTTACACAGAGAAAATGTAATGGGGGTACACTGGAAAAATCTGAAACCTCAAGGGCATCAGCAAGGTCCCTGTGCTAAAATGGAAAAGGCTTTAGATGAACAAGTAGCATATTACCATTATAAGGTCTTTTGGAGGAATGGTCAATTTATTATGAGTAAATAACTGTGATACGATTTTGTTTAGGATTTTACTTCTTACTTGCTGTTTGCTGACTTTACTTTATGTCATACATGAAAAGAAAGTAAGACCTAGGACATTTTTAGCAGACATTTACATCAGGCAACTTCTCCAGTGTTTTCTGTTATATGAGAAAATCAGGGGGAAGGACTTTATGTTTTTTGCCTATGCTAGCGTTGGGAGGTTTTATTTTATTCATGACATCTTCAGAAAACATCACTAGTTTCTGAGCTGCTGGGTGCTGGTAATTTGGAGGATGGTGAATTTATAGACTAGGTGAGTTTGTCGTGATGCAACTTTGCTGCAGAAAGGAGTGTCATAAAGGAAACATGTTATTGAACTTCTCTATTAAACAAGTCTATGAATTTCACATACTGAATTTCCTGTTGGAACTGAGATAATCATGTGAATAATTATAGCAATGATTTGAAAAACTATTGAATAGATGAATAAAGCAGCTTTTGCACTTTCACAGTGAAAGCTGCTGCAATGTGGCAATTGCATTTCAGAGCAGTGCAGCCCATCCTGTTTCTATTCCAGAAGGTTACTGTCCCCAGCTCTCATGTCTGTGAAGCACTGAAGAACAGTTTAAGCAGAGTTAATTTTTTATTCAAATATTTTTAGTAGTATACAAGGAAAGACAGTCTCTCTTTAAACTTGATTTGTTCCTCTTGAAAAGTTTAATTGAAATTCAAAGATGGAAGAAGGCTTATAGAAAGGGGGTTTTTTATTACATTTCATGCTTAATTTATCTTTCATGAATACAACTGAAGAAAAATTGGGACCTTAGTTCTTAAAATATGTCACTGTAACACACTTCTACTGAATATTGCCAAGTGTCTGAGCTGCCAAGTGCTCTTTGTACTCATGGCTTCATGGAAAAAAAAAATTGATTTCATGCCATACGATGACATATAAATAGGAAGGCCTGTTTCCTTGGAGGATATAATTTTCTTTTAAGTTGAGATAATATTTTATCATCACAATATCACAAATAACTAAATGTTATCTTGTACTTCGTGTCTGTTTCTTTGTTTTTGTTTTCTGTATTTTTGATGAATATGTTCTCTTGGGCTTATTTTATGTATGCATCTCATTTATGCATAAAAATTGCTGCTAGATTTAATTTTGATTGTATAACGGCTTTCAGTGTTTACTTCAGTTTCCTTTAATTGATTAATTGCTTTTCTTTATTTGGTGCCTTGCCACAAGCCAGATATTTCTGAACCCATACAAAAATAAAAGTGTTAGTATAGATTAGGATATGGTCTTGTTCCACCCTTTTATATCATCACATAGTGTGTAGACATGTTAATTTAAATAAGGATTTCCAATTAAGTATAACCGCATTTTTTTTTCTTATCATTCCATTCCTCCCACACCTTAAGAACACCTACTTCACATACTCAATGAAAGATACTGTCTGATGATTTATAAAATTTATAAATTATTGCCTATCAACTTTGGAGCGTCTGGCCTTCTTAACTTACTTAGTACACACATTAGACCACTCTTTTTCTCCAAATCCTTAATATAATTAGAAGTTGGATTGTAGTTTAGATGAAAGAAAATTTTTGTCTTTAAGTATTTAATATAATTATATCCCCTGAGCTACTTTTCATAAACATTGCCATATTTGAAACAATATTGTTGTTCGAAACCCCTGTATAAGTCAGCTTTAAAACTTAAGGATGAGTTTAATCCAATTTTCCTAAATGTTTTGACTTCTTGTTGTTGAGGTGGCTGTGGGGTTTTTTGGTTGGTTTTTTTTTTGTTGGTTTTTTTTTGTGTTTGTTTGTTTGTTTTTTTGGGGGTGGGGACACAATGTTCATGTTTGAACATATTAGTTTAAAAAATATTTGGAGACTCAAAGATTAAATACTGATGGACTCTTGAAGTCAAGTGATCTCTTTTATGTATCTATTTTTAACCCAAACTAGGCAATTTACTTAACTCTTACTGAGAACCAGATACTGTCATTTATTTCATCATATGATCATTTAAATGAATCATGGTAGCACAAAATTACATGCCAATAATATTGTCAATGAAACATGTTGAATACAGTTCCCAGAGACTGATAGTTAAAATTAACAAGAAAGCCCATAGAAATAGTACTTCTATTGACAACTGCCACTCCAGATTCAAACTGAGGTTTCTAAGGCACAATAATAATGTGTAAGGTAAAAGTTACAGTTAAGATATTTTTCTCCTAAGTCACAGATGTTAATTCATGTGTGTTTTCAAGCCAGAAAAATTGCTTTTCCTGCTGTAAGAATGGCACAAGGAGGAAAGACGGTTTGGAATTTATCTGACCAATATTGACAACCATAATACAGATACCATCATCAGAATTAGTCATCTGGGTTCATTTATAGGCAGAAGAAAGAAACAGGCATTTCTGCGGCATGACTAATCTCATTCTAAAATTGGGAAGAGCAAACGCAGCCTTTCAGTGCTCTCCATTGTCTATGAAAGGACACAAAGGCAACTCGCTCAGGTATAGCCAAGCTGTTGTGTTACTGCCTACAGGGTTGGGAGGGATCACTACTCAGCTACCCGTATGTACAGTGTGTAATTGAAGCCAGATGTGAGTATATACTACTCTGCATAAATAATACAGGGTTCTATTTTGCTGGTGAGAGTAAAATTTAATTAGATTTTGGTTTTATATTTTATTACATTTTCTTGACCTGCCAGACTGCTTCTCCAATAGAAAAGGCAAGTCTTCAAGAACTTCTTAAATTCCTGTCTTAAAATCTGAATTAGGAGTACTATGATCATAATTCTCATTCTGTGTTCCTGCGAGGTTATGAAGCTCAGGCTTGTTTTAGCTTGCTAATATAAATGTTGCAGACATATGAAAAATTTTATATTAAAGCATCTAACAGTGTGGTGGAATATTGTTCATCCAGAAATTTGTGTTCAGTGATGAGAAATAAATAATGCAGGTAAAGCTGATTCTGGTGAATGCAATTACAGTCAGGTTTTCAATTTTTGCCTTAAGTATTTGGGCTGCCTTTGGTCTTTATTTAAGATTTAGTAAATAACATATGTTTATTCTTGAGAAAGTCAAAGAGCTTCAGCTTTGTAGCTTTGTGATGAAGTGAATTCCATTGGACAGTGGAGACCACATCTCTAATTCCTTCATAAACCATCCTGGGAGCAATTTGCTTAGAGGCATCGAAAATAAGCGCCCAAGGGACACTGAAGAAAAGCAAGACCTCAGAGCTTCCCATGGGAAATGTCTTTCTTGTTAGGTCACACAATCAGGCTGTCTCTTGTGCATTAAATATTTGAATCTTTTCAGCACAGAGGCCCATTTACCACACAGAGGAAGGAGACCAGTCCCGTTATAGCCCACCCAAAGCTTATCAGTTAGGACGATATACTGTTTCTTGGGAAGGTGCTCAAATCAGAAGATGATCGTACAAAGACAGGTACTTCTTACCAGTTGCAACTGGTTTTGCCCTTCTTTAAGGCAAAACCCCTAATCTAGAAACGCAGCTACCTTTGTGTTCACTATTGGGTTTGAATAACATACACTAGCAGAGCAAAACTCTGCATAAAGAATGACAAGAGAAACAGTAAATTTTTGAGCAGCATTTATGTGCAGCAATAAGTTCACTGCATGAGATAGTACAATGAAAAGGAAGTCTCATGCAGTCATATGCATAGGCCCCTTTTGCAAAGGCATGGATTAGCCTAGACAACTTCAAACTAGCATTTACATACTAGAATTCAATGAGTTCTTTTCAGCTTCTAAACTTTGAAATATATTTAAATAGTACATATACGAATATGCCACGGAATGCTTGAAAAGATTGTGGTTCTCCAGTCCCTATGGTCATTCTTTCTTATGGAAAACAAACCCAAAACCCCACCAATACATCCATTTCAAATCTGGATGAAGTTGGATTGTAAAACTGAACCATGACCTCAAAAATATGTGAAAATTTAGAGGCTTGCCTAGTCACTGGGTCTGGTCTTCTTTTTTAACTTCAGTACTGTTTTTCCTTCCTAATAAGTACGTAAATTAATGACCTACCTTCCTTAACCAGACCTTCCACTGTCCTCCCTTGTTTATGCATTGTAATCAGAGAAAAAGATATGACAGGTAATTTATCACTATCAAGTATCGTTATCAAATTTTGCCCAGGGTTGTCTAGGATTATCCCATTCTGCAGGGGAAAAGGCCTAATTACTCAGTAAGGGTTTTGTTCCGTAGTTTCTCTGAATGCTCAGGGTAATAGGAAGAAGAGGGTGTCTTTTCACTTGAGAAATCTGAAAACTTGTAGAGCCCATGCAAGTGTGCTTATGAGGGTAGCGAGTCCTACTGCTGAGTTATCTTATTTCCTGCAGACAGGGTCATCCTTCTATGCTTGAAGAAAATTATGTTCATTTCCTGAAAAAGAGGGTCAGAGGAAAAGAAGGTCTTGTAGATCCTTCATTAGGTGATGAAATGAGCCCTGTCTTGGCACCACAATTGGAATGAGTGCAATAATATGTAACACTTCCTCCAGTAATGTTCTTGTGGAGTCAAAATCCATAAATCTAATGAAACTCAGGCTGCAATTTTATAATACAAGTTATAGGAATTATGAAAAACAAAAAGGTAGTGACTTGATTTCAATTCCAAAGGCAAACGTAAGTCAAAAATAAACCCCCCCTTCTGTTAGGAGCAGTTCCAGAACACACTAGGTGGTGCTGTAAACCAAACAACAATTGCTGAACAGGCTTTACTTGTGCTTTCCTACTGACAAGGTGTAAACTTGTTGCAGTTAGCTTTTTGTAAATTTTCTAATACTTGTGAAATTTTAAATATTGACTGTGTATTTTAAGATGCTGTCACCGATCTTTTATTTGGTGGGAACAACACTGAATGCTTTTAATTTTCATGTTTTGATTTTTGGTCTAGTGAAATAAAATTCAATAGATTTTGATTCTTGTTGTGCTTAGGACCCAGGTTTTGAGGATGAGTTTTCCTTCTGCTGTATACTTTCAGGAAAATTCTGGATGTCATGCCAAAAAACTAACCATGAAAACATTAATATCTGCCTGCATCTGTACTGCTACTTCACCAACATCAGTGACAGTGAATTACATTTGCATATAGTCTGGAATAGGCATATCAGAAGTGCAGGAGAACATATCTGACTTAGCTTCCCCGTACCATTCATGTTACAGTCAAGTAGTCATGTAGCCCCGTATATAAGGTGTTGACATTGCTATAAAAATGCCACAGGTCTTTGTGTTAAGTGAATGGCACGAGCCTCAGGTTTTTCAGGCTCTGTCTGGACCTTGTCTCAGTCTTCATAGAAGTTTGTTTTAGCTTGTTTAGCTGTTAGGGCAATTAGCTTATGACAAGATGACCGTGAACAATTTGTTCTATCTTTTCCTTAGCTTTGTGCATTTTTGTGGTAGGGTGCTTGCTTTTATGTGTATATTTTAATAATAGGTAATAATATCATAAAGTTATTCTATGTAGAATGAAGTATGTGTGACCCTGGAATAAAATGCAGAGTAGAGGTGAAAGGGGATGGCAATGGAAGCCTTTTAAATTATGCTAGAGGCCCCAGTGTGCTATGTGGCTGGTCACTGGTCACCAGAGAAATGCAGCCTTGGGATCGATCAAAGTCAGTGTTAGGGAGTGGAAAGAGAACAGAGAAGACATATCCAATATGTTAAAACAGGATGTATATATAGCAACTTTGGTTGCAGTGTGGAATTGTAAATGAGTGATATAAACAACATGTATAGCATGTTAGAAAGCACATCAAAAATAGTGCTAAACTGACCTCAGAAGGGAGGAAGAAAACTTCAGCATCACACTCCTACTAGAGAAGAATAGTCATCAGCTTCCATTTTAAGCCTTTGTCCTCTCCCAAAAGAAAGGGGAGGTAACACCAAAAATAGGGTGTAGATGCTAGGAAATGTGTTGACTCTTTTAACTAGTATTTTGGAAGCTTTTTTGATAATAATATTCTTCCTTTGATTTTTCTGTCTTTTTTTTTTCACTCTGTAATAAGCACATCTGGGCTAATAATAATTCCTTGATTAGACTGCTATGATTTGAGATTCATAGAAATTACTTGTAATTTTTAGCCTGTAAGGTGTTTCTTTAGCCCATGTAGACTGCACAAGTTATAGCTCAACACACTGCTGGACGTCTTAGGTTGTAATCTGGGTGCATTATCTCCAGCATTTTGGCAGCACTGTGGTTTACTTCCCCCTCTTGGGGATCATTGTATGAGCAGGGGAAGATAAGAAAAATATTTGGAAC
>JAVJGJ010000001.1:951144-983915 GCA_035590215.1 Microhierax caerulescens
TCTCTTCATCCTTTGCCGCAATGTTCCCCCCGACATGCAATAAAGGATGCAGATGATCCTTGACCCTTCTTTTGTTTATAATGTATTTGTAAAAAACATTTTTTTGTTATCTTTTACGGCAGTAGCCAGCCTGAGTTCTAGCTGGGCTTTTGCCTCTCTTCACCCTGCATATGTCCTAACCCTAAAAACTCCTGTGTGTCCCACTGTGCTCCTTGCCCCAGTGTTTCAGTACTAGGTAAAGATGCTATCTCCTCTATACCTCTCTGTGCTCTGCTGCTTAAGCCAAGATTTTTTCCAAATTCTGCAAGAGTCACTTCAAGTGGCTGCTTTGTAGATGGCAGTGGATGCAGAAGGAGTATGCCTGGTATGCCATTTCAGGTGTGACTCCCCAAAACTCTCCACCTGCAGTGCCTACACAGAAAAAATTGACTCTCATGACTTTAGTGGCTTCTTGGGTCATGCCCTTCCTAGTCTCTTTTAGAGAGGAAGCTGAGCTTAGTTTAGAAGTAGTGTGGCACAGCTCTGGCTAGACAAACAACACTGATGCATGGAACAGGTGAAGCACTGGAAGAGCTAGCAAAACTCTTCAAGGAGGGTTTGCAAAGACTGAAAATCTGTACAGCAAGTTTACACAGTCCTGAATTCTAGTCTGTATCTATACACACATTACACATTACAGTTGTGTAATGGGTGAAAATAGTATTATCTTTTCTTTCTGAAATGAAACACTCCAAAATTATCCCTGATTTTACTAAACACAGCTGTAACATGTGTTACATAACCTAAAGCTTGGCACACTCAGAAGTGAATGACCATAGAGAGTGCTGCAGTTTTCCTATGCAAGAAAGCATGCTGTAAACATGTTGAACCTTTACCTTTGAGAGTATTTTACCATATTCCTTCTTAGAATAGAAATCCAAATTGTGGATTTTTAACAGTGTCACTTAATTGCTGGAATATCTTTATATTTTTCAACATCTGATGACTTACATTCAAGATTGTAATTTATTTAGCAGAAGTTATGGCTTAAATGGAAATTTTGACTTGGAGGCAAAGCCTGTTGTTTGAGTGGTTTTGGTCTCTATTGCGCTCACACTTGGATTAGATTACGTTTGTTGTCTTCTTGTAAATATGAATTAGGGTTTTTTTTTTTTGTGAATACCTGTTTGCCATTGACAGATTCTTGAAAGGTGGTTATATGTTATTTTTGCTTTAAGAATGTGTTAGTTTGTGTTACATCCCCAGAAACAAAAAAAGAGAAAATTGTATTAGGTATATTAACTCCAAATGTAATTTTCATTTCAGAAGGGAAAATTGCCTGGAACTTTTGCAAAAGAAAATTACTCATATATGGAACATTTTCTGCATCCATACAGTCTTTACAGGTTTAAGGAAATGAAATTTCATTCATGTTTGGTGTATCATATGCATAATCACATTGAGTTCAAAGTCTTGTTTTACACTTCAGCACTGGGAATCGGGATTTCCCAACACAATGTAGTCACGAAAAATGAATTAGCACTGACGTAGAGCTCATGACCTCCTTGGCGCCAAGGGGCTACATTTAGCCAATTTCCTGCAAGGATATAGTTCAAGGAAAGTTTCTCACCAATGCCTAATGTAATTTATATGATCACATTTAATTTTTCTTTTAACTTTTATAGGAGTGACTTTAAAAAAAAATAATCAAATTTTAATAGTTACTTGAATACCATTCCCTCATTGAAAATAAGATTTAATTCCATTGCCTTTGTACATGCCCTGTTTGACTGTTAAGTCCAGCATTTTGTTATTTCAGCTGACTTCAAACGCATAATAAATAAATTTCCACTGGGTTGGCACTTCCCTTTTGCTTCCTGATGTAGGGATTGATTGTTCTTTGCAAGTCTCTCGGGATTTTATGAGCTTTCTCAGAATGACTGACTTGACCACAAATTCAACCATCATAATTTTCAGAAACCATTCACACAGAAAAGCTAATAGAGGCAATTTTTAGAACAATAGCAACTGCTGCATATTGTATGAAATCAAATTCCTTCTCAGGTGTAACAGGAGATACAAACAATGATGGAATTGACTCAAAATATTGTTAGTCATGGGATTAGACTCAGTTGCAGGGAAGGTTGTTAATATGATAAGTTGTATAGGAGAATATTCATAGAATAAGGATTCTCACAAGGGGTGTCTATATATACATAGAAATACTAATGTGGTTGCTTAGACTATGCAGCAATTGGGAAGCTTAGCAAGTACTGTGAAGGTCAAACAATATTAAAACTACTTACTGAACCCAGCTTAGGATAAAGACATACTAAAATTTTAGTAAAATCTAAATTAGCTAAGTAATATTGAATAATTAAATATCTCAGAAAAAAAAGAAATGAAACTAAAGTAATAACAATGGTTACTTAAGACAATAACAGCTAAGGGTTCAATCTGAGTGGTGAAAGAGACAGCAAGGTAAGTCCAGTGGCATTTTAGGTGTCCAAGTGAATCCTTGCCTCCTGCAGATTTATACTTGTGTTTATACTTGATAAGCCTGAATGGAAGCATCAGATATGCTTGGTGTCCAAAATGGCATGAAATAGCTATACTTAGTCTCAGAAATCACCTTCTAATATTCTACTAACTATTAAATAGTATTAGGGTATACATATATATTTATTTACCTGGTCAGGAATAAAGTATTGTCTCTTAGTTAATGAGATGAATAAACCCCGTTCTGAATAGTTCAACAGAACTGCTAAACATCTGAGATTTGATGTATCCTTCTATCTTAAGCAGTTTTGGCCATAGCTGGGTGTAATTTCTCTCTGCTGCTTCTTGTATGAGTTGTTGTCTAGACACTCACTACCTTTGCCACCCTTCTTTGGAGATGCTCCAGCACCTCTGTGTCTTTCTTGTAGTGCTCTGATTGCAACTGTATCATAGTTTCTCAGCTGCACAATGGTTTCCAACTCCTGTGTGTTGCCCATGCTACGTCTATTGGTGTTGATGCACTTCAGTTTGGCTATTGACCCCACCATCTTTTTTGAGGACACTTAATTCCTATGTGACCATTCTCAGGTGCTTCCATGGTTTCTAACATGTCAACAACCTTTGTGTCTTTGCTGCCACATACCATCCCTTGCTTCCACTGAGATGATAGACAAAGGACCTTGCCAGCACACCATCCCTCAAACACTGGTGTGTCACCACCAGGCTTCTCTCTAGTGAGCCTTGTTCTCTCTCTTTCCTCCTGCAGTTATTTTTCATAGAATCACAGAAAAAGTTAGTCTGGGGCTCCTGGAGCTCATCTAACCTAATGCAACCTGCTGAAAGCAGGGGCAGCTTGGGGTTGCTCAGGCCTTTGTCTAGCCAAGTTTTGAAAACTTCTGAGAACAGAGATACCAAAATGTCCCTGGACAGGCTGTTCCAGTACCAAAATGAAACTATTTGTGTTTTTTTAAAATTTTTTTTTCCTTTTACATAGTCAGAATTTCCCTTGCTGCAACTTGTGATGTTGATAGTTCTGTCTTGTCCTCTCCATGGACCTGCCAGAAGGGTCTGACTGAATCTCTCTTCTCTATAATCACCCACTAGGTAGTGGAAGAGAGTGGTCAGACACCATCCTTAGCCCTCTATGGGCAGAACAAGCCCAGCTCCTTCAGCCTTTCCTTCCATGCTTTGTGTACTACCACCATCTCAGTGTCCAGCCTGCCACTTATTGCCTCCAGTTTGCCCAGGTTGCTGTTGAACTAGGGAGCCCCAAACTGGGTACAGCATGTTAAATACTTTCCTGCAGGTGCTGATCAAAGAGAAATAATCTCTTCTGTTTTCCTTCTGGCTATCTCTCTCACACAGCCCTGCTTTATTGCTGCAAGTGCACTTTTCTGGATCATGTTCAACTTGTTGCTCACCACGATCTTCAGATCCTCTTGTACTTAGTTTTTTTAACTGTCTGCCCTCAGTGTTGCATGGGCTTATTCCATCCAAAGTGGGGGGTTTTGTATTTGTACTTTGAGGCTTCAGTCAAACCTTCTTCAGCTTACCAATATCCCACTGAATGCCAGCTCTACCCTACATGACGCTGACCACTGCCCCTAGTTTGGTGTTGTTCCTGAACTTTATCAGTAATGTTATGTTCTGCTCCATCATCCAAGCTATTGGTGAAAGTGTTCAATATTTGCCTGGCAACTGCTGACTCTGAGGAATGCCACTGGTAACTGTCATCCACCCAGACTTCAAACTACTAACAACTAGTCTTCAAACCTGGCAACTGAGCTGGCAAGCTGAGTTTTTTCACCTGGAAGCTATGGGACATTGTGTCAAAAGTCTTGTTAAAATAAAGCTAAATGACACCTATTGCTCTCCCATTGTCCCCAGAGCCAGTCATCTGATGTAGAACAAAATCTGGTTAGTCAGGTGCACTTTGCCTTTGGTAAAGCCATTCAGGTCACCTAAGCAGCACAGACTTGTGTGTGGCTCATAATGAGTTTTTATTTTCAGGCTACATGGACAAAAATTTCGTACTTGAGTCTGATAGGTTGGCCTCTCTTCCTGTTGTCCTGTTAGGACAATGTATGACATGGAAAAATATTATTCATAAAACATAAAAAGACAAGCTGACTTTACCCAATAATACCAAAGACTGTCTGTAGTGTTAGTGGATTGTATTCTAGAGTGGAACAGTGAAAATGAATAAATTCTGTAAAATCACGAACTGAGGTTTTGGATGTCTGACCTGGATTTCCCCTTTTTTTTTTTTTTAAACACTTTGACCAACTAGAAGGTTTCTCTGGAGCCAACTTGGCACTATCTGGGCTGGACTGCTATTATTCTATGAGATCTTATTGGCAGATTTTTTAAGAAGTCAATGTTTGCCAATACTATGAAGCAGAAAATGAGATTGTGCAGTCCTTCTCTATTCCAAATATACGGTAAACCTGGATTAAATATTTAAACACCATAATTGTAGGAAAATGTTTTGTAATGGTGAATGATGCATAATTAGCATTCCTAGACTTACTATGTAAAATATTTCTGGAAAGCATTTTAGGAAAGTGTAATTAAGTGTCAACTATGCATTTAATTCATACTTCAAAAAAAACGAAAAAGCTTTTGTATGATAAACACACAGTATTTAACAGATTTTTCTTAGTTTTAAAATAGAAGGATTATTATTGTTACATTGCATATTCTATATGGATTAGAAGCTACGTGGCCATTCTACATGCTGTATTTTCCACACCAAGCAGCGTAACTCCTGTTAGAAGGAGTAACAAAATAAGTATGTAATCTCTTCTTATTAATTCCTAATTTATATTTGAATCAATTACTGTTGGAACAGTCCATACATGACCCTTGGGAGTTTTAAAACCCTGGGTTTTAAGGGAAGCTCCTCTGGCCTTAATGCAGCATATGAATGGCACTAGCAAAAGGTGGTGGCAGAGGCTGCACAAGGCTGAGGTCACCCTTGGTGCGGGTCTGGACCTATTGTCCAGTGCCACTGGAGGAGCAGTTGTCCCCTCCAGCTTCTGTACCACTTCAGGGCTTTGGCATCTCTCAGCTCGTTTGGGAACGAGTTGTGGCTCTCAGCAATGTGAAGATTTGGGCATGTGACTCATGGATTAGTGTGTTGCATTTGAAAAATTAAGATGTAGCCTTCTTTTGCTCCTCTTAAAGTTAAAAAAAATGCTGTTGGCCCAGTCATTCAGTTGGGAATAAGTAGTTACTTGACTGCTGTGCAAATGTTGTACTATTGAATGGAGTATAACATCACGTAATTTTCCTACATTCCTACCACTGAAAAAAATAACATTGAGGGCTCTGATCCAATATAATCATGTTTCTGTTTTCATCCACCAGTTGTACAATTTTACCATGTTGTGTGGAAAGACAGCTGGAATTACATACCCTGTATAAGCAACTACTATGCAAGTTTGCACTTGGGAAGTAAATGAGCTCAGAAATATTTGTACAGGCTGCCATTTGCTGAAAAGAACTGAAACTACTTATTTGTCAACATATCTATGCACTATATAACATATAATTCAGCCATTTTAATTTGAATTTTACGTCCAATGGCATAACTTTCCATTTTCAGTTGTAACTAATGTGCAACTAGTACCTAAAATAAAATTGGAAAGGTGAAACTACATTCAGCAGAGCACTTTTTCCCATGCACCTGCCTGAATTTAGAATGTTATTATTAAGAAACCAGAACTGAGAGTTTGATCTCTGTTGCTCAATATTAAAGCGGGAGAAGCTGTATGCAGAGTAGTATGAAGATTAATATTTTCATTATCACAGCTTTTCAAAAAGAAGGTGAGTCTAATTAGAGGAGATACTAAGTATAAGTCCTGCAATGTAAGTCTCTGAAGTTCTGAATCACTAAGCTCAATTTTGGGACTGTGCTGCTTTATTAGGAGTGCAACTATGTGATGCCACATTCTGGCCTTCTTCATGACCAACTTGCTACTACGTAAGACAGAAGGTACACGAGAGGTTGGGTGCCGTGACACTGGCTGTGGTACAATCCTGGGGCAAAGAGCAATCCCTCTCAGTTTTGGAAGTGGGGAGATTGCCTTGAACAGGGAATCAGCCAATGACTAAAGAGACAATGACGGGACAAAAATCACTGTATGGTGATTGTGTAGGAAATCAAGTCCTGAAGCTGAAAGGTGAAACTCTGGGAGAGCTGATGTAACATTTCACATAAAATTAATTTCCACTAATACTACATAAAATATACTTACAAAAAGCTAAATATATAGTTCTCTTGCTGGTTGTGTAATAGTAGGTAAAAAAAAAAAAATATCTTCTCTAAATCCTTCATAATATCTACTGGGAGGAGACTGTGCATCATGTGACACACTTGGAAAGGTTTGGGAATTGCTGCAGTATTACAGCAAGACTAGTAATCTCAAAGACCTAGTACAGGGCTTGTTTCTTTGCTCAGGGTAAAATCCCGTCATCCTTATTGTAAGGAAATTATGGTATTTGGAAAGAGATACTTTCTGTTCCTGGTAAACTTATTTTTTTTTCTATCTGTAATTTTATTTATCTAACAAAATAGGAAGCAGTTCAAAACAACAGTTCTTCCCCAGATTTCAGTGTGGAATTAGAATATCTGATTTTTAAATCATACCTACCTATATATACATGTGCATTACATATTTATACTTCATTTATATATACACATTTATACATACATCATATTTATATCTCTAGATTATAGAATCTTCCTTTGTAATCCAAATAGGTACCTGTAGGAATTTACTAGGTTTTGTTAAAGATTTAGAAAAACATTTATATTCTATACTTTAAAGGGAATAGTAGTATTTTTTTTTAAACAGTAAGTAAGAACATGAAATACAGTATACTTTTTGGAGAGCTCTCACAATGATACCATTGTTTAGCCACAGATCTAGAGAGGAATGAAGTGTCTTTAGTTTGACTTGGATGCTGGTACCTGAATTTTGCCTATGAAGCATTTCCCAGTTAAAGCATGTCAGAATCTAAGCCTGATTTCTGTGTGCTTTCACTGAAATCATTGATTTCAACAGAAAGCAGTGGGAAGGAAAAAACCCAACCCAAAACAAACCACCTTCCTGAGCTACAATTCAGGTACTCTCGTGGAAAGGGGAAAAGGTGGTCTTACTACTGATCTGGGACTGTTGCGCATTATTTTTCTCACTGTCTTTCCTGATGTCTTTCAAAGATAACCATTCCCCCTTTCTCAAGAATTGGACCATGACATGGGTTTTGTTGGATGTGGGTACTCTCCAGCATTCAGTTGGGATTGTGTAGAAAACTAGTCAGGCATTCGAGTCTGTAAAGTTTTGTAATAAGGGAAGAACTTTGCTTCTCAGTAGGATGTGGGGGTCTGAGATTCCATCTGGAAGGATGCATGAACCTAACTGGGCCAGAAAGGAGACTGTTGCTTTGTTCTTGTGAAGATAGTGGTGCTCCTCAGGGAAAGCGTAGCTGAGGGAAAAGGATAGGAATGGATCAGAAAAGCTGGCCAGAGGCTGCATTGTTTTATGTTGTAGGGGATCAGATTATACTTAAGTTGTCTACATGAGCTATATATCACTATATGATATATAGTGAGACTATCGGTTCCACTAGTGTTGGATACCAGACCTTACACCTGGTAATGCAACAATTCCAAGCATTTTTAGCTCCCATTGGTTTGCAGTATGAGATGATATGTCGTTTGCATCTTGTCATGGGATGTCTACTTGTCTACTGCTTATGGACTGTCTAGAAAACAGCTTAATGCTGCCCTGAAAAGGCTTATGCAAGAGCAAAAAGCCATTTCTATTGGTTTCATTCTTCAATGCATCTGCCATGAAATACTTGTTTACATTTGTTGAAAACTTATGAAATATATGAATAGCACTGGAACCATACTTATCAAGTTACATGAAAACCTCATAGTGGTTTTTCTTATTTGCAGTTAAGCACCTCTAGAGAATATTTGACATAGGTTTTTTCCTGTATTTTGGTATGAGAGGGGGATTAGTTGTCTGTTAGAAATGCATAGTATTTGGCATAATCTGGAAGTAAAACAGACTTTATGAGGATTCTAACTGAAGAAAAAACAGCTATTTTTTTTAATGTGCTTTAATGGTATATTTGATAATGGTATATTTGTATGTATTCTCATATATGGTGTGTCTCAGTAAATGGAAGGATCCAGCTGAGTAACTTTCTTTGCTAATGAAAATGTTTTATACTCAGCAGATGACAGTTTAGGTCAATGATTGTTTTCTCTGGTGTAAAGACAAAACAGCATGTATGCAATGCAAGTAATAAATAAGCAAAATTTACACAGGGAAAAAACATGCTTTCAAGGCTTTAGAGGTAGATTGGATCAGCTGTCATCAAATTCAGAATGTTGTTTTTGATTTTGAAAGACAAATACATTTTTCTTTATTTCAGCTAAGGTAATTTGGACATGTGAGTGCTAAGTATCAATGCACATCTGGGTTTGAAGGTAGGCAAGCAGAATGGCCTGATGATGGCCTAATTATCTGATGGCTGCAATGATGCCTTTTACTGCAAAATAGTATCAGATTAAACAGCTTTCTCATTTAGCAGGTAGCATTATCAGAAACAATGCAAAGAAGCCTTAAAGTAGATTCATGGGCCATGTGTATATCCCTCATATCTTTACACAAAGTCAGGTTAAGTATTTTTGAAGCCCACTAAGCAAATTGCTAGCTCTTGTGACTCCAAGTCTCCCCGGTTCCCTGAGAATCCTGTATTTTGTTTAGCATTCAAAGTGTGTGATGAGAAATAAAAGGAGGAAGACGGATTTTGAATCTTTTTCTCACATCTGGAGAAACAAGTTAATAATTCATCACCTCAAAACATTCCACCTGACATGTGTCAATGATATGGTATTGCTGATAAGTGCTGTGAATATGAGCGTTTCATTCTTTTACATCAAGCACTACAATAAAATGTGCTCTTGGTTTGCACCAGCATGTATAAATCCTTGTGGAAGTTATTTCAAGAAAACTTCTTTTGTATCATTAGCAGTAGATACAGTGCTCACCACGCGAATTGGCCAAAATGTCCAGAAAAAATGGCAGCTCTACCACTGGGATTTGCAATGGCTTCCAGCAGTTTTAATGCAGGGAGTGCAATTAGGATCTGGACTCAAAGGGAGGTTATCACAATCAGCCAAAGAGTAGTATGTGTTACTGCACTGATGTCAAACTGGAACTCACCCTGGCTTTCACCCTGAGCTGGTACTATGAAATTACCGATAATCTTGGGGATGAATGCTTGACAGACTCTTCATGGGTAGAAATAACAGTATTCGGCCTTTAAGATCTCTGATTTTCCTGGACGGCTTGAAGGAAAAAATCAGGCTTTTACTACTGGCATAAGAGGAATTACTACTGTCTTATTTACCTCCTTAATAGATTTTAAACCATTGAAGTTTAAAGAGGCTTTTTTGTTCAAAATGTTTTTCTTTTCTGAATTCTTTCAGTAGTTATACTTGACAAAACATGAAGATGAGGGCTTAGGAAATGGAAATTTATTGCTTTCAATGAAGTATATAAAATATTAAATAATCATATCAACAGTTAGCATTGTAAACCAAGAAAGGCTCTAAAAGAATCATGTGCACACCAGGCAAGGCTGAACAAGGCAGATAGAACTTGTTTATACTTAAATTTCTAACTGTGTCAATTTACCCTATGAATTAACAAAACCACAGCAAAAATACAAAAAAAAATATATTTTTTTTGTATACTGTAGAACAATTGCAACAAGAAAACAAAACATGTCACATCCCACATAAGAGAAGCATGGCAAAAGTGAGAAATGTTAATTAGTGACATGAACTAGATGAAGGATATTTATTCCAATATTTGTCAAGAACTACAAACTAACAGCAAGTGATAATATCCTGGACAGTTTAGTTCCTTCTCGAACATCTGCTAGCATGTTACAAGGACATGAATAGTCAATTAAATAGTACTGCAATCCAGGTCTTCCATTTTAAAATCAACAGCAATAGTTCATATATTCTCCCTTTCTGACTTGAATTTTATTTAATATTTTATACAAGGTATAACAACTCAAACAGAAGGGATCTGAGAGAACCTTTTCCATATGTTTCGTGCATAAAGATGATGTTAGTACTTTCTGAATATCTACCAGATGTTACTTCTCAGGGTAAACAGAGATGTCATCAGTTTATCTATCTTGATGGAGTTTAGGCATATAGTTGTGCTGCACCATAGGCATTTGCAAAAGTGCATCTTCAGGTTAGGGAAATCTGGCTTGGAAAGCTGCCTTCTGTGGATTGGGGGCAAAGGAATGAGGATTTTTAGGGTCCAAGTTTAGGATTTAGATACTGCTCACAGTGATTTTAAAGTCAACTGTGGATCTAACCCCTTATGTATTTTTCCTTGATGTGTTCTTTGGTTTTCCTCTTTGCAAATTCATCAGTGACAAGGAAATTTTAAGTGCTGACTCATGAGTATTTGTAAGACTTACCTAGTTTTTGGCACAGCGTTTCACTATGTTGCAAAATCCCACAGCAGGAACAATGCAGTTAAGAGACCACAATTTGGTCTAAACTTTCTCTTTTAAAATTTCCTGAATCTTATATGAAACAGTTTTTCTGTCAGCGGGTGTTGTGTTGAATGCACTTAATCTTAATGAATACTTCAGTAATGGTAGGATATTTAATTTTCTCTTACTTTTTTAGTCCTTTTTCATGAAGTTTGCTTTGAGCTTTGCAGTGTTGCTCCCTCTCTTGAAAACCTAGCAAGAATTGTAGTAGATATCTATTGTTTCATTTTGTGTAAAAACAGTAATGAAAGTTATGGATGATGTCTTCTCAAGCTACGGAGTTCTAACAGCTATAGTTACCTATTTGGTACATGCAAAGTCTTCAGGTAGAATATTCTTGGTTATGTGTAGCTCTTCCCTCCTTCAGAAATCAATGGTGTTAGAACAACTTGTAAAGAACAGGAGTGCTTGATGACATTTACCAGGTCTTCCTACTCTGAAGACTGATCACAGTCTTACAGTGATGCCATTAAAATGAATAATACCACTTAAATCAGAAGAATCAGTGACAGCAGGAACAAGCTGCCTCCTGCAGATGTAATGGTTCTGACTTGCCTTCAGCTAATCTCTTGATGTTCTCCTCAGGGGCCAAGAGAATTATTTATTTAGTCATTTATTTATTTTTGCTTTTGTGAGTATTGATTTTTCTTCCTGGGAGTTTAAGCAGCCTCCTAATACAGATAATCTTCAGTCTAAGCTAAAAGCAGCTCGAAGCAGCTGTCCTTTGTGTAAGTCACAGAAGCCAGGATCTCGGTAGCACTGGTAGCTGCAGTTTCATGCCCAATTTGAACCCACTCAGAGAGTACGTTGGTGCAGGAACCCGCAGACACATTTCGGCAGGACTCTGGCTGGTGTTAACAGTCAATAACTGAAGTGGGACTGTGGGCTGTGAAAAGCGAAGTTTTAACCTGCTGGTTGTTTATGGGCTTTTTGTCATATCGTTGCTAGGGTTACTAAAATAAAAATAGTTATTTCAGAAGTATTTTTCAAAATAAACTACAGTTAAAGACTATAAGACATACTTCCTGTATGTTTTAAAGAACAATGACAAGTAATTAATAAAGGGAAATGTTAACTGGTAGATTTTCAACAGCTAAAGATTTGTGATTGTAAAGATTTGTAAAATCTGAATGTTTGTAAACTTAATACAGTATAAATGTAATGCAGTAATATACTGAATGACTGATTATTAATCTTCCAAAAGAATAACACACTTTTATATATATAACATATACTTTATATATATATATATTATATATACACACACATTGCAGCAATATTAAATCATCTCATTGTTGCACTGTCAACTACTGCAAATAAATACATGAAAGTGCTGTCAGACACTTTTATAGTTCCCCCCAAAATGACACTAATATGTAATTAATATGGACTGAAAACCCACTCTCTTACTTTTGGAAATTACCTTTGATAAATCCTTAATCTCTACATAAAGCACATAGTTGTATTTTTTCATAGTCTGGAAATGAAAGTAAATATTAGTACCGTACCTTCCTCTAATGGATGTAACTGACTTGACTTAGCCTCATAAAAAAATGTCAGTGTTTGCTTTTTATAAAATTACCTCAATTTTACTTGAGTTTAATTCCAGGGAGCATGTTTGCTCATATGCTTAGATTTTTTAATTTTTTTTTTCTGAAAACAATACAAGTGCAAAGTATTTTAGTGCTTCATTAACAGGTTATTTGCTATATTTTTAAATAAGCATATCTTAAATGTTTTACTGAAAATTGAATGGAGCAAATGAAACGAGGTGTTAACTCATGGACTAAGTTGAAGCTCAAGTGTTCTGTGACCTGGTAGCTCTCTCATCCAAATAACTGGACAGAGTGCAGGGTGGTGAAAAGAACATTCATCTTATGAGCCAACCTGACTGTACAAATATTACCTATCGTTACAAATGGTATTCTCCGTCTGGAAAGGATCCTGTGATCACATTTTATCTGTCTTCACAGTGGTGTAAAGCACAGAGGTGGGTACATCTGTGCTACCGAAGAGCAGAGGCCTCAGGTATTTTCTGGCACGTTTGAAAAGTCTCCTTACCTACCCTTGCACCCTGGATTTTTTCCACAGTGTGAATGAGACATGAACATGAACTCAATTACAAGGCTGAATTTAGTTGCAAAATGCTGTGCTGGACATTGTCGAGGACTGTATGAGTGCAATGGTAAACTGCAGAGATAGTACCCAGTAGAATGAATATTGTCTTTTGCGTTTCAAATGTAATTTGCTAAGGTGAATTCTGCACCTGTTATTTTTCTTTGCAAGTTTGCTTTGGGAGGCTCTCAACTGCAATAATTTTTATTCTTTTCTTGGGCAGACTGGATTTGCACACTTGGGAATGCGATGTTTCAGACTTCTTTTTAACACTTCTTTTATGTATGTATACTTCAGAGTATCACTAGACATATAAAAACAAATTAATCCCGTGTTGGTGTGATTATTTAAAGTAGAGAGAGGGAAGACGTGTTAATGATAACAGAGAGGAAAGCAACGCTGTTTTTAGTGAGATACTGGATATAAAAGGGAAATACAGCTGTTCTTATGAGCAGATTGAGATATGGTCCAGAAATCTAAGAAAAGTAATTTGAGAAAAGGGACCCAAAGAGGAAGAGTTCAATGACCACATATGGCTGATTATAAATGTAGAAAATGGATAACAGAGTTTGCTGAAACTCATTATCCGTCAGGAACATATACAGTATCTTTATCCAGGAAAACCATATGATTCTATGAGAGGTTATTTTCATGACAATGTTTTGCTGAAAAGCAAAGGGACTAAATGGTAATACACAATTTTCAGAGATTTCCATAGCGGTTTGCCACAAGTAGCAATGCTTATACAAAAGAGCAAAGCATTGTGCTTTAAGATTTTATATTTTTTTTTTTTCTGGAATGTGCTATGTTTTAAAATTTAAAAATTAATATGTTTAAAAATACATTCTTAAGCTGAAGTAAGGTCCCCTGATTCATAGCTTCATACTACAGATAAAATATACAATTTTATAATGATAAATTACTGAAATTTTAGAAACTGTGCTATCGTAAAATTGGTGACCTCTTAATGCTTGCTACTGTTCAGATTCTGTTACAACATTTGAATGAAATCAAATGAGTCCAGATACGTTACTCTACAAAAGTGTTTTGATCTATCCAGAGCTTTTAAGAATTGTAGTGTAATCTGGAGTCTTAAACCTGCATTGAACTAGCCTAATTTTATTAATCCTTGTTAGTCCCTCATATTTGTAACATTTTAAAAAAATCAAATACCTGGTCCATTTGATCTTAGTATTCCATCAGTCAATCAGAAGGCTGTCTATCCTGTGTTGTTTCCCGGAGTTTTATCTGAAATGGGAAAGGAAAAGAGAAGGCAAACAAAAGGAAGATATTTTAAAAAAAATTCTCTGTTATTTTTGTTTTTTCAATACAGTAAAAATCCTATAATATTAGAAATTATTACTATATCATATTGACTAAATGACAGAAGTTCTTAAAATTGATTCGTTCACCTTTCAACTTTGCTACTTGATGGCAACCTTTTAGCCCCAATTAATGCAAAATTAAGTATTATTTAATTTATTAAATAATGTTTAAAGAATGTTTTCTTAAATTAAATAATATTTAAAAGAACATAGTCTATTCCCCCGGTTAATCTGTTGATGAGCTTATTGGCTGCATAAATTATCCCATTCGTACCTTTTGGCATAGATGTGGTTGCTAGTTACACTTCCAGAAAATCAGAGAGAGAGAGAGATATGTTAAAATTCAAGGGCATCTGCAGTTGTCACTGAGATCTGAAGACTGAAAATGAGAATACTGAAAGCAAGCCTAACACTAAGCCTTTCAAGATGATACACTACATATGCAAGATTTCATGCAGGTCTTTCAAATAGAACTAGGAGAACTGATCTACTATCAACTTGTTCAACATGAATTAAACAAACATGTCAGCAGACTAACAACATTCATACTGTAAACAGTATGTCCTTCTGTTAATAAAGGTAGAGAAGAGTTGTTCTGCATAATTTATGGTTGCCATACAATATAATATTGAAAGAGTACAGAAACCATTCTAAATTCCTGATGAAATGAAAGCATAACTCTGTTTACTATTAAATGTGATTTATTGCAGAGTTACACGTGCCCTCTCTCCCCCTGCTTGTAATTTTTGTAGAAGGTACAGGGATTTTAGACAGATAACAATAATAAGCTTTTTAATCAGAGTTAGTCCAGAACTTGTATACAGAATTATCACCTACATTTTTAGATCTTTTAAGCTGTGCAGTCTTTTAAATATATTTTACGAATACTAAATTAAGATTTGAAATTAAGATGAAAATTGAAAAGAGATTATAATCAAGTAACACTCAAAATGGTGTAAATCTATCAGATACTTTATATAATAGATGCAAGGAAGATTTGCTGTGCAGGAAATGCCACCGCTCTATATTTCTCTACAGATAAACACTTGCTTAAATACTGATGATTTTGTGACAGTACTGAGATAGACAGAATCAGATTTTATCACAGAACGAGAAATCTGTAGCCTATACTAATGATAATAATTGTGATATTTATTAAGTTCTTATGTATAATGCATTTTTAAAACATATTATTTTTATACAAAGCAGAATTGGAGACCTTGATTACCAGAAAATGCTATCAACTGCTTGTGTATATCATTCTAATCACGTGCATACCTTTGAGAATGGTTGACCAGTCATTTTACTCAGACATAAATCTGATTTGTGGTAATTCTTAGAAGTCAACTTTTTGCCTTCTCTAAATCTTAGTTTTACCTAGTGATTTACATAATTTATGTCCAAGAGTCTAAATATTTGGGAAGTTAAGAAGTTGAAAAAAAGGCATTGAAGAAAGTAATTCTTACTGAATTTTGATGTTTGTAATAACATTGGAGCTTCCTGCTCAGTGCTCTCAGTTTCAAACTCCCTGTCCTGAGGGGTTTTATCATTTTGGAGTGTAGCATGCTCAGTAGAAATCCAAATATCTGCTTAGCCAGAATAGTTTCATGAGCTCTGTTTTTATGAACTCTTTTCAAATAGTTTAGACATGTAAAGTGAGCATTGCTCAGTTTAGTAGTATTTTTATTTGCACAGTATTGTAACATGCAGTTTTTATAATCTACATAGAATTACTTGTAGGAATGCAGTTTTGTTCTGTCTTCACTTGTGCCCTCCTCCTTTTAAACCACAAGTACATATTTTATCTGTTAGATACTGGCTTACTTAATATCCATTCTCTATTCCTGGTTTCAGATTTGGTTTGTCCTTCCCCTACTGCCTCTCTTCCGTATTGGGCTTAGATAGAAATTTACGCTTATTTTGGGAGCTTCACCAACACTTTGTTGTCCAAAGTCTTCATTTAAGTTTGCTCTTTAATTGATTTCTTAAGGTGTTTATGCTTCCTTCAAGCAGCTGACACACAGAATGCCTGGATCTTTAGTAACACTGAATGCAATTCTGACTATTAACCTCTTCCTATTAGACTGATATTGCCAGTTTAGACACTGATGATCTGCATGACTACTAATCCAATCAATGGGAATTGTGTGTTGCTATACTAGGTGAAGCTGTGTGTTGATGTTGAATTGTCACCCAGAGTTCTACCTGCATTTGATTACTGAGGAAATATAGTAATAAAGACAATCCTCAGTATTTGTATGCCTAAACTTAATCCTGTTATCCTATTTGGAAAATAAATAGCTGGCCTCTTTGGAAGAACACTGAGGACACTAGATGTACAGTGGGAAGTGTGAACTCTCAAACTGCCTCCTTGTTAGACTGTCTCAACCCACAACGGGGACTGACTAATTAAAAGTAGCTTTCACTCAGTTTTAAGAACTTGGATGTCTAAATATGCAAGGATCTAGAAAAACAACCCTCTCCCCACCAACTTTCTAGGAAATAAATAGACTTCATTAATAACTCCTAAGTTAGAACAGCTGTAGAACCAGCATTGACATCTAAAATTATTTTTACAGATCTGCCCACTCCTGTCACAAAAAATCTTGCTTTGCAGCTTTGCTTCGCTTCTGCACCCCATAAAGTTTACATAATTTAACAACTTCTTTCCAACTTCTAAAATATTTTAATTTTCAACAGATTGTTCTATGCACATTGTTCTTCCCATGAAAGTTAAAAATCTTACCTCTTTCTAGTGTTGCAGATGTTTGATTTCACATTCTCTTTAATAAAAAGACAATTTTAAATGTAGAAATTATGTCAATCCATACCAGAATGGTAGAAGTCCTTTCATTGGAATACAAATTGTATTTCTTTCCTGCAAAGTATTTTTGCACACACATGCACTGTTGCTCAAGATACCCGATTGACTATATGAAAGAGTAAAGTGCATCAAAGCATTCTGAATTATTTAGTTGTAGATTTTACAATATGGCCTATAATACTAAAAAAAAAAAACCCCAGTTGACATTTCCACTTTCATACTAATAACTTTCAGTAGACATTAGTTAACATTATTCATTAGGAATGCTGACAAAGAATAAAACAGAAGGTGAATATATTGGAATGTGAGTGGTTGCTGCTGTCCTTTAAACATAGTCCTTATCCTTGGGTAACACGCAGGATCTCCAGTGTTTTCATTACTTATTAATTCCTGCCTTGCTAGTTTCATTCTAGGGACAGAAATATCACTGGTCATGAAACACTAAGTATAGCTCTTTCTATTTCAAATGACATATACAACAAGCACGAGACAAGGTCTGCAGTCTTCCTTTCATAAAAGTGCCTTCTCTTAATCGCCTTTCTCCCTTTTAAGAACCTTAATAATAAAGCTGAATTAAAGATCCTTTCTTTAAGTAGATGATTAAACATTCTCACCATTATATAATACAATTTCCATTTTATTTTAAACATACTTTGCATGATATAAAAATATTGATCACAGTGAGCTTTAACAATTGTTACTGCTATAAACAGAAATGCTGCACAATGGTTTTAGTGGAAATAAATTATATAGTCATTATCTCTTTAAAAAAAAATCACAAGAAGGAGAACCTAGGCTGTTTGGTCATTGGCAGAAAATAAGTTCTTATTGAGTTCTTTACAACACATGAACCCCAGTTATTTTCTACATTTGCTTTCCACATCTTGAGAAAAGCACAATGAGTCTTTCTCTGAAAGCCCCACAGGGTCTCTGGTGAACATTTGATTCCTAATATTAGGAGTTTATGTTGTTCTTTTGTTCTAATGGAAAAATTTACACCCAAATAGCAAATAGCGCTCTCATCACTAATTCATAAGTGGTCTTTTCCAATATGTGGGTACACAGCGGCACACTTCCTCACTAAAATAAAATCCAGCATCACAACGTTTTGTTCGGACTGTACACGGTGGTCTGTAACAACTAAAGAAATGAAGAAAAGCAAGCATTAATATAATATAATATGATAATAATATTAATAATATTAATATAATATGATCATTTAGATTAACCTGAAGTAGAAATTTCTGTGCAGATTACAATTTCTGAACAGAAAATTTAATTCCTACAAATACTTATCCTTTAACTTCTGTTTATGTTCTTGCAACTACTTTCAATTGGACTATTCTTCACAAAAGACAATGAAAGAATAATGAATGCTATTGAAGAGAAATTATTCTATTGCAACAGATATTCATGAATATTTTTAACATATTGCCTGGTTGTAATTGCATTCTAATGTCAAGTGGCATTGTTTGAAATCTAATTCTGCAAATACAGTAGTATTTATTTTTTTTTTTGTGCTCAGATTGGCTTGTTATGACCTACTGCATACTGCCAGTTTGAGGTGGCAATCTGCATTTCAGATGATAATCAAATCTACCATCTTCTTACAGAGGACTGTTTCTCACCTTAATCACTAATGCAATAAGCCTAAGAGAGATTAGTCTTGAAAATGAGAACATACATCCTTTCAAGTTGCAGACTCCTACAGTCACTCTGAGGTGAGTGGGAATGTATCTACATTTCAAATTGCATCTATGTGCATTCTGAAGTAAGATCAAAGCCTGCATGTTTATGGTAAATCTTCAAGGAAAAAGAACTGAAAAAGTTCCTAGTTGATTAAAGTAAGTTTAACAAAATCAAACATTAAACCACAAGTCACATGTACCTAAGAACCGGCAGAACTTTTCTTTACAGATTCCTTGACTGAAAAATAGAACTTGGACAAAGATAGTATCTGTGGTTGTTCCTGAACTCTTCCTTTTCCTATTTTATTTTTCTATTAAAACACAAACTTGACCTAAAATAACCTTACAATAACAATGCTAAATACTTTCTGGTGTATAATGGAGACAAAGTACAAGTTTGGGTTTTTTTTTCTCAGACGCTGGCAATGAGTCAAAAGACAAAAGTATATGTTTTGAATTTCAACACAGTTATACTTAAAACTTGCATTTAAATAATGTGTGCCTGTTTGTGAAACGCTGGTATTATGAGCTATTACTATAATTCATACTTACTGCAGTTCAAAGACACTACAGTACACTATGTAAAGGCAATGTCGCTATCCTCTTCCCTATGTAACTCGTTTCAGCCTTGTAGCTACTCTTATTATTGTTGCAGATAAGTTAATATGCCGAGTAATTGTTTTGGATACCAGGTTACTACTTTGCTGTAATTTTTTATGATCTGAGGTCTGGATTACAGTTACATTAATTTACTCCAGCTAGTTCAACCAGTGAACCTGGCTATGAGGAAAACAACAAAGAATGAGGAAGACTGCAAATGTGACATTTATTAAGTAGTCACATCTTGTTCAGTGTTTTCAGTGTCATTAATCACAGATTATTTCACCAGTGTGGTCTCTGTAATTAAGGGAGTAACATTATTTTGTGCCACTTAATAAAGATATTTGAGATCAGTGTAACAGCTCATTGGGATCTCTCAACCCCCTACTGATCTTTTGCCCAATAGAGTTTGGAAACAGTCATAAAAGGCAACAAAAATGTTTGCCAAATGACCTAGTACTCAGATCCAATCTGAGCAAATGGGCAACCAGCAGTAGGCCTGTGCTGGGAAAAAGGTGCTCCACAGAGATGAGACTGAAACACTGAACTCACTTGCCTTTTTTGCCTGTCTCTGACATCAAAGTTAGACTATTTCATGTACTGAATGACTGTAAAATGAAATAAGAAAAAAAAAAGACAAAGCTGAACTCTTCCACCCACTATACAGTATGTTGTACAAAATGAAAAGCAGTCACGTAATCACTCGACATGAGGAGTTTACTTTGTTTAGGATTCATGCCTCCTAGTGAACTGTGAACTTCAACTTACAGCTGAGAGGGCCATAGAGCACCATTCCCACAGGAGTTTGTGTCTAGCAGCAGTCAAGGTCGGGTTACTGCAGTCCTACTCTTATCTGGGACATTGCAACAGAGCAAGAAAGCCTCTCCTCCTCTAAAACGCTTTGCAGCTGAGGTGCCTAGTTATCTGGCCCTGCCAAAACTGACCAAAATAAATTTTTGAGGTGATAGCACAGGGTGAACAGCAGCAGAGTCATTGTAACTACATAAACGTGGTTTCCTTAGGAAACTCTGCTGAACAATAGACCAGGTCTTTCAAAAGATTCGGGCTGGATATTGTTTACGTAACGCTTTCATGTGACAGATGTCTGTTTTGTTGAGGATAATATCTGAGCGTACTGGAGGTGAGATAGATGTTCAGTCAGTATGTATAGTGCTGGGTCAGTCAGAGGCAACTTTCTCTTTATGGTCAGTAATTGTAACTGCTGCTGAATGCCCAGGTTTGCCATTCGGGGCAGTCTCACTTCAGAGGTGAAACTGAAGCAGAAAATGTATTTTTCTGCTTCATATTTCAGTCACGTATTGACTTAGCAGAAATAGCTACTTCCATCATGATTGACTTAAAAGACGGTATACTTTACAGTGGGTTTTTTCTTTCTTTTCCTTTTTTCTTTCTATGTTCTTTCTATGTTCTTTCTATGTTTCTATGTTGTAATATGACTTGGTATTCCTTTCCTCTGGAGCAGGGGATAACATTAGCAGCAGAGGTCTTTTAGGTACAGTGCATAAAAATGTTGGTGCTTCAAAACCAGAAGCTACAAGGATAACAGCATGGAAAGCTGTCTAGGACATGGCCACAGGATTCTGTCCATGTCGAGGTCTCATGCATCTTGCACCAAGTTAGAAAGTGGTACCTCCTCCATTTACATTATGGTCTTGTAAAAGCAAGGGATCTTTTTTCAAAGACAAACAGGATGTTGCACGTTTTTTTACTTCTTTTAGAGAAATCTTGTGGTGGACAGAGCCAAAATATGAGAAACCTATAGTAAGTCCTTTTTTAAGAAGAAGGAGAGATTGCATCCTCTATTTTTTTTCCTTGACAGTCCTACCATCTACAGTGCTATCAGTTGTAGAGCTACAGAGTAACACCATACACAAATCAATCTTTCTCCACACAAAGATGAACTGCTTCGAAAAGAGAAACAGCTAAAAGCATCCTATATCACATTGCCCTTGGAAGTGAGAAAGTGATTCAAACTGTATCATTTTCAACCACACCACCACAGAGAAAAGTGGGGCTCCATTCCCTCCTTCAAATACTAAGTCTTTAAATAAACAGAGGTGGCATCAGCTATTTATTATGGCTTTTCTTAGCTTTTTAAATGCCTGACTTCTCCAGTTGTGAATGTTCTTCTAAAATACACATGGTTTATATGTGCAGCACTACTGGCAGTGCACACTGGAACAGTGCTAAGGCTTTGTGGCATGCTAAAGCTCATGTAATCACGTCGGTTTCTTTTACTCCGCAAACATAAAATCAAAATAAAACCTGAATGACAGTTATTTCTTATGTTTCTAACTCTTCTATTCCACTCAAAAGGCCAAACATAACAAAACAGGTAATGCCAGTTACTATTAATATTTTCCCCTATTTTAGAGATTTCAACACAGGTGTCGTCCTAATATTAGACATTTTGTCTTTATGTGTGTAAATATATATGGTAATATAATTACTTGTTATATTAAAATACATAAGTTTTACCTTTGATAAGCAACAAATTACCACAGACATTTAAAATGTCTCACTTTGCCATTTTCCTTTTCCAGTGTCTGAACATTTCTGGAACTGTTATTTGTCATTAATATAACAGAAATAATTCCCATATATTCATAAATAAGTGATCTTTCTGCTCCAAATGACATTGTTTCTAAGAAATTAACTTCAAAGAAAAACTTTCCTCAAAAAATACATAAAGCAGAAATTAAATTGTTTGTTTCTCAGAACCTAAAGTCATTCATATTTTTATATATAGACTGCTACCACTATAGGTGTAGCAGTCATGGAAGGAAAAGCTCCTGTGATATATGAAGAAATTGCAGAATTTTCTTCCTGACCAAATCCCATTTTAAATGATGAATGTGGGTGGTCTCTTTCATAGTTACATATGTCTACTTTTCACAGAAATCACCCAGTGCTATAAGACTTTTTGTGCACTCATAAATCTTTAATATCTGTTGAGTGAAATTAAGGCTATGCAAAAATTTAGGAAGCGAAAATGAATTATGATCTCCAGAACTAGCCTCTGAAATCCAACTAGGAATACCTGGATTATTTGAATTGCAATGTTCAGTTCTTGGGGGAAAACAGAGTGGGGTTTTAAGTAGCATAAAAAAAAATCCCCAGGGAGCTTGATCTTACGGCTCATTTTCATCAAAATAAAAAAAATAATCATATGAAGCATTAATAAGGGTACAAGAAACTAAACATGCTTTAAAATACTCATTCTGACTAGCAGTTTCATCTTAGAGATGATCAAAGTCATAGAAGATAAAACCAAATTGAAGATGGGCTTACTTTTTACTGAAGACTACAAAGCAATTCAACAAGACAGCTAATGTCACAATGAAAATGTACCTTAAACACAACGAAAGGAGTAAACACTGAGTTTTTACCTGCACGTCTGGTGGTGGAATCTCTTTCCTTTTAAGAAGCATTTATTGGGAGATTCTATACATTCACAGCTGCATTTTGCAGGATTTAGTGGCTGATGTTTAGGACAGATCTTTTTACATACACACTGGCACTTATTGTCATCAAACTCCTTGTTGGGCCCACAGGAAGTGGGCAGCAGTTTGTTTTTGCACATGCACTGACACGATGACCTGTCTAGTTCTTTGTAAGGGCCACAGCTCGAGGGCCGCACACCTCCTTTGCAGACACACTGACAGGTTTCTTCATCCAGCTCTTTGCTTGGTCCACAGATATGGAATCCTTCAGATGCAGCTAGAAATACAGCAGAGACGTTGCACCACTATCAGTATTTTGTGTCTACCCATTCACCTATATAAGTGAAGAAATGATAGCAAATCCATACCTTTTAAGGTGTTTTAAGAACAAGTATATGTCAAAAAACAAGCAACAACCAGTAACAGTATCAATAAAGAAAAATATTTAACTATTCACTTTTTTAGGTTTTTAACCTCTCCTTTAGGTAAATCAAAACATGGAACTACATCTAATCCTTTAGGCGAAACTTCTTACCAGAATCTCCAAGGTGAGAAGATAAACCAAAATCATGCTGTGCCAAACATCTGCAAATTTGATTATTCCAAATATGATTTTTTGGACAAGTCTTGTTTGCCACATGACACCTGTAGAATAAAATATACTGTAGAATTACTACCATAGGAACTCAAGAAAAAAAAAAAATCCATTTTAGGTGCTGACTGCTTTTGTTTCCCTCCATTACAAAAACCTTTCTAAGAGCTTCAGCTCATTCATAATCTTATTTTTAACTCCTATCAAACCTGTTACTAATTAAGGTTCTCTCCAGTATAGGAATCTTCAACCATTTGTTGAAGATACCTTCTCATGTTTCAAGTTTTAGCTCTAACTTCTAGAAGCTGGTATCTGTGCTTTCCTAATGTAGTTTGGAAACAAATCTAAGCCTTGAATGTAAGCTTCATATAGAAAATAGAGCAGTATAAAAAAATATTTGCATGCCAAATACACACAGGTGGTAACAGGCATACTTTTCCACATCATTTTTTGAAATACAAAAATGTTTTCACATGTATAGATGTCGAAAGACAGCTGTTAATAGTTTCTGGATGAACACAGTAAACAAAAATCTAATTTCTAAATCAAAATCAGTTTATCAGATTTCTTTCCCTTTTACATGGAAGCTAGGTGTCATTAACTGACTCTTTCTTGTCAGCCACTCAAATCCTAGACAGGTTTCTTGCATCTAAAGATTTGGACTTCAGCAGTGATGCTCTTTACTTCAGAAATGAAAGAAAACAAACAAACAAACAAAAAAACCAGTTTAGTGCTCTTTACCTGCTAATTTTGTAGCCAAGGTAGTGGACTAAAGAAAACAAAAAATCCTAACAGCAGCTGGTGCCTTTAAAGGAGGACTGAACTTCGCACAGACAGAATATTTATTTGTGTTATCTCATCTTCCTTGCTTGCAATTTCTTTATCACGGCAGGTGACATTACAACTTTTAACGAGTTGTGCCTAACTTTGTGCATCCAGGCTGTGTCATTTATTCATCACTTCTGTAGTATTTCTAAAATCCTCATCTGTTAAGGCAGCACATACATTACAAATTTTAAGCACTTTTCATTCCCCCAAGGATCATTACTCATGCATTCAAAAATGCAGGTGCTGGGACATTCTTCCATGATCATCGTTCCAGTATACCACTCCCCTTCACCACATTAAACAACTCTTTGCTTGTAAAGACTGCTGTAGTTTAACATCACCCTGCATCACCTCATATTTTATCAAGCTGGTGTTTCCTGATTTCATTCCACTAATGATCTCACTCTTGCTTCCTCACTTGGCGCATATGCCCTTTTGCCTGCCTCCTGATTCTGCTTAAAACCCAGTATGGATAATTTACAGACATATTATTGTATTCTGCTTTTTTTTAAAAAAAAGAAACTCGCACCTGCAGCAGTCTGGGTCTAACCAGGAGCATTTACAGCTAACTACAGAAGGAAGCCAGGGTGACAGTATGAAGAGAACACCAAGTGCACATGAACCCATGAGAAGACAATATTGATACACTACCCAAGTTACCAGAACATATCTAAAATATGCTTATCTGCTCTGTAAGCCCCTACCCATGGGCTTATCATGGGAAATCATGGGAAAAGAAGATCATCATAGAGACTTGATCTGAACTAGGTATATTGAAGGCCCCTCTGCTCCCGCTCACCTAAATCACTAAACTTCTGGGAGTGATAATATCCTACCTTAGTTACACATCTCGATGACATTCTATATAAACAGAGAAGAGTACAACCTCAAATACCATTAATCCGGGAGGAATCCTGAAACACTGGTTAACATGAACTGACGTGCCTCAGCTCTGCAAGCATGTAGAAGTAGCTACTACATTTTAGAAAGAAGGAAAAAAGTGGGAGAAAAGGCAAAGACTGCGACCTTAATTCCCAGGATAGAGTTGTGCAGATATTTGTATTCTATGTTACATGTAATTTCTCTCTTCTTTCTAACATGTGCCTGTGCATTAGGGCATAATCCAGCCTTGAATTCTTATTAGATCCCAAGTGTTACTACCCTAAACCCAGAGATGATGCTCTTAAGCTTTTCTTTTCAGTAATGCCTAAGAAAGTCATTACTCTATTTTTGTTAAAATGAGCAAGTATGTAAATACGTGCACACATGCAGATCTGCCACTGCGACAAGAAAGTACATTTCCAAGTTTTGGCTTTAATGCAGTTTTACTGGTGTTCAAACCTATAACTGAAAATATTAAGGAAAAATAGCAAGTTGAAAAGAAATTGGGAAATATAGTACAAATTAGAAAGCTCCACTGGGATTCTGAAAAGCAACCAGGCACCCACCAGGAACATGCAAATCTAGAAGCACTCAGCTTGGGTTTTTTTTTCTTCTATTTTATTGTAACCCCCCCTAGATTTTAAACTTAAAGACAGTACTTGGCAGTAGAGAAGGCCTGTACACATTCTGATGTAGTGATACTCTGTCTTACTGTTGTGGTGTAACCCCAGCCAGCAACTAAATACCACGCAGCCACTTGCTGACTGCTCCCCAGCCTGGTGGGATGGGGAGAATTGGAAAAAGGTACAACCCATGGGTTGAGGTAAGAACAGTTTAGTAATTTAAATAAAGTATCAACAACAACAAAATAAATGTAATGAAGAGGAAAAGGAGAGAGAGGAATAAAACCCATTTGCTCACCACCCCCTGACTGATGCCCAGCCAGTCCCCGAGCAGCGATCAGCCCCTCCAAGCCAACACCCCCCCCCCCCAGTGATATACTCAGCATGACGTTTTATGGCATAGAATATCCCTTTGGGAAGTTCAGCTCTGTCCCAGCTCTGCTCCCTCCCAGCTTCTTGTGCCCCTGCTCACTGGAAGAGCATGGGAAACTGAAAAGTCTTTGTATGGACAGTACTTAGCAACAACTACACCATCAGTGTGTTATCAACATCGTTCTCACACTAGATCCAAAACACAGCACCATGCCAGCTACTAAGAAGAAAGTTAATTCTATCCTGGTGGAAACCAGGACACTTACCTTTCTTGAAGCGTGATTTCCTTACTCACAGTACAGCCAGCCAGCTACCTGTGAGTGCTGGTCAAAGGCTTGGCTAGTATCTGTATGCTTACCTCCCTCTAACTACAGGTAGCTGCTTCCTGGCTAAAATAAAGTCTTGCACTAGTAATTAGAACTGCTCTTAATCTGGAAGCACTGAGAAGCTGCCAACAGCGAGCATAATTTGACTTCACTAATGACTTTTGGCTTTTGATTTTTTTCTAATGTGTTAATTATGTAATTATTTAAACTATTGATAGCTTTATTTCCTAATATTTTTCTAATCCACTGTTTATGATTCATGTTTTGATGAAAAAATTCAATAATTAGAATACAAACAGAACATAATCTGTGTTTGGTTGGAACATGTCAGAAAAGATCCTGACTTTAACTGAGTAGAAAACAGAGAGAAAACAACCTGGCTTACATTTCTGAGTATTTTACATTATTCACTTGCCATATTAAAAATGCCTACAATTAATTCCAGTTCAGCTTGTAGTTATTGGTCCTTCCATGAAGCAACTGTTAGTCCATTACATATTTTTTGCCTCCTAAATACTTATACATAATGAAATGTATACATTTACACTGTCCTCTAAAATGAAGGGAAGGAGTTCTTCAAGTATTTTAGTAATAGTTACTTCAGTGCCAGATTTCTTCTTTTTAATTCAAAATCACCAATCAAATCAATATGTTAATTCTGTGAATTGTCAATTAATCCTTTATTTCCCCTTCCCATTCTGTTTTATTTTCACTTCTGGCATATGAAGATGTCCAAAAAGATCTGGAGTTAAGGATTCCCAGGCCTTTTTTTCAACAGCATTTTAACAGGAAAATACAGTTTTGGGACAGAACTGCTGTGTTCTCCTTATTTGAAAAAGTGTTTTTTAGAAAAAGTAATCAAGAACAGATAAAGAAGTCAGTTTAATGTTTCCTTTAAGCCTCAATTGCATTATAGCTCTTTCCATGAAACAAACCCCACAAACATTATTCTTAATTTTAAAATCAGCTAGCCCCAGTCAATCCACTGGGTAAAAAGCTAATGTTACTAAAGCAACATTCTCTTCATGTAAAACAGTATTAGAACCTTTGCGAAATGCACTCTGCTACTACTGCTGTGTAGTTCATCTCTCTAAATTGTGAAAGCTTCCAGCAGTATTTTAAATCTAATTATATAGGCTTGCTCGTAATGCGAAAGCAAAGACAAGGTCTCATACTCACTGAGTTTGTGTTGCTGGCAAGGAACGTCTTATGATAGAATGAACTTGTCTGTAAACATCCAACTTGGACATGCATCGGCAGGACGTGTGATTGGCAAAGCTGACGGTTACCGGTTTGGGGCCATGGGAGAGCGGCACTGTGATCTCAAACAACTACAAAAGGGAAAGCAAAGCAAAGCACGGTTTTTATAGATCAGTAACAGTGCAACTAAAAATAGCATAAGGACATACAAAAAACCTATACAGAATTTAAGTTTAGGTTGTTGTTCTCTACCATCCTTCAGTGGCATAGTCAATTATACTGCTAAATACTTGTTATGTGCAAAATGAATACAATCGCTGTGGTACGGCAATTAATGTTTTTTAATGTTAAACCATGTTACGTGCCTGTTTGCTTACTATAACATTTAACATTAAAAGAGGAAAATGTACAAAGAACACATTTTTCTAGTCAAAATGACTTCAAATTGGCAGCCTTTTAAAAAAAGTAAACCGTAATATTTGGAAGGTGCTTCAAAAAGTTGGAAAACAAGAACAATTTTAAAAGGGGGTAAGCTACAGCCTAATACATCAGTTGCACAATTACAAAAACATTGTGTAAAACAGTAATACATTGGACTTAGATCAAAACATTTTTGGATGAACAAGTTTTGAACTGCAGCATGCTGTATTTTTGACTTTCCAGTATTTGTATCAATGCAAATTATATAGTTACCCTAACAGAATGCATATTGAACAATTTTTTTTCTTAAGATATTAAATATCCACTATTAATAAAATAATCATGTATATGAATGAATAAAATTCTAATTTTAGCAGGAAATTAGTTCAGCTGGTAGAAGAGGACAGTGATACCTTGTGGAAAAACTGAACATGTGATAACCGACAAACAGTGAAGTTCATTTCAGTATTTAACTCAGGACACCTATTTTATCAAATTAAGACACGGATTTCAATAACCTCCTGAAAATTAATTGGGACAAATGCTTTAGGTCAAGGCCTTAGAAACTGGGTTTTTTTGGTAGTATTTTTAACAGGATAATAGTGTACTTTCAGGTACATAGTTGCTTTTCCAAATATATTTCTGCATCTTCTGGGGACTTCACTGCCTTTAAAAACGTGGTCATTGGTTATTATTCCAGTTTCAGCTGATGAGACTGTATAACTAGACTTTAATTTTTTAGCTGAGATCTATTTGCAATGCTTTTTTTATAATGAATAACTTTATAGTACGGCATATAGGCAGCATGCTATGTAATCAAAATACTGGTAATTTTAAATGACTGAGAGTATGAAGTATATTTACAAGATGTCCTGAAAACGGTACCTTGGCACTGAAGTATGCAAGAGAGCCTGAGTACTAACAAGCATGCAGGTACAGCAGTATGGGACGTAGTCACCAAGTACCCACAGGTAAAAGGGCACTTGTGCAGCCAACTACAAAGCTCATACTCTTGATATACCTGAATCCTACAACTTACACCTAAATTGTATAAAGCATCATTAAGTCTGATAGGTATTACCTATTTCACAAAACAAATTTTGACATAATTTAGTGACTGCAACTTTAAAAAATTTTAACGCTCCGGATGTCATCAGACAAGAACTAAAACTGCAAATGTATTCTATTTGTATTATATTCTGTTAACAG
Organism: Microhierax caerulescens; assembly: GCA_035590215.1. Classification (NCBI taxonomy): domain Eukaryota; kingdom Metazoa; phylum Chordata; class Aves; order Falconiformes; family Falconidae; genus Microhierax; species Microhierax caerulescens. The sequence goes on from JAVJGJ010000001.1 coordinate 980,695, forward strand.
ATTACAATGCTATTATTTTTGCTGCAAAAGCACCACATCCCTTCTATTAGTTTTAAATGTGCTTTTTTTCCCCCCACTAGAATCTAGAAATGCAAGCTGGTGTATATTTCCTTCTGTAGAAGGAAATCCAAACCAGAAAATAGTTTCCTTCATCTTTGAAATACTGATGGAAAAAACCTGTCTGTCTAGGGAGCTACCATGAAGAGCTTCTCTTTTTAGACAGACTTCCAGCCAAAGCATATTAGCACTTGGATTCTTGCTCCAGCTGCAAAATAAGTAACACTTCTTAAAATTTTGGTCTTGAGTCATTAGTAAGATGAGGGCACTAGTCCATGTCTAGTTTAAAGTTTGGTACCAATAAAATGAATGCCTATTTCTCACCAGACATACCTTCAGGGTTTTGACTAAGTTCAACACAGACTTCTGGAGAGAGACTTTCTGATCAACTTTTTATTATACTTACAATCCTTTTTGGCTTCCAAAACCAATATTGGCTCCTTTACCCTTATCTATTATAAAAGTTCCTTTAAATCAATCACAAAAGGCATTCCTACCAAGAAGCCTCATCCAAAAGGAGCAACAACCATAACCCAGAGATATAATTTTCATACTAATGTGTTTAAATAGCTTTATGTACTTATTTTAAAAATAGGCACCTACGTGAAGGCCATTATAGGTTTTGTTATAATGCACAAACTAGGAAATTAGAGAGGATGAAGGTGGTGGTGTAGATGTAGACAGAGAGGATTGTGTTTATGAAAAATAGCTTTAATTTCTGCATACAGTACATATTTGAGAAAATACATACTGAGTTCTTTGGGCATCTGTTTTTTAAATACTTATCTTTAATCAAATGACAAAACATCTATATTTGCAAGAGTATCTTTTTTTAAACAACTTGTGTTTTCAGAAGGACAGCACAACGGGTTGGGACCTCTAAAAATCTGGACAGATAAGAATCTACAGATGCGAAAGCCTTTACTATACTGAATATCTTATATAAAAAAAGAGATTCTTAAAAGACATTTATGAATTGATGTGAAGAAGAAAGAGCGCGGACTTAATTACAATATTACACATGTAAAGAGAATCTTGTTTTCTCTGCTTTCTTATCATGGTATGAAATTCTTTTTCCGAAGGTGAAGTAAAAAGCTACTACAGGGAGAACTGATAAAACTTTGAAACTGAAGATGCGTGATTCTTTGCATGGACTGAACTTCAGGTGACTAGAAAAAAGGGCATGTTCTGCTCTTCCTCTGTTCTTGGAGATCAGTTTGCCACACCGCAAAGCATAGCAGACTTCAGACTGCTGGAGACGGCAGTGTAGGACTATTGCTACAATTCCAAACCACCTAAAAGAGGTTCCTGGCAGGCTAACTGTCCTCCTGCTTGGTATCCCGAGTGCACTGAGAGAGATTTCACTAGAACACCTGAGACGTATCAATTGTGAGTGGAAATGATGGTGAACATTAATGGTCTTAATCTACATTTATCCTTCCACTTAATCTGTGAAAGGTTATCAGTTTAGAGGTAAGTATTGCTAACAACTATTCCCATAAACGTTTCAGTGGTGCAATGCAAAAAACCTCCAGTTAAACAATGTAAAGGTAGATTAGCTTCCTTGACTTCACAGAATCACCTTCAGTTTGTTCAACTAAATTCTCTTAACAGCAATGTATTTTACATCACCTAGTAGTAGCTACTGTTCATATATGAAGTCAAAAACTTAAGACAACTATTTATATTAGATACTGTAATATATTATATTTGATATTACATTTCTAGTTCTCTCTTTTGGCAAGTGCTTAAGATGATACACGAACTAGCATTTTGAAGAATATAAACCAGATCTATTTTCATTAATGGAACTGACAGATGTGAAATATTGGGGTTGGAATTACTGATTTGTTCTTTCTTCACTTTTCTGCAAATGCTATCAGGATACTATGTTCTGCTGCATACTAAAAAAGGAGGTATTTATTTTTATCTTCTGATAATGAAACTGTATCAAGAAGAGATTTCACAAGAAATAGATTCTTGAAAAGTAGTCTGTTACAGAAAATGTATTTGATACTCAGAATAATTCAGTTTAAACAAACTCCGACATTTTAAAGATCCACTCTAAAGAAAATGTATATTCTGCTCTCAGCTGTGATAGCAGCATCTCTAAATCCAATGAAGCTACTTAAGTGTAAGTGAATAAACTCTCAATATACATAAGCTGGGTTTGAATTATCATCTTACTAAATCACTTCAAATTAGGTAAGATCGGACATTGTGTAATGCTTTCTGGTTTTGCTAATATCTCTAATTTATTTCTTTCTCATCTTCATCCACCAGAACAATAAGCTCAACATCTGTTGTCACTACAGGGCATGCTGGGCAACACGTAACAGCCAAATGTCAATATCTAGAAAGAATATTTCTATGAGAAATGCACTGTAACAACAGTGTATAAGGCTGGTTCTTGACTCCCTTCTTTGCTGGCAACACTGCTGGTTGTGGCTGCTATTGCTGGTACCCATATTGCCCAAATGGGTACCTCTTCTTGGAGATCAGATGGCTTATATTTCTGTCTGACTTCTCACTTGGTAAAGGATTGGTTTTGTGGTATTCTTAGAGGCCCAAATCTTCTCTTCCTTCCCAATTTCATATCATAGTAAAATTTGGATTAATTCACACTACGTGCAATACGTAAAAGATGTTTCCTTCAGGTCTGTTCTTCAGGGACCAATGCCTAAAACCAGACATTTAGGACTAAAGACTGCAAAGAATGAGGTTCAGTCCCTAGAACATGAGATCTGACAGTAGTTTTCAAAGTGGAGAGCTTTTATTGCTTGCAGTTTTCAGAGAAAATGTTAGTAATTATAGCACATTAAACAGCAAATTAAAGGACATTACGTAAGTATTGCTAGAGTTGGATGCAAATACTCACAAGTTAAAAGAAAAATATTAGACTCAACTTGCCCATGTCGTCCTGTACGTTTGTGCTACTAACACTGCACTGTCAAGAAAGCAGTGGACAACACCCAGTGAAGCAATATGTGATAGCACAACAAAACAAAACAAAACAAATTCAATCACACAAAATCACAGTCAAAGCTCTGACGTCTTCCACAGAAACTAATATCATAAACATGTATCAGTAACATACTCTTAATCTTAGTGTGTAACACATACTAATAGAAGCTCTACATAACCAAAGAACAGTTGAAACCCAG
>JAVJGJ010000001.1:991195-1012589 GCA_035590215.1 Microhierax caerulescens
TTCCTGTGCTGAGGGCTCCAGAGCTGGACGCAGTGCTCCAGGTGGGGTCCCACCAGAGCAGAGCAGAGGGGCAGAATCACCTCCCCCAACCTGCTGGCCAGCAGCTAAAGCTGTGCATGTCCCTTCTCCTATGGCTGGGGTGAGTCTCACCATGAGTGAAGTCTAAAGAAGTATGGCACATCTCCAGCTGGTCCCACTGCACTTCACTTGGATACTATATATTAGAAACATTAAATTCTATACTTACACACTTAAGATGAAATTGATTTGAACACGTTTACTTTTTAAACTCAAAGAGTATAATTCAGAGCAAAAGGTTGTTACTTAGCCATTATATACACCATATGAATTAATTTGAAAGGCAATATTTGTGCCCTGCCCAGGTTATCTATGCAAATTTGGGCAAACATTTTATACCATGTTATACGGACTTTTACCAGATACAACCTTACATTAAACAGCCGTGAAAATTGCAGCTATACAATAAAGGCCTCTTTATTCTCTCATGGCGACAGTTTTTGTTAGGCTGTTCAGCAAAAATGGAAATTTCTCCTCATGTGAGAATGTCCCACATTATGTCTCCATTAAAAATACATGATTAATGTCTCCATTAAAATACATGATTTCCAATATCATGTTAAAAAACACACCTCCTGCTACAAATCCTGTGTTTGTCTGCCTGCAAGCACTTGCTTTAAACTGTAAGCTAATACATTTTTATCTAGGCCATCTAAATCACTAAAGGGTATTGACATATTTGTTTGAAAGCTGTGTTTTTTTCTGGTTTGAGCATAACAACATTACAAGTGTGCTCCTGTTACAGGGAAAAGCTACAAGTGGATTATTTAGCATCCTAAAGCAATAATGCATGAGAGAAGAAAGCACTACTGCCGTGATGTAATTGCAGAAAACAAGCAGAAACAGTTCCATGAATCCAACTATCAGTGCCCTCTTTCCTTTCTCAAAATTGTTACAGCCTCTGCAACGCAAGATTGCTTATACCCGAAGACAAACACTTAACTTCCTCTACCCACTGAGCCGAGAAGCAGTCTGCAGAAGCACCTTTCTTACAATGGATGTACCAAAACTATGTCTGCAGAGCAATTTATTTCATTAGGGAAGGCTGAATGTCAAATATTTTGTATTATAGACATGACATCAAATTAAATTGCAGAGGTTGGTTTACTGACAATGCTTAGGTTTTAAAATATTGTTGACACAACTGAGAAGCCTTCAGATTTTAATTCATTGTGTGTTAGAATGTGGTTTTTTGTGTCCTCTACTTACTTTTCAGGATCTCTGCATTATAGTGTGCTGCAGCAAATTTCAGGGAATCATCTGATCTTGTGTCAAAGCTGGAGTGTCCCCTGTTGTGTTGCCAACCTCCTTTCCTCAACTGACATTTGAACATTTTCCAGTATTCTGGGTAAAGTACTGTCATGAGTTCATCCACACTGGACACAGACCGCAGCTGCTCTTCCAGGTCTTTGCTTGCATGAGCCTGCCAAAGTAACATGTAGGATTAATTACTTTCTCTATTACACAAAGTGTGCTGGAAACTAGCCTGAGAAATAACTCATACATTGTAAAATGAAGTTGTACTCAAAGGGGTCATTACAAAAACCGCTTCTGTCAGTCCACGCCAACAGTACTATGTTGACAAATACTGAAATGTTTTGCTTCTGCCACTAACTCTTCACCGCACTTGTAGTTCAAAACTTTCTCCGTAAGAAAGGAGTTATAGAATTAAGCCTATACAAGTAGAGTTTGCAGATTAAAAAAAAAAAAAACAACCAACACATTTTTATCCAGAAATAAAAGTTTTCATGATAAAATTCTCATTGCTTAAACACCAAAATATTTAAATGATGACCATGTTACTTAATATCACATACTCATAAAGTAACACCAGATTTTTCCCCATTTCCCTTAGTCCAGGAAAATCAGAACACCCAGAAATGCAAAACCCATTACATTAGAAAGAAAAGAGGAAAATAATTCATGTTACTTTGTGTCTTTTTAGGTAAAATCTTAATAAACAAATTCTATTAAAGGCCACTAATCCTTGAACCAGTAGGAGTCAAGCACTTTGGTACCTTTAGGAATCTGAACTGCCCACCCCCTCACTACTGAGAGTTTCAATTGAAACTCTTCAGGGCTCTAAGCCCTACCTACTTGTTTCAAGAGTAGCCTCAGGTCACTCTCTCACTTTCTTATTTGCTGGCTTTTACACAAACTCATTGCAGTTTCCTAAAAGGCTATGGCTCCAATTTACATCCCACTTTCTCACTTACCTGCAGGATTCCTCTATCCTCTCAGATGAAACATCACATCACAAAGGACTGCTGTTATTCCTGCCCACCCTTCTCATCCATGAATTGCTGACTTCTCAAAGGGAAGGGCAGCAAGAAGAAAAGTACTGAAGACCCTTTAGCCACCTTCACGGCCTGCATGGCCCTTAGATGGCAGTGTGAGACACAAAATATAGAGGTACACTTTACAAAGTGTGTAGCAACTGGCTGCAGACTCTACAGTTTACTACGGAACCGCTGCTCTTGTCCAAGAAACACCTGGCTGCAACAGCGTAAAACACACCTAAACCCAGAAATCTGGAACTATAGAAATTGAAGAGTTCTTCTCCAGCTCCACTACTAACAAAAAAAACCCAAAACCCCCCCCCAAAAACCCCAAACTATTTCAATTCAGTGATTTTGAACATTATGCAAGTACAGCCACCCTTCTGAGCTAGCTCACCTGGATCACAGCGGCACTGCTTCTCACAAACCACTAGAAGGGCACACGGTGGCACGTGCTGTTGGATCCCCTCCTCAGCAGGTGTCACTTACAGAGAAAAGCCACGGGGTCAGGCAGATTCACAGAACTCGTTTCCGTAAATACAGGGAAATACAGAAGGCAAAGCTAACACAGACTTCAAAATCATTTTACATGCCAAGGGGGTATGAAGTTAACCACAAATGTTTTCACTACTACCACAACAGTGACAGACCACTCTGTGCTCGGAGACTTCATTCATCAAGTGATCAGTCTTGGACACGTGCTCATTCAGGAACTTCACCTCCTTCCTTACTTCCATAGGAAGGGTCATCTCTGACCCAAACCACACAGCAAGCAGTATCCTGGGGCCTTGCCTTCATATTCATTTGCATCACAAGGCTTATCTCACTCCCCACCACCCCTGTTCTCCTTGCAGGACACCACACAGGTTCTCAAGCAGTGGGTCACGGACAAAAAGCCAAGCAGAACGTACAAATTTGGCCACTGCCTCCTCACTTCTGTCTCCCCCGAGGGCTGAAAAGGGCAGGGTTTGAGAAACCTCATTCCTGCCAGACAGTTTTCCTGAGAGTGCTGCAGCACATGCCCCTTAAGTAATGGGAAACAGGTCACGGCAGCAGTGCCGTAACTGCCAGCGTCGCAGATGCAGGCCTGCCACGTGATGGGAATACACATGGCACGAGAGGTCACAGCACGGAGACAGCATGCATCGCCTACCACAAGGTTGGACACCAGTCCGTTGTGTAAAAGGCTCAAGAATGGAAACTATGTCACCTAGTAACTGATCCTAAGAGGTCCTAGCAGATCATGGGGGTTATATGGGAAAAGAATCCTACCAAAGGTTCACCAACCTTTGATGAATCCCTTAAAAGCCTGTGCAGCCCGCTGTAGACAAAATGTTGGCTATTGCTGTTTCAGATATTCAAGGAACAGGCCTAGATAATCAGAAAAATAAGTACTGAAACTCAAAATTACCTAGCTGATAAGAAGCCAAGGGTACGCAGGTGGAAAGAGGTTTTATTTGTTAGAAATAATGTGTGTTGATGATAGCCTCTTTGATCAGGACATGTCTCGCAGGAGATATATATATATGTATCAGGATATATCTGTCTCTCCATCTGGACAGAAAAATCAGTACACATGTATAAAACATGTATGAATAAAAGTCAAAACATGAAGAAATTAGTGGCTTTAACAAAGCATTGCATAAAATTTAATAAAGTGATGTTTTTAACTGCATTTCTTCCTGGCTATTCCATGAGCCAACATTCCAGGAGTGCCATGTGCCTACAATGCAAACTGATCACTTAACAGGAACAAAAGGAAAACAATTTCTGGAGCAGATATATAAAAACAGTTTTTTTAAAAAAACACACCATCGTTATTGCATCTGAATTATTTTGTGCTTAGTTCAATAAAGCCATTTGCTTGTAAAGATGGCTTCAATTCAAATTTACAAATACACTGTGGACAACCAACTTGACCATTAGAGGGCTTTTGTTCTCTCCCCTCTTCCAATTCAGCAAGAAATGGAGAAAGAAATCCATAGATGCATAGTAAATAAAGTGCCCAGAGTTAGGAAAAAAATGAATAGAAAAAAATATTTTGATTTTTCCAGTAAGTTACCAGTATTACCTTGACACACAGCTCAGTGATCCTCTCTTGGTATATTCACTGCAAGTCTATATTTTTTTAACTGCAGCAAATTCTCTCATCTCTATCAAACTATTTAAAAGAAGATGTGTAAGGGGCTGGTGGGGTGATTTAATTCTCTACAACAGTCAACATTTATTGTTGACATGAACTTCAAATGAAATCTTAAATTCTGGTTGGTTAGAAGAGTGTGTTTGTATACAGTAAAAACATCAGATCATTAAGGATTGGTAAAAAGAGTTTCTGAATTTTTAAGAGAGGAATGCAACTGCTTCTGAAAAAGTAATAGTTGTTTGGCAACATTCTCGACTTTGGGCAAATTTTGGTTAATTACACAAAAATATACTGTCTCAATCCCTACCTTTTATTCCAAATTCTTTGCTCTTTCTTAATTGTGCACTGTCTTTTAGTGCAGGACACTGAAAAAAAATTAAAAACTCAAAATGGCTTTGCAACGGAAACTTGTATTTAGAATTTATGACAAGACACCAATAAAGTAACATTAAAAAAAAAAAAGTACTACAAAGGAGCTCTAATTTTTCATTAATCTTATGCAAACCCAGATTAGTGAAGTTTAGAGAGAAATAGGGTTTGTAGATGCAATTACTTTCAACAAGCTAGTAATTCCTAAATGTAATCTTAAATTTACAAAATAATTTTGAAAAATTGTCCTATTGTCTGAAAGTAATAGAATATTAATAAAGGCTGCGATAAGAAAAATTCTACAACTTTTAGGACCAAAGTAACCTTTTTGCTAATGTAAACAGGACACTGGTTTTCGTATAATCAGTTGCAGTGTGCTCCACATGAAATCCTGACCCAATAATTTAATGTCTTCCTGGCAAGACATGCTGGGATCTATATTCTGCACCGAGAATGATGCAGGAAACAGTGCCATCAGTGCCTGTAGAGGAAGGAGTTTTCTCTGCCCCACATTTTCCATTATTCATGCTGGGTCTTGGGCCTTTTTTTTTTTTTTTTTTTTTCTTAATACCACAAAACAGTGTTTCTCTCTGTCCTTTCATTGGCCATACTACTACTATTGCCATTTTTACATATTATCAGTGTTGTCCTGCATGCTCACCTAAAATCACTAGAAGCTATATTCTGGACAAAGACATTGAGCAAACCTTCGACTAGACAATTTCTACAAGATGATGGATGATATTGAGCAAAGTAACAATTTAAAAATACAAGAATGAATGGAGAACACAGTAAAGACAAGTTGCTCCATTTCACTTCTTCCGTGTTATTTTCCAAGGAACAGGGGAAATGACAAATATATATATATATAAAAAGCAGTAAAGCTTGATGACAAGAGCTCTCTTGCTGTTATTTAACTTAGGAACGTTTTTTCCTATCAGAGTATATTTTTGACAATGCCGCTTTCCATTACTGTTTGTCCATTTTTTTCATAAAATTATAGTTTGCAAAGGGAGGGGCAGGATACCAAATGGGCTCTATATCCATTAACAAAATCAGATCTATATACATTATTTGTCTTTCATGTGTCCCCAGTGTCTGCCTCCATTATTAATAACAAAGGTCAGAACACTTAATATTTGGCAGCGTGCTTGACACATAATTGAAGGTGCAATGTGCTATAACAGTACTTTACGAATCTTGTCCGACTACAGCTGTCAGCTCATTTCATTCTCAAGGATTTCGCTGACAATTTGTAATTGGAAAATGCTGTGTTTAAACCTTCCATTTTAATATGGTTATAGTCTGTATTTATGAACTAAGATGTATTAAAAAATCAAAGAGTTAAATTCAAACACTGGAACAGTTTGCAGTTATTTCTATTTGCTTGCAAAAGAAGAGTATGTATAAACACTTCACTTGCATAACGTTTTATTGCAATTTTCCTGTATTTCAGTGCTAGGTTTTTGGAAGTTATGCCAGAAAAAAAAAAAAATCCTAATTAAATATCCTTGCCATAGTTAAGAAGTAAATTCAACATTTTTTGTCCACCTCTACAATCACGCTAGAATAGCCTTGCTTCCGATCTCATATGCACCAGCTTGTCACTAGTAGAATTCAATGACTGTCCACAGCCACAAACTTTTAAGTTGCCGTTAAACACAGTAACAAAACAGTGCGTTAGAGAAGTGAAATGGTAACAGTGAGCATAATTTTTAATTTGACATTATATAAGTAGTAAGACCACGGCAGTTAATTTGAACTAAATCAAAACACTGTGAGAATAGCAGAGAGATTAGCATCCATCTAACGAGCTTACAAAGCACATCAGGACAAACACAAAAAGTAAGAATGAAAGTATAAAATAAATAAAATGGTCTAAACTGTACTGTGCTTTAAATGACCTCTATCTATTTGGCATTTTACACACCAAGAATAATGCCAGGCAAAGAAAACAAATAAATGGGGGTGGGGGTGACGGGGAGAATGTACAAAGCAGATAGGAAAGGAAAAGTAACTGAGTTTGAGGAGAGTGTTGTAAGAGAAATTGTTAAAAATGAAGAAAAAGACACTGGCTGTGAAGATAAGTGAAACTTCTGTAATCTTAAGCTTCTGTATTATACACCACATGTTCTTCTTTTGACCACAACATTTTGGAGAGGAAGATGCATAAACTGCTAGAAGATCATCATAGGCTTGTATTATTTAATATTGCTCTCCTCTTTATAAGTACAAGTATTTAAGCTGAGGTTAGGTCATTTAAAATTTCCATTTTAAGAGAAGTTCAATTTTTATGCAAGTCAGCATTTGCCAGGTAATGTTTTATTTAGATGTTCTTAGAAAACGCTTAAAAAACGTATCTAAAATTACAGCTTTGCACAAAGGCACTTCATTAAGTCCTTCAGTAAGACATTCAGCTGCTGCTAAAGTTCTGAAACATGCTTCTTGGCTGGTGTTTAAATCCTGAAGTACCTGCATTCCTAAATGGTTCTCAACCTTCCTTAATAAAATTCCAGTACTCTCATGCATTCAGTGGGAATTACTTATAAAAATACCATTTTTTGATCTGAATCTGATTTCCCTGGGAAGCAAAGGGAGAGGGAAAAATAACTCTAGTTGCCTTCTACAGCAACTGCCTGCTCTACTGCCTGGTTGCTTTAGATGCTTGTCTTAGATGGCCAGTTCTCAATTTTTATGAGCTCGGGCAATCAAGGCACTGCTGCAGGTAACACGGTATCTGATAACAATCAAGGATGGTAATGCCACAGTGCTGTGAGAGAAATCCATATGATCTAGACACACAAGCATGTGTGCATAGAAACAGGAAAAGAAGAGGTGTCAAATACCATTCCTGACTGTGATGGGAAAGCAGTTTTGAGAAAGAGGGTTGTTGGCACCTTAGCCAGACCTCTTGAGTACCTCCGACCTTTACTGAAGCAATTTCACAACCAGATTATAGTAACAGGAAAGGTTTTGTTCTCATGAACTTCAGCCCAATCTTTGAAATTTGCATTGTTCCACAGCAGCAGCCTTCAACTTGTGTTCATAAACCCCTGCAGACTATCTCTAAGAATACAGCAAGTTGTAACTGCAAGATGAAATACAAACCCCCAGCCTGTTATCAATAGGCTTGATTCACTATTCAGGAGCTCACACTAGATGAGCCCACAAATTAAAGGTCAAAGGCTGCACAGCAGTCATGGAAATGTGCGGGATGACCATTTGCTGTCTAAGTGCAGCTGCATCTGGACTGTTTAATTGATTCAAAGACTCATGCGGAAGCTTTCAGCTAGCATTACAAATAGATTTGGAATCAATAAGGATTTGGATTATTGCTGCTGAAAGTCTTACATCTGATTATATCTTGGAGACACCAGGCAGTGCAATCTGTACCAGATGAGATTTGTGTGTTGTTTTCTTGGTCATCCGCAGTGGTGACAAATACAAGGATCACTGTGCACGACCAGATGCATGACCAGAAGAAAGGGGACTCCATTTGTAAGTAAAAAAAAGATTTGTAAGGTGAGAATAAAGGACAACGTTGTGACGACTGCTGGCTTTTCAAGGGGGCTAACAAATACAGCAGCCCACCAGAAAGGACAGCTAGCAGTGTGAGAACGCCTCTGCCATCTGCAACGCAACCACCGCAGCCAGCCAGGCTCTGGTGCCAATTGCGTGCCCCTCCACTACGACACATCTGGGTTGACGCCACGTGGCAGTTCGGTAGAATGTGACACATTATGAAAACAATATGTTCATTTTGAATACATTTACATAACTTTTAATGAAGCTTGAGGAAAGCGAACCATGCAATTCTAAAAGGAAAACTTAAGTACTCTTAACTCCAACTAAAAATTCTGGTTATCAGATCTTACTCTCAGAAATAGATAAAATGCCAGTTAAGCACTGTTTTAAATGGTTTGAATATTGCTGGGTTTTTTTAAATAACCTGCAACCTTTTGCCTTCCTTCCAACAACAGTCAGACGTATTAAAATGAGTACACAAGAATGAACTACCAGGTCTTTGCAAGGTTGTTTACCTTCAGTCTTTAAGGAGCTTTCATTGGTATTATCACAACTTTTATTAGCAACTGCCATTAGCTTTGTCAGTAAAAGCAAACAAATATGGAGACAGTTTTTGAAGAAAACTGTTAACGTGGTAACACTGCAATCGCCTGTCATCGCTTCAGCAGATGTAACACAGGCAGTGAGAATTACAAACCTTCTCAGTATCAAGTAGAGATATACTAAGGGGAAAGGTAACGGGCAACCCTTCGTTTTGACTTGAATGGCAGCCCACCCGGAGGTACTGCCTGAAGCACAGCCCACGCTATACAAAGCCATGCTAGATCCTAATTAGTGAGTGAGAAGAGTTTGAGACATGCTGCCAAGGGATGGGCTTCGAAAAGGCAACATGTAATAATGTAATGGTTTACACTCCATGGGTCAACAGTATGTACAAAAAGGTTTCACTAAGACCTGCAATAAGAAATTGCACAGTCTTAAGGAAATTTCTGAGTTATGCTGAGCACATTGGCTACAGCATATGGTGCATTCTTGCTGCGGTGACAGAATTTAGTTTTCAATTCAATGCTCTTGTTTATTCTTGAATTTTTTAGCAATGTGTCCATTTACAGGATGGAAGGATTACATGAACACATCACCTCTTATCATTTTATAATTCCTCTCACTAATAAGCCACTTTCATTTTCACCAAGTTTTTAAAATCACTATTGGAAGCCCTGGGCAAATATAATTAATCTGTGGTCTAAATATTTAGCAACAGGTCACCGGAATTTCTTGAATTAATTATACTTCTAAAACCATAATATAATGGTTTAAAAAACATAAATAATTTCAAAGGCCTTGAAACAAGATCAATTGAATTTCAAAGAAAAAGCTGAACTTCATTCCTAAACAAATGTCTTAATCTAACAGAACAAGACTTCTGTATAGTTAAACAAGCCTTGCACAGTTTATGGATCTGTACAGAAATATTAATTAGAAGACCACCTACCTTGTCACATTGCCTATTTCAACAAATATTCCAGCTATAAACACAATGCACTACTTAAAACTCAACCAAAAGCTAAAGAATAATGGGCTAAAAAAAGCTAAAGAATAAAGTTATAACACAGCAATTCCAGATACAAAATATATATATATGTATATATGTTCCTATATGTATATACATATGTTCCTATATGTATATAGGAAAAAGGAAACACATATAAGCTCTTAGAAATCTATGCATTTTATTAAATTTTAGAATTTGCCATTAAAATTGCATTATTATCTGATTATTTTATTTAGCATCATGTTTCTTCAAGTTAATTTTACACAAGTCGTTACAAAAAGTCTATTTGGTAACTCAAACTAACATGCCAGACTAACACATCACACAGCTACACCTTTGGTAACTAAGGCACAAAACTGTGAGATTTCATTAATGAACACAATAGCAGAAGGTGGTTTTATATTTGTTGTTAAAGATTACCCAAATATTTTATATAAAGGTTCTTTGCTGATGAAGGCAAAAGCAAGAGATCATCTGAATTTCATTAGCCTGAGGTAGGTACACAATACAAAGGACCTGCTACCCACTGTCCACTTTGCCCAGTCTGATAACCTGGGTTTGAAATTTGTTCCATCTCATATTCTGTGTGGAATATCCTTTGGATCACCATGTGACATGTGTGACAGAGAAGTTATACAGAAACAAACCCACCTGTTTAGACACCGAGCCTACAATACTTTTTTCCTTTTTATTTTCCCCTTATGGGCTAACTCCATTGCAAACCATGATATAAAAGGTCAGTAGTTCTGTCACATCCCTTCTGAACTATGGGGAGGAAAAAAAATGAAAAAAACACGGGGTTTTGAACACAAAAAGAGAAGTAATGCTTCTGTATCACTAAAGGAGAAAGCTTACTGTACCATGTAAAACCTGACAGGTATTAAGAGATTTGTCAGCAAGGCATGAGAGATGGGGAAAGGCAAAAGAATCCTTAAGAATAGCAAATCTAAGAACTAGTTTGAGACTTGGTCACAATTCCCTTTCATGCAACCAAATCAGGAGAAATGTATGTTGCCCATTATTTTTGGCTTAAATTATTCTGAATAGTGTATTGTACTGTAACGTTACTTAAAAAGGGTCAGGGAACATCAGCAGTATTAAACTAGATCCTAATTTATACTGACAGGACACAGAATAATCCAGTGCCGATCACAGTATGCTATCAGAAGACTTTTTGAAGAAGGCTTGACTGGGGAATGCAGTTTTTGCAAGAACAGATTTAGAAAGTATGCCCTGAACTATCAACTTCAACTGGATTGCACAAATATGGATAACCTCTGATGGAAGGCATGACACTGCATCTTGAAAGTCATGACAGTTGCCATTAGTTGAAACTTGTCCTATACCACCTTGCTGAGCTGCCTGCATTCTTATCGAGGCCCAGAAACTAATGAAAAAGAAAATGGATTTATGGGGATTATGTATATGTTAAAAGGAGGCATACAGAGAGCAGAAGGGGAAAAGAGGCTTTAGTTTCTCAAAGTTTGTGGAAAGGTATAAGGATGATGTTTAAAATTAAGCTACGCATATGCATTAACCTTACTGTTATACTGAAATATTTTCTCACGCGTTAAGCTTTTTATCTGCCTTTAGAAGTAAGCAATTATTTTATGGGGAAAAAGAAAGATGCTTTTGAGTCATTGCACTTTGTATTCATTTGGTCACAGAGTCCTGAATGGAAGAACTGCAAGTAAACGAACTCAAGTATCAGGTTTGTGAGGTGAAAATGGGAGTGAGGGAAGAAAAAAATAAGGGAGTAAAAAGTCAGTGAGGACCAGGATGGTGCAGCCTAACACCCGGCCTCAGGCCCAGAGCACACTGATACGTTGCTCTTCAGAAGCAAAAGGTGCACACATTGAGACGACAGGTTCTAATACAAACGGAAAAAAATAATTAAATCAAAGGGCTCTAGTCTTTCTGAATAAAATAGGCCCTATCATATTAGACAGTTTCCTCAAAATAAAAGGTTCTAGAGGGTTTTTTTTTTTAGATTTTAGCAGAAGAAAGTGTCAAAGCAGAAGAATTTATGCAGAAGAGAAATTTCAAATTCTCTAGCGCTACCAGCAACCCTTAAGGAAGCACTTTTTCAAGCATATGAAACAACTTCCCGAAGCCTATCTGCAGAGACTGTTTATAATGGTTTGCATGTAATACCATGACAGTGATGTGCACACAAAATTAATGTAGTAGAAGGATTCCTTTGACTTTTTCCCCAGCATGAAGCACACACACATCTCTGCAGGATTGCAGTCCTGGAAACTGGAATTTTGAACACACACTTGTTAATAACCAAGAGCCTATTGTAGTTGCTGAGGTTACCATTTACGGGATCAGGCTACAAAACAATTTCTGTCTGTTCTTGCACACTTTTCTAGCATTTCTTTTACTGAGAACTGCAATTTCCTCAATGCTTTGAGACAGCAGCTCTTTTCAAACACAGTAGATTCAGACACAAGGAACACATGTCCCATTGGAGTAACTGGCAGTGAGAATGACATTTCTGACATGCTGAATTAAATTTTATTGCAAAAGAGTTTTGTTTATTTTCAATTTTATTTGAACTAGGCTCACAAAAGAGGGGAAAAATGAAAATGAATAATCTTTAAGAACATTTTGTTTCATACTGAAATAGTTTTAAAACCATTTGGAAAGCAATTATTAATGTAGCTTTATAAACACATATGGCCAGATGCTGTTATATATTTCTTTTAATTTAGCTGGAGATTATTTCTGACATCCCACACAATCTCCCTTCTTGTCTTATATTTTTGATAAGTCACATAACTGCCACTCTGTATTATGATAGGCAAAACTAGAACAGTATCTACTAAATTCCTGCTTTCCCTGACAAGGAAAGGAACGATGAATGCAGAATTTTGCTGTTCCAAAAGACACAGATTTTAATGCATAGCCCTAATACGCAATTATTTGCATTTGTCATTTGGATCATTTAGAACTTTAAACATGGCATAATTGTTGGGGTTTTTTTTCAGATGCCATTAAAATTAACTGCGCCTTTAAACAAACGTGCCCAGATGCAGTGGGTACAGCTAATCACAGGCACAAAGGCCCAGTCAAGGTCAGGCTGCAAGTTTGTCTCTAATTGCCCAGTTATACATTCCTTGTTCACCCAAATCTTCTACTGACTTCAATGGGATTTTTGTTTAGTGAGGATTACAGGATTTTGCCTCCTAGCTTAAGTATTGCATCTATACATCGCTGTGTGTAGTATGTTTCAGTCTCTACGGTCACAGTATCTGTAGTTTTACCAGCCCTACATATTGTGTCAAGCTTTTTAAGTCTCTCACCCTCCCAAAGCCTTAGAACTCACGTTTCCTTTTGTTATACTTGACTTTCTTTTGCTCCTCCATGGCCAATATTATTGAACTTTGAAAAGTAGTTACCTGGCAGCCAACGTTTGTCTCGCTGCTGTATTTTTCATTTCAAACATGCTAATTTGCTTTCAAAACCTAGTGACCTAATTACCATATTAGTCATTCTGCTAAAACACGATGACAGTATTTTTCCTACCCCAAAGTCTTTCTCTTAAATTCTTGGTTATATTTCAGCTCCTTATTAAAACGGTCTGGTGATTTTTAGGTGATCTTACCAACGCCTGTAATAGCTTTTGTTGACTTCTCTAAACTAATTTTTGCCTGTCACAGCGTGTTTGTACCATTTATTCTCAACTCCATTTTTTTCGGATGTTTACACCAGGCCGCCTGCAGCCCTTCCTTCCCCATGGTCCATGTTCATGTAACATTTTTTTGTTGTTATGCAAACACCACGATCTAGACAAAGCACATGCTATCGCTTTTTATCAGACCAGCTGTACGACTCAAAGGCGAGGGTGGCTCTCAGTCGGCAGTTCAGGCCTGCTGGTCTCTTCCTCATCCAAACTGAATGCATGAGGAAACACAGACACAGCTGACAAGACAGTTCACTCAAGGGCCTGCTTCTAGGAGCGCAAACACAAACCACCACCAGTTCATCTCCAGCATGTCCCAGCTGGTCCGGCATTGAAGAATCTCCTCTGCCACCTCCCAGAGCTTGCAATGGGCACCTGCAGCATTACGCCCTGCAAACACATTTCCAGGGGGATGAAACACACCCTTTAACCATTTAAAACCCAAAATATAAGCAAAAAACGACAAAAAAAAAAAAATCCCTCCAAACCGAAGGACCCACCAAAACAATATGAAAAGTAATTATGACACTGTACGGGAGCTGAGGGGACCCATATAAACTACTGTGCCAAGTACATGTTGTCACCTGCCTTGGGCAGCATCAACGAGGGTCAGACCCGTACCCAAGCAGCCTGAGGGCTAGACGTTGCCCTCTACTACAGTCCACAAAGCCCATCTAGATATCACCTTTGCTTCCTTAAGAAACAGCACACATGTGCAGGTCACATCACAGGAAAGCCCAGCAGCTTCAGGGTGCTACAGTTTAGTCTAGTAACTTTATTGATCCGTATTAATTTTCTGTTGTGTATCTCAAGGTATTTACCAGATAAATCTTTAGGAAATGAGCTTTCACTCAATACTCCCTTCCAGGCAAGGGCTTTGTGAAAATGCACCTACCTCAAGCTCCCTCACCAGCTGTATTGTAATCTTTCTGCTGGATTACAGAGACAAGTGTTAATGCTGAAGGACTTTACACATCATGGAGCCTCTACCACTGCAAGCATCTCCGACAAAATACCAAAAATAATACAACCACAGCTGTCCATATGGAAAGCCAAGCACTTACCGGTCTTATCACAGGAAAATATTACTTGACTGTCTCACACCCTCTGAACTTTCTCAAGCTTCTTACCCTGTTCTTAGGTCCATATCATCTATACTAATGTTGTTGTTGGTAACTTCCACAACAGAAAAATAAAATCTATGGTAGAGAAATAAATACATGGGCTCCATAATGCATTGCTGAGAAGAAACTTGAATAACTCAAATAACTATTTGTTCTATCAATTATTACGATGCACTGGTGCACTGGTGAGCACTGAACATTTTGATTTATTATGTTAATCATCCACATTTTAAAACCTTTTTTTTTCTAATTATTAATCGCTTTAAAAAGAATTGCGCCTGATAAATTCTCCTCAAGACTTTGTTTCTTTCTACCCAGGCCAGTGGTCTTCAGCTTATGCTAAAGAAACACCAAATGTTTCTGCTGGCCTGAATTCTAACTGTTCATTTCTGATTTGTGGGCAACAACACATTAACTGCGTGCCACAGACTGAGCAGCCGGGAGTTAACAGACTGATTTTTGCCTTATGAGAGACTAATACTCTAACATGTTTTTATTAGCAAAGCCTCTTTTCTGTACAACTGTGAATTACAGCATTTCAAAAGTGTAGAAAAAACATATTCCCTTATCTATGCTTTTATGGTTAAACATATAACTACAGTTATTGAGCATCCCCTGGTGCACATGCATTTCCGTATAAAGTTATTATCATTTGAACAAAATTTTTTGAGCAGTAGATGAAAGATGAAGAATTGCTCACATGAGAATCAGAAGCATTAACTCAACTGACACCATGGGTAAAATATATTCATTTACTTAAAATGTCACCAGTTAGTGGCAAGCAAGAGAAAACATGCATTCACAGCTCAAGTTTTGCAGTTTCTCTGGCATCATCACTATGTGAGTGATCAGAATACTATTTAATGGTGTGCACTTTCAAGGTTACATTATGTTCCAACACAGTGTGAAACAGTCACTGCCAATCAACATATGCATTGGTATTTTTCATGCTTGAAAAGCCCATACTAGCCAGGAGGTTTTATCACCTATTTACTTTAAACGCAAAAGAGTACTTAACTCCTATTGATAAATAAGGGACACAAACTCAGTGCTGAGCTTGGGCCGCTGCTACAAGGCCACAGTCGACAGGTACTGTCAAGTCTGGACCACACGCAGAAGTGATAGTTAAATTTTTGGGGCTCAAGCACCAGCCTGACCGTTGTACTCGTGTCACCCTTGGCACACACAGTAGCAGTAGAGCACACAACTAATTACTAGTGATGTACCAATCAGTGGATGCTTGCTGATGTCGCATGAGAGCTTCCAAGTCTCCTTCAGTCTTCAATACCGTGGCACTCGCAAAGTCACACCAAGGAAGACAGGCTGGGTAACAAGAACTGGCAGATCGATTCAGTTCAAACGCTAGTCTGCTGTAATCCGAAATAGGTGTTTGCTTGCTCTTCTGTCTGCAAGCAACATGGAGCACACACATGGAGGGTATGAATCACAAACAGACAGTCCATTTATTATTGAAAGGTAACCAGCCCTTCCAAATAAGTGCACATTTTTTAAACTGACCTTAAAACCATATCACTTCTGTGAACTGAAATTATTGCGTGGCTTATTTCAACCTTTCAGTAAAACCTGCACTAAGCTACAGTAGTTTGTAGCCTGCAGACAGAACAGAAAATCCTTTCCCTCTGAAGGGTCCAGATACATCTTTTCCATTCTCAGCCTTTTTCAGATTTTTACCAAATACTTGTGATTTAAGGACAGAACCCTGTTTTCTTCCACAATATGTTCTTGGCTTCCTGAACTTAATTGCAACATTCCTTCAGAGCGTTCCTTACATGAGTTGCCTAAAACTCCTCTCAACAGTGTTTAAAACCAAATTAACACATGCATTAAAATTTCTCAGCACTGACTGTCCATACAATGATGCTATTTATGCCTACCAATTCATCCCCCAGGCTGACTCCAGGGCTGGCAAACTCAACACCTTTCTTTGGGCTAAACACACGTGAAGGTAGTTTTGGAGAGCACACCGACATTCCTTATATGAACAGCAACATTTCATGACACTATTTACAAAATTAGCATCCAAATAGTAACTGCAGGAAATACGTGGGAAAGGGAATAATGCTGTTAGTCTTCAGTTCCTACAGCTTTGCGCTGTGGCGATACAAAAGACGACACTAAAGCCCCGTCTCAGTGCTCTGAGATAGCTGTGTTGGGCAAACATCGTTGGCAGGCAGAATTATACCTATTTATTAATACCACTGAACTTGAAGCAACAGACTTTCCGGGGAAAAAAAACGAACAAAAAGCACACTGTAACTGACTGTACCGATGTTCCTGATAAAAGGCTTTACATCTGCTAATAAAAGGTAGAAGGCACTTTTGTTATCAATTCCTGAATCAGGAGGTATAGTGTATTACAAAGATGTTGATTTGCCATTATATTTGAAGTGATTACCTTAATTTACACTTATTCTGGCCTTCAGAAAGCATGAGCCATCCCAGATAGAGGTATCAAAGTGTACACCCAGACAGAAAATACGGCACATTACTCTAAATGCTAAAAATTGCTTGCAATTTTTTCAAAGCAGTATTAAATGGACAATGCAGTATTGTCAAATCCAGCAATAGTATAAATGGCACAAACTAATATATAGTTATATATGTGCTCCTTCATAATTTCAGATTTGTCACAGATATTAGTGAGTCACATTTTCATGATTTCAGATGTATTAGTGGGTCACATGGAAAAAATCTGTAGTATAAAGGACAGAAAACATGTAGGAAGAGTTAAAGAACTGGGAAATAAAATTTTATTTTAAAAGTCTCCCAAATATAGCAAAAAAGGTAAATGTAGCCTAAAACCTGAAATTTGAGTGGCTATTGCTTATTTTTATTTATGTACCTGAGTGTCTTAAAAAAGGATGTATTTTGTAAATACAAGGAAGTATTTAGCTCCCCTGGGGAAAAAAAAAAAAAAAAAAAAAATTGTCAAAAACAAATAGGTTCAGAAGTGGAGGGAAAAAAAGTGGCACAAAGAAATAGGTTTAGAAGCCAAACTTTCACCACATTGCTAATGTTTGTAGCTTATACTAAAAGTCTACCTTCTGGGACCCATACAGTTACCAAAAAAAAAATATCCTTAAAATATACTTAACATCTCCCAATAGTGGGCAACAGTTTTAAAATCCAAACCTTGAAGGAACAGAACCACACAGAATAATAATCACATTTTTGCATCTTCTGTTTTAGACCTGAATCCCAATTTCTAGTTATTTCAATAAGGCAATGATACTCTAAGCATTCAGAATTCAACACTGAAGTCTAGCTAACAGATGCCCCCTAACACGAGTAGTTGAATTGAATATTGAAAACTGCAATCTCCATAAGGGGAATTTTGTTATTAGCATTTATTCTTTTAAAGAACAAGTGTTGCTGGGTTTATTACTTGTCCTGATTATGGATATATTTATAAAAAATGGAAACACAGAATATAATGCAAGTTATTATATTGCCTGCATTTGAAGGACAGGTGTTAAGAACAGATTGAGAAAGCTAATATCCAGAAAATTTAATTCCACAAAGGAGTTACTTAATCTTGAAAGACAAGTGAACTTGACCACAGACACAACTTACACAGCACAAACAAATTATAATTTCTCAATGAAGGAAAAAACAATGATTTAATTTCTGAAGAAATGACAAATACTGGAGAAGCCTCCCATTTTGCCTCTTGCATTGTTTTTGAGTACGTATTACAGGACTCCTTCCAAGAAATCTCCCCTCCTACTCCTCCTCATCCCTCCCCTGGATCCTCAATTTTTACATCTATTTCTTTGAGATTCCATCTTCTTTCCTTCAATATCAACTCAAGAGTAGTGTTTCACTTTCTTCTGATCTCATCCTCTTGGGTATCCATCAGGGAAACCAGAACTCCCATAACAATACTGAAAAGATTAATGGGAGTAGAATAGTAGTCTCCTTATCAAGTCTAAATAAAAACCAAAAAACAACAACAACTGGAAACTGAAGAACTGTAACTCAATTTTACAGCAATATTTAAGGCTTTGGACATTCTTCTGACATTTTTGACATCTGCACGTTCCCCACTGGAATGTGGGGAATTAACCTGATGGTTTCTAAAAATGGGAATGTATGTGTTTCTCTCTAGTGCCTGCCCTGCTCCATTACCAAATAATACTTTGCAAAACCCATAACTTTAACAGAACATTTAAGCTATAAAAACATGGTGTATTTGTGTGCTATAAAAATACAGCATATTTCACTGAACTATTATTTGAGTTTGGCAAAAATGTCTGAATGGAGGCAAGCTTGGGGGGTTGAGGTTTTTTTGTTTTTTTCTTGTTTTGTTTGTTTGCTCAGTGTTGGTTGGCACTGGTTACTTCCTATTTCTCTTAGAACAACAGAATAATTCAAGGTTGGAAAGCTCCTCCAACGGCCATCTAGTCCACCCTTCTGATCAAACCTCCAAAGACAAAAAAATAATCTCCATCCTCTCCAGGAAGCTTGTTCCAATGCTTAATTGTCCCTGTAGAAACCCTTGGACTTTTTCCTTATATCCTTTGGATACCTCTCCTGTTTCAACTTATCATTATTGTCTCTTGTTCTTCTGTGCACCTCAGCGAAGAGCCTGGCTCCACCTTAGCAACCTCAAGTTTGGGAAGACAACTGTTAGGTCCAGTTCTCTCAGACTCTTCTCATAGGGCACATGTTCCAGCCCATCTCAGTGGCCCACTGCTACAGTCAATCAAGTTTATTGACATCTTTCTTGTATTTTCTTTTTCTCCTGAAAACAGGACATAGTATTCCACATGTGGTTTAACAAGCATCTGATAGAGCAGGACAAACATTCTGCTAAATTTACTGGATGTGTTCCTCTTGATAGAGGCCAGGATGCTGCCAGTCTGCATTGCTGGTGGGGTGCAACACTGGCTCACAGTCAGCTGACCATCCGCCAGGACCCCCAGGTCCTTTTCTGCAAAGCTGCTCCCCAACCAGTCAGCCCTAGCCTGTATCATTGCAAGGAGCTCTTCCATCCCAGGTTAAAAGACTTTGCATTTGTCTTCCATTGAATTTCATCAGATTCCCGTCAGTCCATTTTTCTAGTGCACCTGGGTCCCTCTGAATGGCAACCCTGCCCTGAAGTCCATCAGCTACACTGCTGCCGCACCTCCAGGCCAGTGTCATCCAAAGGCCTTACGAGGGTGTGCTTTGTCTCACCACAATGTACCCTCTCCTCCTTCTGTTACTGACAAAGATACAAACCAGGACAGATCCCAGGAGAGGGCCCTGAGGAAAGGTACTCGTAAGTGACCTCCAAACGGAGTATGTACCATTAACCACAATCTAGAACCCAAGCTTCCAACCAACCAGACTGTAAGATCCTAACTTGAATGCAAGGATACTGCAAGAGACAGCATCAAAAGCCTTGCTGAAGTCAAGGCAGTTGAAATCCACTTCTCTGTCCGCACCTACAGATCTAGTAATTTCATCAAAGATGCTGATCAGATTAGTCAAGTGTGATTTACCTTTGGCATAACCCATGCTGCCTCCAAAAGGATCCCCTATACCAGTTCCCTGAATAAACCACAGTTTGCTCCATGTTCCACACTCTGCTGCATGCCTTCCTCACTCCCCATCTGGATCCCCATCCATCGACGCTGAGCTCCAGTAATTCATGGTTGCTACAAGCTAAGGCTGCCATTATTACCACCTTGGCCAGTTATTTATTTGTGAAGACAGTGTCACCCAAGTAGTACTGCATCTAAATTAGGGTTCCTTGACAGTATCCAGGAACCTCCTGGGCTGCCTGTATGTATTGACCTTCCAGCAGGTATCAGGAAGGCTAAAGTCTTCCCTATAAACAAGGAAAGAAAGAACAAGAAAGAACAACTCTCCAAGTTGCTTAAATATGACTTTGTCCTCTTCCTCACACTAACCAAATGGTCTGTAAACACACACTTACCATAACCTCACCCAAACCAGCCCTCCCTCTGATCCTAATCCAATGCAACCCTTCTACTCAAGCTGCTTCTTCTCATAAAGGGAAACCCCATCCCTTTAGTTCTCTGCCCATCTTCCTATATCTGTTTGTCAGTTTTCCAACAATGCCTTGGTGACGTGTCTGCATTCAGAGCTCAGTCTCCTCTGAACTGATTCCCAGACCATGGGCATCTCTGTGCGGGCAATTCTGCTGTGACAGTCTGTAAACCAGAAGATTTATGTTTTGCTTTGGAGTTCTTCCTCAGATCTGACCATCTGCTGATAGTACTTTTCTGTCATCTAAATTAGCTTTTAACAGTAGATTTTTAAGTTTTATTTTCATCATGTTGACAGCATTAAATTAAGTGGGAAATAAATATATAGCAGAATATTGTAAACAAGCAAAATATTTGAAATTAAACTCCATTTACTGCAGGGTTGTGTTATTTTAGAAACCATTATCTGCATACTGTACTCATCGTTGTGTAGAATTCCTGCAAGAAAACTGTAAGTGAATATTGTGTCTTAAAAGATTGCCAGTGGTCCCCAGAACACGGGTTGAAATATGGTGCAATTTTTGTTGCTTGTGCAATTGCTTGGAAGTATCTATTGAAAATACTGCAGTTGTAGAGAAAACCTGTAAAGACCTCTGCCGTGGTATGATTGAAAATTAGT
>JAVJGJ010000001.1:1014382-1042223 GCA_035590215.1 Microhierax caerulescens
AGCAAGATGTGGAAACCCTCAGCAGCAGCCTCCCATCTTGAGCTTCAACTCCGCTCCCTTGGCCAAGCCTGCAGAAAGGCTTTAGAGAATGATGACAGTCTCATTATGGGCTACCAGTTATAAGAAGTGTATGTATACTGTTTCTCTTCCAGCAAATCAACTGACTGAGAGTAACTTTACTTTTTTTAAAGTGAGTGGAGGTCACTAAAAATCAAGATGTTATTGACCCCAACAACTAGCTCAGAGATTCTGAGAGGAGAGTGGACACAGATCTCAACATGCTGAAAAGAACCCTCTGGTTTTCATGTTGACTGATGAGTGGAAAAACATATCAATCAACTCCCACTGATGGGTTATGGCTATAATATAGTAAAAATTGCAGATTACTTATGGCTCCTCATAAAATACTCTCAATTTGAATTTCCAATTGTGAAGCCACTTTCATCCAGACTTAATACTGAGCATGTTACTCCCAATTAAACCAAGGAGATAAATCCCCAAGGTGAAAGTAAAACTATAGACACATCTGTAGGGCTAGAGTACAGATGAGCCATTATTTTAAATTTTGTTTTTAAAGAAAGCTGTTATGAAACAAAACCAAACACTATCTGGTGACTACTCCTATGCTTACAGACTCCTAAGCGAGACTATGTAACTGTTGAGTATAATTTCCTATATATTGCTTGGTTAGATAAACTCTTCATAGAAGCCAGATGTTAGTACAGAAAAAGGCACAGAAAAGCGAAAGATGCAGAACCAAAAGGTGCTGTGTTCCCTGTCACCTGATGAAGTCTCTTTTCAAAATGCAGAGAAAAGCAGGTTGTATATCATTTAACAGCTCTAGACTAAAATAAGAATTATTTCTATACGTAAGTTCTGCTCAGTTTTAAACTCTTGAAAGAAAAGGCAGCCCATCCCCTTTCCTAGAGGTACCTGCAAATAAGAAAACCACAGCCAAGAACATACTTGAAAGAGCAGTTCTGTCTTTACAGCTGTTGTGACCACAGCCACGCTCATTTTAGTGGAGTTCAGACTATTCACAGCAGCTGAAGATCTGGTCTACCAATTTAAATTCTGTCTTGACTTTGAGTAATTCTGTTGAGGTCACTAGAACAGGGTTACTCAGGACATAAATTTGCCCCAAGGGCTTTTGTTGCCTAAGCTATATTTATATTACATTAATGTATAAACAGAAAATGCCTAACAAGTTCCAGTAAAGTAATTCATGTAATTAGTTTGTAACTTGTGCTTAGGTCTCTCAAGGGTTACTGAGGGTCAAGTTAAGGAAACATTTCTGAAAAGCACAAGTCCTGAAATAATAAAGCTTCAGTTTACATTTTTGAAGTGGTAGCACCTCTGTCCTGTGACTTCTAATAATATTTTTTAAAACTGAATGAATTAAACTGATAGCATAAAATATATCTGAAATGATGGACTATCATACTAAAAGACAAATGGTAGTTCTGTGTGTTTCCACCAATAAAAATGATTTAGTTAATTTCTGTTTAAGCTTCAGAACATGAGAAAGGCACAAATAACACCTGAAAAGTAGGATTTTTTTCATATATTCTAAAACCAGAACAATTCAGATGCAAACAAAAAAACCCCTCTATCCTCTATTTTGTACTGTCTGTAACCGATCCTCATTGAAAAGTTGGTAAGACTTGCATCATAGAAAGCACATACAAGTCAGCAGGATTGGGACCTAAAAATTAAATAGCAAAACAGCTTGTGCTGTTCCACTAAGGGAACTGATGCCACTTGTCATACACATGAACACAGTGGCTCTGTCCTTTTTTACAAGCAGCAATGTGGTTTTATTTTAGAAAGACAAAAATTGTGGAATTTGAAGGTTGAGAAACTGTACAAGACATGCATGATCTATGAGAATGCCAACGGGGAAAATATTCTTTTATTAACTAAACCTGTCTGAGAACCCTAAAGACCCACTAAAATAAAATAAATTATCAAAGGTCACCATGCACCAGTTGTTCATTTGGATAACTATAAAGGCAGATACCAGCCGTTGATAACTCTCATTTATTGAATTTATTAACAAGCTGCAGGAATGTTGCATTGCATGACTATGCATATTAAACAAGTGTTTTATTTCAACTTTCTTCCATTTTACATAGTCCACAACCATTTACACTATGCAAACATATAACAATTTATTATTTTTTTTTAGCTCCCGTTACATTACACATGACATTTATCACATTTAACAACACACCTATTAGTTACAGAAACTGAAAAGAAATAGCAAGGAAATGCAATCTCCTTAAGGCCTAAAGAGGACAGATAAATCATGATTCTAAGACAACTACTTGTAGCATGTAGTTCACTAGATTTATACATTAGTACATGAAACCTCTGGATTTTTTCATGCTAAATATGTAAATCCTCCATTTAACAGTTGCCGACAAGCAGGAACTTTGAAAATGGAGATCAAAAGGAATAAAATAGTAAAATCTGAGTCCTGTTAACAATACAAACCCACGATGCTTCCATGTATGTCTATAACACCAAGTGATGTGGGCAGCCACAAACACATCAACTTTAATGGAGACAGAAATACATATTTTTGAAAGATGAGAAGAAATTGAAAAATGCTTTTAACGTAGCTCAAAGTATAGCAAACCATGGTAATACATCTGCTTTCAGGCTGCATTATAGTCATACTATATTTATATATATATATATATATATATATATATATATACACACTATGCATATAGTCATACCATTTCTGATTTTTTTTTTGTGTAGGTATATTTCTAACCTGTAACTGTAAATAAAAAGTTCTTTGAATTAAAACAGAATTCAAGCAAGTCTGATAGTTCACACTGAAATAAAAGGAAATTTTATTATTTCTGATTTATAGGGGAGGACCAGCTGGCACTTATTATGTCTATGTACTACATCAATCACCAGCGACACATAAACTGATAAATCTACCTTATGTCCCTATAAATACAAAGCTGTTTTTCCTTTCTGAGACCAGATTGCTAGCTTATGTAAAGTGGTGCAGCTCTAAATCCAGCCATCTCTTATAATCAGTTCAAATGATTTACCAGGCACAAATTTATCTAGTTTGTTTTTTTTTTTTTTAAACAAAGTGATTGAGTTCTGCACAGAAGTCTCTTACATGATAAACAGCAGCAGCATAACAGAGTATCAGCAAGTACTGCTGGCTTTGGTCATCACTGTAATTACAACAGATGCCGATCTGTACATTATTATATCTACTACAGCATGTGCTGTTTATAAAGAGGCAATCTCCTGCAACTGGACAATGACAAGAATGAAAAGAATAAAGGTGGTGGTAAGGATGTTATTCACAGAAAGATGAATAGGGCATGGCCTCTCACGATCTGCCCACCCAATATACGGGCCGTTAGTACTGGGAAACAAACGTGCTTTAACTTTCCAATCTGCTGAGGAAAGAACGAAGCAGAACAGATTGTCCAGCAAACTCCTGCTATGTGCTTATCACAATTTTCGGTACAGAGAAGGATAGAGAAAACCACTGCAAAGCAAACATTTCTAAATTTGACTCAAACCACACAGGAGGATTTAGTCCAGAATGGGAGAAGGACATAATAGTTTTCAATTGACTAGTCCATTAACCTTCTAAAGTAAGTTGATATTCTACCTAATGGAGAAGAGCAGCTTATTGATAGACTGTGCTGAGAAGACAGATTTGCATTTTTTTAGTCTTTCTTTTTCAAAAAAGGTTAGTTGCAATTAGGCAGCTGACACGATTAACACACCAACACATCTCCAACTAAAATGGGGAAAGCATTCTCCTGCGTGTTAATCTGGATGCTTTAAAAATGAAGTTACTTTGTCTAGTTTTCCCTAAGATACTTCGAATTTTGACAAAAGGAAAAACAGAGCTATCAGCTGCTATCTTGGAGAAGGATAACTGATCGGGAGGATTGGTGGTTTCAGGAGACTGGAAAAGAAAACCAGAGTTCCTATCCCAGGCTCAACTCCAATTGCACAAACACGAGAGCAAACGATAAATAAACAAGCTGTTTGCAGTTCTTGCGGAGTGGGAAAAGAAGAAGAATCCTTATCCCCTATCCCCCTAGAGACTGTAAACATCTGATACAGCTGTGTATAATGCACAAATCATGTGAAATGAGTATCATTATCTCTTCCTGTTATGACGGAAACAGTTTGTTCTGATAAGGAAGCAGCAACAGGGATGAGATGAGTTAGGATAAACCCTTTGCATGGTAATAAGCAGCATTATAACATTTTCACATGGGCAAGAGCCACACTTCTCCGTGCAAGCCCGCAGCCCAGCCTCACTGCTCCCAGCACCCTTATCCCAACCTCCCACCATCCCTGCACACAAATGCAGACACCAGTGGGGTGCAGATAGCTGCTGCTGCCCGACAGATCACACACGCTTTTGAAGTCAGTATTTCTGCAGCATAATACAAGTTTGCAGCCAAAACCTACTATAGCTGCACATCAAACACTTTCACAACAGCTCCACCACCACCCACACCCCTGAATTCTACCCCATGCACGATTTTGTGAGGTCCTGTGGCCAAAGGGGACCACTAAAAGATGCTGATAAGCAAACTTGGCCCTTTCTCCAATGTGTTGCACTGGTTAAAGACTACAAGAAATACAAACAGTTGTCATGGAGCTGCACTTCCTCTTAGAATTATTCTTGAAGAAAAAAATCTGTGTCATTTTTTTCCTGCCAACGCAGATGCCTGACCCTTGTTTTCTTGGAAAGCTTGTGACCTCAGTGTGAATTACAAGCCCCATCTTGTCCACTCTGTAATTTATTTTGACTTTAGTAAGACTTTTTCCTTGATATTATTCTAAGTTGCAGGAAATATGGTCCAGAGGAAGTTACTACAACAAGGGAAGCCAAACTCATGGAAAAGTGTACCCTACACTGGTTAGCTATGAATCACTGTCAAAGTGAACACAGCTCTACTCTTCGTGCTGTGCTGGTTTAACGTACTCATTCTGGAGCTGGGTGACGGAAGAGGGAGATGCTTACAGAATTTTCAGCTGGCTACTTTATGATAGGCTGTAAAAACTCTGGAGGACAGGATCAAAATTCCAAATGAGCTTGGTCGGTAACAAAAGTATTCATAGAAAAAGACAGATGATAAGATTTTGTTAGGATGCTTCCACTCTTCAGGATCTTTTAAGTTCTGTCCTTCCAGCAGGAATACCCAGCTGGACAAACACAAACTGAGCAAGTTCCAACTTTGTAGCAGCTGTAGCAGAAAAGCCATCTCTGAATCATAAGCTGAACACACGTTAACAACTACATAGAACAAACTGAAGGGACCATTGTTTAGTCTGAAGAAAAGGAGCTTGAGGGGAACAAAGGGCTAAATACAAAGAAGGAGGAAATAAACCATCTTCCATATCCATATTATCCAGGACAAATAGTAATGGACTTACATTTACAGCCCAGAAAATTTACATTAGGTGTTGGGAAAAAAAAAAAAAAAAAAAAAAAAAAAAAAAAAGAGTTGTGTTGAATAATCTCCTTTTCCAGAGATCTATACAGATAAATATATAAGCAAAGTTCCCTGTTGTCTCATAACAGTACTCCCTTTGCTGTCCCATACAAAGGCCTATCGTTGCTTTTTTGTTTGCTTTTAATCTAGCCAGTTTATTATGGTAAAACCATACCGCCACTGATGAAGTCACAGAAAGCAATTAAGGCAATTTCTCTAATGGAAATACACGAGCATATCTTATTAAAAACCTTATAAATATTCCAAAGTATATATAACAAAATAAGGACATATTGATTAAAAATTTCTTTTATTTCTGAGGCTCCAGCTAGATTCAGTGGACCACATACTGCTTCAAACTTCATGTGGACAGCTCTATATGGGCTCTATAGGGGAGTCTGATTCCATGAAACAGTGTCCTTGTGTGTAACTAATTATATATATTAGAAGGAAAGTACAGTTGTTTTAAAAATGAACAAGAAACAATCCAATAGTCTGATCTTCTAATTAAATGTGTTGGCTATAAACAGCCAACAAAATCTCTTTCTAAAAACATAGAAATTATGTTTAAATTATTACTTTGTGCTGCAGTTACAAAACTGCTTAACAGATATTGTTTGGACACCTGTTCCAAAAATCAGGACTCTGCTTACCGTCTCGCAACCTGGTACTCCAAAAGGATGGGGGGAGAGGAAAAGGTATAAAAGGGAAACAGATCATCTTGTGACTAATGAATCAATTCCAAATGCTTGTTTATGGTGCATAATCAGTCTCACAAGGAATATAAATACAATTTTATATGTAGGAACTTTTTTTTTTTTTTGTCATTGTGCAAAATTTATGACAACTTTCAGGCAAATTACTCCAACCATGTAATGTCACACATATAAGCATATATAAAAGTGAACATGAAAACAGACAGAAACGTATTTAGGCTTTAAGAAGATAAAATACAAGGGGAGCCACAGCAGTAATCTTTCAGCCAGCAGAACACACATTGATGTCCGGCTGCTTTCCTCATTCATGAACTCAGATGCAAGCCACCCAGCCCTGCACTGGGTCTACACACCAGAAAGGATCTACAATTTAGCTGCAAAATAACCCTCCTTTCTAGCTTGCATTATGTAGACATGCAGCAGAAGCCAGTTCTTTGTGTAAGAAACACTTGCATAGTTGCTTGATTTATTGACCCACTACAAAAACCTTATGTTCTTCAGAAAGAGACGAAAACGTAGTCTTGAAACAATATATTCATAATATATGCACCTCAACACCAACATTTCTATCTAAGTCTCATACACATAACACTGGGGATCGTTCCTCAGTTAAAGCTTTGCATTTGGAATGATGATAACTTACTAAACAGCTAAAAAGAAATTATGGCATGATTAAATTTTTTTTATTTTTTTTTTTTTTTAATAAAATATTTTATGTTAGAAGTACCCTTATACTGAAGTATTGAAAAACGTGGATTTCATTAGTTTGGCAAAATACAAAGTAAATTGCAATATGAAGTAATATAAAATAATACCTTCCTTTCACATAAAGTAAGGTAGTTTAGGACACAGAAAACGAGAAATTGTACCTCCTCCTCAAAAACAAAGCCCCCAAAAGCTGGTGTGTCACTCTAAACAATGCAGAGGTCCACAAACCATACTTAGACAAGTAAAGCTTCTAATTAAAAAGAGACCAACTTCCAAGGATAAAGACATTGCTATGCAAATGCAGAAACTTGGTTGAACCCCCATTGAAATCAGTAATGAAACATCCATCAGTTTTGGTGGACAATGAACCAAACATACACATGGGATGTCTGAATCTACAGAGCTAGATTTGAGACAAGGCAAGCATGAATACCGCCTTCATGACTTACCATCCTGCAAAATCCTTCAGCCTGGTGATTATACAGAAGGTGATCTGAAGTGGAAGATGTGTAAGATGAGGAAATAACACGAGGGGTATCACCCAAACTCATTCAGCTTTGCTGCCATTTGCAATAATTCATATGGCCCAATCCACAGTTAGGCATCCCCTCAAAGTAGTTTACAGTAGCACTTAAAGGAGCCCTTGCTATAGACCTTATTTGTTTAAATAAGCTCATAGTGTAGTGATAATTAATATTTACATTTAGTGTGCGTGCATGGTTACAATTTACCTTTCCTACATCACAGTAAGGAAAAAACACAAGCAAAACCAAATCAACCACCATGAGTAAGGTCAATCACATATTTAAAAAAATGAACAATTAGTCATTTGAAAACAGCCAGACTGCTGATTTTAGATTGTAAATAATCAGGGAGACATCAGTGGGAATTCTAAAGATTTCTTTCACTTCCAAAATAATGCTTTAAAGCATTTAATATTTAACTACATTAATGGTTTAAACCATAATATCAAAAACAGTTCAGCTGTATTTCAAAAGTTGAAAAGTGATTCAGACAGAAAACTAAATACTGCATTTAAATACTATGGGGTTTTTTAGACCATGATTTTCTAATGAGCAAAAGTGTTCTAAAGTGCTAAAAATTATATGGGTATGAATTCATCCCATCAAAACATACTCAGTGTCACATTAGAGCTTTAATCTGAAGGAGAATTACTGAAATCAAATCATCAGTCTATTTGAGTTGCATGACAATTTAGAGTAAGCACCTTTCTTAATAATTACATCATAAAACACTGCAATATTTGGCTTTTCAGAGAGAATTCTCCCCTGTAATAAAGTCACTAGCACTGCAGCTCTGAATGAGATTACATTAATATAACTGAGCTCAAATGTTTTGCTGGTTTAAATTGCTTAATTTAGGGAGAATAAAAAAGAAAATTACTATTAGTCCTACTTTTAATACAAGTTTAAATTTAAAGGGCTTGTTAAAACTAAGGAAAAAATCAAAATAAAACTCAACAGCACGTAATTTTAAATACTCTCTGAAAGCTCCATTTTGAATCTCTAGCTAATTTCTAAATACATTAAAAGTTAAAGCTCCAATGACTAACCTAATTTTCTGCACGTGAGAAATTCCACTGCTAAAAAGTATCCCCTTACGGCTTTGGTCTAGACCAAACCCCAAGTAATTGAATTTTAAAATTGCATTTCAATGGCCATCTTTTGTTCTTGATGGTAGACCACAAATTGTTTGGGTAAACAAGGTTATGGTGAAGCGCATCAGGATTCACAAAGAACAGCTAAATGGGCACATAAGAGCAACACTGGTTTTCTAGGTCTCGTCTTCTGTTTGGACATAAAGCCCTTTGAGGCATTCAACTCTTGCTACCACAAGATGTAGGACAACAGGAGATGAATCACACTGAAAGACCTAAATAATACCTAACAAAGTTAACGCAGCTGCAATAATGCAACAATTACTGCTAAGTAAGCCCTACTGCATAACAACAAAATCACACACTTAACCACATCTTTTTAAAAGTTGCTAACTTGCACAGGTTTTTTTCAACCCTGCCAGACACCATGTGGTGAGGAGAACACCCCACCCCCCCACCCCCCCAAACAGAAACCTTCAACAGTTAGAAGCTTTAAGATCTGCCAGAACACAGTGTTTACACATGCAAACTATTTTCCTTCCAAGGTGCATACTTTAATACCCGAGAAACAGGTATTTTCCCTTCTATTCAGGGCACTCATAAAAAAACCCTAACACTGTAAAGAAAGCTTTATTAGTAAGAAAACAACTTTGAGTCAATTAAAATGTGAAATCCATATCACTTGTTTGTGGACATTTCCTTGGCATACATAATGATTTTTAAACTCCTTCCTAATACTATCGTTTTGATTTTGGAATACTTGGGAAATTGTTACGTAACTCCTGGTATGGTATTACTGAGGTTGTGGTGGCTATCAGCTCTCAGAAGACTTAGGCTTTTAAAGACAAAAAATTTTGATATCTCTACATTACTTTAAAAAAATTAAGAACATAAAATGCAGTTGGATCAGTCAGCTATCTAAAAAAATAAATAAATCTCTACACAAAAAGATTAGTGATCAAGATCAAAAACCCAAACATATGGACAAAGTTCTGATAAAATATATTAACTAAAGGTGGCTTCACCAAACACTAAACAAAAGTCCGCATTATACGGTAAGTCCATACAGCTGTGTTGCATCCCAGTATACCCAGTTCTCTAGATGCCATCTAGATTTCTCTGTTTGGACTACTGTTTGAAAATACAACAGAACAAACCATGAAGACTGCAAAGCAAGATAACTCATTTCCAGTGAGAGGTGGAAAACAGCTTGACTGCCTCTATTCATAAAGTAGTGAGGAAAACAAAGACTTATGGTAAGAGGTTTCAGGAGGGAATGAAATCTGGGATACCAGAGAAGAGTAAAAGAACACAGTTTCACAGCAAAACGGTATTTTGAACTTCACAGCTCCGGCTGAGGAAGAAGGAACTTCCACCTCAGCGGCCATTTGGAAGCAGCGAAATCATGGTTGACCTCCAAAGCTCTCTAAACAGCAGTGGTGAAAAACTGAAGCAGTCAAGAGCATGGATAGGCTTTGTCATAGTGTCCAGAACATCTTATCTTTTTTGGAACTCAAAGGTCATAGAAACCCTCATAAAACCCCAAGCTTCTCATTATCTCAAGCACCTCCAGTAGCTGAGGTGAGGAAGTCATCCATAAATTGGAGTTTGTGAAAGCAGGTATTTACGCTACGGGATGCCTGCGGGGTCCGAAAGCCCTGCTCTCAGAGGTGAGAAGTAGACCAAGGCAACATACAGTGTTGTAGCCTATCTTATTAAGAGTAGCCTATGCATTCATCACAGTGAGATCCATGCACAGGAGACCCACGAGTAGTGGATTTCTGAACCAAAACTAAAAAACCCTCAACCCCCCTGCAAACTCAAACAAACAAAAAATGGATCCAAGTCATGAACCAAAAAGGCCAATTTTAAAACTGCCTTCAATAGAAACAATATAAGAAATAAATCTCACCTTTATTAACAGAAAAGGGAAGATTTTGTAACAAGTTTGGTTGTTTTTTTTTTTTTAAAAAAAAAAGATACACACATGCATTCCACATAAATCTGAAATTGAGTAAGTACTAAGTAATCTCAGCTGAGTTTCCCAATTCCTCAGTCAGTGCAGAGAGAAGATAACTTCCAGGGGCTAATTTAAAATTTGTGTGGGTTAAATTATCCTCTGAAGCTGTTCCCTCTCCAGACAGCTTTGGATGACTAAGTTTCTAACACAGCATTCAGCTAAATGCCTATCGATGCTGGACTCTGTTCAAAATGCAACTCGGCTAACAAGTGCCCTGAAGTCCTCAGATGCAGTAACTACTCCTTTGCTCAGAATCTAGCACATCCTTCACTTTCCACAGATTCCTGCGTTCCTTTAGAATGTGGGAAAAAAGGTGACATCCTCACCTGAAGTTAGTATATACTAACTTTTACAATTAAGAGACCTTAAAAAGCAATCAAATTGCTTACTATATTTTCGTGTTATCTCTATAGGAGTGACTAATAATATTAATGCACTTCAATCTTTAATTGAATCTTACAAGTCATGGTGAAAGAATTTCTTGCCAGTATTTCTTTAATTTTTATATGATCTTGATGTACACACTTTGGTCCCACTAAAATAACTATTTATACACACACTAAGACTAATTCAAAGCTTAATAAAACCATTCTTCAGGCTTTCACCAACTTCAGAAACTCCAAATAAGACCCTGAATCTTGTAACTACCAACAGAGATTCAGGATCTTCATGTACAGGGTTACCAGCTCAAGAAAATTCTACTACATAAGTGTAACTTGTAAACTCAAAGTGGGAATACATATCTCAAAATTACAACTGCTAGCGGAAGAGGGTTAAAATTAACAGTTTGCAGTTTATGTATCCATCACTACATACACTGAGATTAAAACTTCCACATGCTGCACATTTATGCATTTCTTTTTTGGAATTTTTTTCTTTTTTTTTTTGTGGAATTCCAAGGGTATACCACAGCTGTTACTCAAAGCCTGAATACTCAGAGTAGGTCTTCAAACCAGAAGTGAGACATCTGCATGCAGAAATCCTGGCACTGTTTTCACTGTACTTACACTGCATGATACATTTATTCATGGCACTTACTTCCAATTCAAACACAAGAAATGTGAAGGTGGTTTGTGACGATGCATGAGTTAACAGCAAATTAGCTACCTGGTGTACCAACGCTCAAGTGGCTGTTGCAATGCAGAACTAAGCACGGATAAAATCCTTCCAAGAAACTTCATGCAGGCTTTCCCAAAGGTCCGTTCTGCCCCAGCAACATGCCTAGAAATGCCCTATTACTTTTCTTAACCAGGGGTTCAATTATGAAGTCTTCTGACAAAGTCAAGACCGCAACTGTTTCTAACCCTCCCTTCCCACTGGGATCTGTAACCAAGCAGCTGGTTGTTGAAAATTACAGAAGCAAAATTCTGTGGGATTTCACTTTCTGTGTCAATTCATAAACCTTTACAAATACACATAAACTCACACACTGAACAACGCAGAACCAGTTTTGGGGTTTTATGTTTGGTTTTTTTTTTCCCTAAACAAGAAGAGAATTACAGCAACCCTTACTACCATGCCTATGACTGCTCCTCCAAGACCAGCTTCTTATGTACTTCCAAGTCCCTGGGTGATGCCCGCTGCTTCCCCAACAGGGAATTAGTCCGACCCGGCCTGCCCTCGGTACATGACACTTAAGCTGCATTCACAGGCTGGGAAGGGGACTCGATAGTTGAAAGGAGCATTTTGTCGAGAGGTGTTTTGTGTGAAGTGCTACAGGTTTTCTAAGTAGAGCCTCTTCATGAGGGAATGAAAGGAGAAGGACAAATGCCCACAGCAGAACATCCATGCCATAGCTATTGCAGCCAGGAATTTCAAAACAGCTCTAAACTGCTCGCAATAAATAAATAATTAAATAAATTAAATTAGATATTATATAATAGTATATTAATGTAAATTATACTTATAATATAATATATATATATTTTAAAATATAAAGAGCTGCCTCACAGCACTCACGGGCCAGGGGCTGGAGGCTGCCCATCACCCTGCACCCACCTGCGCTTTCACAGTGCTTCTCGGATGACAAGACAAAACTCCATTCTAAAAGGGTTTTCTGACCTGTAACACAAATCTGATGTACACTGCAGACGTACCTAATGTCCTTTTATCACTCGCCACATGGAACAGCGCTTGGTCTGGCTCCAAGTACCCAGATGATAAAATAAACTGGGGCTGCCTGGTCCATCTAACAGTGCTCAGCACCCTCAGTCCCAACGTTTCACAGCACTTGACTGCACCTGCTTGCCAGTTCGAAAAAGTAGCGTGTCCCAGAACGCACTGTACATGTAGGGTCATTTGGGACTCAGGAAGGAGGACCACCAAGGGGTGTCTGCCCAGGAACCCCACTATGCTGGCACACTCCGAGGGCATCTCACAGAGCCTGACAAGCTCGAGTTTTGCGCAAGGTGCAACAGGCACTTCTATCTCAGAAATACGTGTCGTGGAAGGGGTCAGTGGCTACTTTTTACCCGTGGTTTAGTGTCCTGAATGCCTGCCTAGGAAATGGCGATCCATTATTCCAGCACCGTTTTCACCAGAAGGTCAAAACCACTCAATGAGCCCTACGAGATGCTGGATTCCACACGCTGTCTTGCTTTGCACTAGGCTGCTACCCAAGGTCTCAGTGCCTATAGGTTACGTATAGAGCAAGGTCATGCTGGCTCACGGGATCTGGCCATTAGCAGCTTGTTGCTCTTTCCCCCACCTCTGTTGGCACTGAAAGAGCAGACCCTTGCTCTTTTTTACTCAAAAGTATAACCAAGAGTAAAGGCTTGAGATTTGTACTGAGGATATTTTGCTCCTTTCTACGTGTGGATCTGCACGTAAGTTTGCAAAATACAAATCGCATTCTGTTTTCACATTAGTGCAAGCCCAGAGTAAACTACTGCCTTAAATTTATTTGGGATCTATAACTGAGTAAATAAAAGAATATCAGCCAAAATAACTCTTATGATTTATAGATTTAACTTTAGTTTATGATTTCTAAGCTCCTTAACAAATCAGAATAGTCACACATTCTTGATATGAAAAGTGTATTCCACGTTGTTTAGCATGCTTTGTTTAGGAAAAGTAATGCGTTTCTATTTAATTATATAACAAATTTGTTGCCTAAATACACTGCTTGAAAACTTACTTTTTTCTGTTAGCAATATTGCCAAATCTTATTTTCATCTTCAAACAGAGCTTTTACTGTTTTACTTAAAGCTCCTGGAGCAATCACAATTCAAACTTTCACATATGCTTCCATACAAAACACAGCAATGACAAAAACCTGAAAAATGCAATACTTCTTCCAAAGCCAGAAAGGTCATTTGGACTGAGGTGCCCAAAATTACTGACTGGATTTGGCTCACTAGACTAATTCCTTCTGCACATAGCTACAGCTTCCTCCCTCCTGTCCTCTTGATACTTCTAGATATAAAGAAGAGCAAGCTGGGGCTGCACAAATTATTCGCGCAGCTTGCTCCTTGTCATAACGTTTATGGAAAGATCACAGCTCTTCTGTCTTCGCTTAACTAGAAACTGGCAAGCCACGATGATAGCTGCTCTAGTTTACTGGTGTATGATGAATGAATGTCTGCTCACATAAAAGCGGCATGTGTGCTTGCAAGAGGACAGGTAAAGGACATGTAAGGGGCAAGAGGACATGTAAAGGACATAATCTCTGCTTGTGTAATGAGACAGCCATTACAATGGAGAGAGACACCCATATGTTACCTGCTGATGAGCAGGTCAGGATGAAGTCATGTTTGGATATGTCACTTGAATAAAAAAGCTGATTTGAAAAAATCAGCTATTATCAGCTGATTTAACAGGAAATAACTACATTTTGGTCTTGTATGTTTATACTTTATTAATTCCCCATGTTCTCTCACATCATGCACTAATGGGATCACCCCACCTCAAAGCAAAAAGGGGATCTGACAAGCAGACAGTTAAAGACAAGAACAACAACCCACGATGCCTGTTTCTGTATGACAGCTGTGAAATTAATGTAAAGTTATGAATGGCAATAATCAAATGATTACACAGTATTTATCACAACACAAGAGTGGCTGAAATCTAACCCCCCCAAGCAAAGAACAGGTTTAAAATAAAGAAAAGGGGTTTGCTGGGGTGGGTGGGGGGGTGGGTGGGGGGGTGTCTGTGTGTCTGTGTCTGTGTGTGTCTGTGTCTCTGTGTGTGTGTAGAAGAGCTGCACCTCCCCACCATGACTCATGTGACTCAGGTCTCATTTCTTCACTCAGAATACAACAATTATTAAAGGAGGATGAGGATGAAGCCAGTGGGTAGGAGCAGAAGTGAAGGGGACGCCAGCTTTGACATCTAAGTTAGCAGAGCACAGGCAACTCTGATTCAATGGCACTGCCACCAAGCTCTCCAAATGCATATAAAGGTACATTTGTGAACAGTCATACTGAGTTACGGAACAAGTTATAATAATGCATGCACTTCAGTCTGTGCATATCAGGAAATAAAGACCTGGAAAATTACTCACAGGTACCAGACTACTAAAAGGTTAAGTCAATTGCTTCTATCATGCATATTTTTACCAACTTTTTTATACTAAGAATTGATCGCCGATGCAATATAGTATTTTAAGTGAGAACAGCCAAAGTTAGCTCAACTCAGCCTACTATTCACTGCATCACATAGAGTGGACATCATGACTTGACCGTATGTTCAGTCAGGCAGCTAATAATTAGAAAAACTTATCTAAACAGACACAATTTTGACTCAACAACGTTTCTTCCAAATAAAAACATTACTCCTCCTGATAATGCATGTTTAATGCACTCTACTGTATTTCAATAGTATACTTCCATACGAGTATACAGGCTCAAAATCTTGACATCTATAAAATATTAATAAACATAGGAAGTGAATACCCCGGAGCCTTAATATATACCTAAGTACGATAGTCTCAAGTCTCATCAAGATTGTGACAAGTGTAATAACTAGCTCCTGAAAAATACCTTGTCAGCCTGCAATTAGAGTCTCTCTTCCACATTTATCAGAGTTGGTAAGAAAGATTTAGGCATCGTGTAAAAAAAAAAAAAAAAGGAAGTTAAAAAAACCCAACTAAAAATTGGAAATAAATACCTATTTTTAAGACTATTTCTTTTTTAAATTTGTTTTGCTCGTGAATCTGTATTTTCTAAATTGTAACTGACCTATTGGAAACCAAATCGTAAAATTAAAAGACATTATTTCAGAGAAAAAAAATGAGTAATTTTACTTCATCTATAGTAGAATTGTTAGCTGACAGTTTTAAGGACACATTAAATATCTCGAAAATGCAAAGACCTATGTGTATATATGCACACATTTTGTGTGTGTGCATATGTGTGTTCATGTGTCATACATATAAGGGTGGGAACAACATCATTATATTCTATAGATAGAATTTCTAATTCTAATCTATAGTTGGAAATTAAGCAACAGCATCCGGACACAAAACAATACATTAAAACTGTATGACCTCAGGAAATTCCACACTAAAATTATCTCTCCTTTAATTCCACTGTATTAGCACTGAATGGGAATCAAGACAACAGCTGGTGCTGAGTATCAGATGCATTGATCTAATGCACAGTTTATTAAAACCCCACACACTTCAGACTCTCTCAGCATGGAATATGCTATATCGTGTTCCTATTAACCTTAATTTGTGGCTATGTGTTGCTGGAGCTGTAGGAATAATTGGACAGCAGCTCCTATATCTTCGCTGCTGCTGCTGCTTTTCTTCATCCCTTTCACCTTCTCCTTCAGCCACTTGCTATTTATAACTAGCACCAACCAAAGAGACTAAAACATTAAGCAATACTTCAGTACTTCAGCAACCTTTCAAACTCAGTCTGAGGACAAAAGCTTCATATACTTAAGAAAAATCCCTCGGCAATTTCAGCAAAAAGGATGTGGAAAACACTGAACACAACTGAAGAGTTGCGTGGTTACACAAGATAATGAACACACGCATGCTTATTTAATGTGCCCCCCGCCCCCCCCCCCAGTCAGTACGCCCACTTGAAAGTGGTAACTTTTGAAACTTGGAATTTCTGAAGAAATGTTCAAACTGTGGTTGATGAGGTCATGTCATGTATTCCTCATAGGTGCCTGTCTCTGTCTTTTAGCTACAACAGAGCCCAGACAGCCTGACTCAGTTGCTTAACCTTTAGGCAGATGAAGTGAGATAAAGCCAATCGATAATCACAGAGGTTTTCCAAAGAATTACTGCCTCCTTCAAGGTGTTTTCTGCTCTAAGGCTATTTTTCCACAGGACATTGCAAAGTGGAAAGAAAATAGGCCCTCGTAGCCGAATGAGCAGTACCACATTGACCTGAAGTTGCTGATAACAAACGTCCAAGACTACCACCAAAAAAACCCTGCCTGCCTCTACTCTTTCTGCTCCCAGTTGCTCATTCCTGCTCTCCCACAAGTCCTTGTCTCCTGTGCAGACACAACCACACATGAGGCCAAGAGGTAAATCAGACAGAAAAAGTGGTCCAGGTATTCCTTAACACTCACATCTTCCTGCCACGCAAAAGCTGTCATTCAGATCCCGGTCCCAATGCAGTTCCCCACACAGATCCCCACAGACTCAGACTGGCACTCACCAAGGGACAGAGCAGGGGACAAATAAGCAAGTGGATGACGGGCACGTTGGTCGGGCTAGTGGCACCAAACTACATGGGTTTAAGCAGCTAATTTCAACTGGAACTGCTCCATTTTTCCCCCCACTTAAAAGACCTTGTTTCTAGCGGTTTATTCAAAGATTTTGACAGACTTTAACCTGAAGCTTGATTTTTCCACTGAGGAACTGTCTTGACGCCTGTTTCTCATCCACATTAAACCAGCACAGCCTACTCAGTGAAGATTTGTATCGTCTTCAACTGACAGGGAAGTATAACCTGGAGTGATAGAAAAGACAAATTAAAACCAGAGTGTGCCTCAGGGGCAGACTTTATCTCAGCAAAATTTGCCCAGCAAGGAAGCACTACAGCTTAGGAAAATCCAGTAAATACTGGCAGATTGATCTCCTAAAACACAAGAAGGCTGAAGGAACGCTAGGTACATGTTCCCTGCAGTTGCCAAACGAGAGCTGCTGTGCAGGTATCGCTCCGGTCTGCAGCAGATTACAAAGGGACAGCAGTGAGGTGTTTTGTTCATGCACTCTCAGTGATTTCAGAGCAGACAGCTAGAAGGGAGAAACTTGA
Organism: Microhierax caerulescens; assembly: GCA_035590215.1. Taxonomy (NCBI): domain Eukaryota; kingdom Metazoa; phylum Chordata; class Aves; order Falconiformes; family Falconidae; genus Microhierax; species Microhierax caerulescens. Next base: position 1,032,169 of record JAVJGJ010000001.1, read on the forward strand.
GCGTAAAGGAAAAGAAAGCAGAAAAAAAGCTGTCTGCCCTGAAAAAGAGTAAAAAAAAAAAAAAAAAAAAAAATAAAAGGAAGGACACTGAGAGAGGGATCAGAACTGGAATCTGCAGCTGAAACTTCAATCTCAGAGACTGGGAGAAGCAGGCAGACAGCTGTGCTCTGAAGCTATGAGGGTGACAGGGGAAATAGAGGACTCTAAAGAGAGACCTGGGTTGGCACTGAATTTGCTACGCAGAGACAAAACATCAAAGGAATCAAAGAGCTGTGACAGCCTGGTGCAGCTTCATTGCCATTTGTTCCCATGAGAAAGGGCAATTAAAAGTTAGGATGACGCGTATGGAGAAGGGAAGAGAGAGATGAAATTATTTCACAGTTCTAAGAAGAGGAGAAGCTAGTAGTAAAGAAAGCAGTGAGGAAATAGATATATATTTAAAACACAGAAGCTGCTCAATGGAAGACAGAAGCCTAAAGGCACAGCCTGCTGTCCCCCTCAGTTGTTTCAGTCCTTGCACTGTGCAGCCTTGAATAGGCAAAAAACCACCCAAAGGTCTGAAGGCAGAGCCTTCCATCTCTTCAGCTGGATGTTTCCTTCGAATTCACAGCTCCTGCAGCAAGTTGAGCAAGGCTAGCCCATGCTGCAGGAAGGGAGGTGGCAGCACTTCAGCTGGCACCCCTTACCACTGCTTTCCATACAAAGCCCGTTCAGTCAGGCAGAGGAGTAAGTCAGATGAGAAGGATGGAGCCAGTTGGGACCTGGGCTGACAGAGGAGCAGGGAAGGGAAAAGGCAGCGCTCCCCACGCTTTGGGAAGCTGCTCACACAGGCCCATCCCCACTGAAGACTGTCCTCTGGACTCTGACAATGGAACCGGGGGCATTTTTGTTGATCTTTTCAAAGTCCCCAAACATCAGGCAACTCCAAGATTATGAGAACAACATCACACAAAAAATAGAGTTTTAATTCTAGCACTGTGCAACTTCTGATTTTTATTGAAGTAGCAAACTGTACCATACGTATTCATATGCATCACACATTGAAGGTTGCAATGCCTGGTGGTACTACTAGATTTATCTTGGCTCTAGGTGAGTGTATTATTTGTGCAGGACAACTGCAAAATATTGATTATAAATCTTCATATTGTGGCTGGGGAAAGGTTTCCAGACACCAAATTCATATCACTGAAAGTCCAAGTACAAAGTAGAAGGTAAACAATGTTTTATTATGTCCTTCTATTAGTTTAATAGGGAACACGATCACTTCAATTGCAGTACTTCTATAAAAGTAATTTTGGACAACTACTTGCATTCAACATTAACATGAATAATAGCCCAACAAAGGATGGGCTTACAAACTTCAGCATAAGTTTAACTGCACATGAACTGCATGGATTTTGTTGCAATAATCCACCTGTATACAAATATGTCATTAATCAGATCACCCCCACAATACTATCTAATCACAAAGAAAGCTGAGTTGAAGCTTAATAGCTGATTCTAGGCTACCTCCTGCAGGAAACATAGCTGACTAGTTTCATTAGCAATGTGGTCCAGTATTACCAGCCCTTCACTTTAATATTACTGAATTTTATATGTGTGTAAGGAGAGGAGGAAAAGAAAAAAAAAAAAAAGCAAAATTACTTTGCTTAGTAAGACCTATGTAAATACTCTCATTACTTACAAAAATGAAATGAAACAGACACTTTTATTGGAATAAACTGTTCACATTGGCAGTCACAGTTCATGAGGCTGTGTCTGTGTGGAGGTAACATACCCACAAAAGAATCACTGTAACCAGGTATGTGACTACTAATTGAGTTTGCTACACGGTAAATCAAGTTCAGTCACTAAAAGTGATTTACCTAAAATATTTTACTTAACATGTAACAGTACTCATAAGAAAACTGTTGCACAGTCACTATAATCCAGCATAAATCTCTGTTGCTACCAAAAAGGAGTACCCTTACCCTATCTCCCCCATACCACCTTTTCCAACACATACAGAGGGAAGAGCAGGAACTAGGGGAACAGGGACAGGCAGGCTTCTGGCTAGTGCATCTCTCCTGTCAAACTCATGCTGCAAGTCCAGCCTTACTTACCACAGCCCAGATGTAATGCAGTAACTTGTCACTCATATATGCTGCCTTCTTCAACTACTACGGTTGAACTCAGAGAGGTATGACCAATTACACCTTTATAGCAGTGTTACTTACAGCAGCATAATTACACTAGGAAATTAATTTATTGCAGACAACTCTTAAGTAAAAATACTGCAAATTCAGTAAACAAAAAACCCTTAAAAACCAAAACCATAAACCAACACCTGTCCTTCCCAGGTACAGCTCTGACAGAGTTTGTAATGAGATAAAGAAAGTGCCCTCAAAAAGAGGGTGGTAGAAATTTCTCACACTCTTGCGATCAACTGAGTAGAACCAGAGAGGCTGCGGGGCTTTCTTGTTTGTTTGTTTCCGTTCAATTTCCCATAAGACATTGAAGCCAATATTGCAGTCCAGCTAAAGCATTTCCATTTCAGAGTATCAGGATGCTATTTGCACGGTAATTGTGATTTTATGAAGGATGTGGGAAAATAAATCTCGAGTAGTGGGTAAGAGTAGTTCTGCCTGAAACTCAGTCACTGTAATAATTACCAAAATGAAAGTTGATTAATTTCAGTTTTCTTTCAAGATTACTATTCAGCTATCAGTACAAGTTTTATAAGATAAGCAATTAGTTCCACATCTTAGCAAGACTATGCATTTACTTCAAATTCCTCAATGCTGCACTAACTCATCAAGTGAAAGGGAAATTCCAATTTTAATGAAACCAGTTAGCTAATGAACACCCTTGCTCTGGCTCAGAATAAGCTTTCATTTCAATAACTACCTCATTAGACAGTTAAAAAACAAAATATATATATGTAAAGTGATCATAAAAATTTAAGTGTTTACAAGAGTATGCATTAAACAGTCCACAAGTTTGGGGCTATATGACAATAAAACAGATTTTAAGGAATTCATTGTATATGTTATTTATGAAAGGAAAGAATAAAATCAAAGCTAAATAGTTTTCACAGTTGTAATAAAGAATATGAAGAATAATAGCAGAATTCAATAGGTTAGCACAAACATGGAACAAATATTTAGAAGAAAAAAACTGATAATTAACCAGAACTTCAATTTTAATCAATGTATCACTTGTTAGATAATATCTCTATGATAACAATAAGGATTTAAGCATATATGCCTCAGTGGAACCCTTAGTAAGATGCACAAATTCCTCAGAGTAGCTAGTGAGACAGAGGAAAGATCTCTCAACACCATGAAGAAGAAGGAACAATGAATGCAAGGAGAGAGGAAAAAAAATTCCAAACCCTAAAAGACTTCATTTTCTTTGGGAGAGGACAGAAGGCTCTAAGGGGGTAAGAGTGGATGTCTGCTCAAGCTCACATTATGTAACCCTTAATCTGAAGAGTTGCCCTTAATTTCCTTTTCTTCTCCCTCCTCCTCCTGGAACATGAGAAAAGGGAATTAAAGGAAATTTGTGACCCAGCTGTTTAGGACCCAACTCCACCTTCCTCTAAATATTCCCACAACTCTTCCCATACTTGTCTATGGAGTAGAGCATTGAGAGCAAGACAGGATCTCATGGTTTACTCCTGTACTTGACACTGCACTTGTGCTCATCAAGTATCATTTGGAAGATGGAATTTCCTACAAACAAATCCATAATAAGGGTTCCAGGCAGCATATTAGCATCTTAAAAGGGCTACAGGTTTTGATTCTGACCTATAGGGAAAATAGTGCCCAAAGCTGGCAAAACCACAGGCAGACAGCAACTGAAGAGACACCATGGATGTAATAAAGGTCTAAAAATGAAAACAGAATCAGCCTCTTAACAAAGGGGGTGGGGAGATATCTGACATTGGATCCAGTCCCTGCAACTGACCAAAATATAAAACACACAGTTGTATTTGATTGAAAAAACACATCTGTATTTGACTGAAATATAAGTATTATAGTATTAAATAACACATTTATGTTTCTCCTTTACTTTAGTCTTTGAAAATTTCAGGACATTTATCCCACATATCCCAAAATAAACGACAAAATTTATTTTCTAAGTGCTGAAAGTAACTTTTGTGCCCATATAACACACAAGATTCAAGGAAGAGATAAGTAGAGAATATTATTGGATACTGTAGGTAACCAAAACCAAAGAAGTTCCACCGTACCCAAACAGGCGCTGCCCTGGTATGAAGTAGTTCAGTATCTACTAACCGCTCACGTCTACTAACCACTAGTCTTCAGTATGAAACTAGACAGATCCATGGACAAGATGTCCACGAAGAGATAGGGGAGGAAAGAGGCAGGGGCATGTCTTCTAACATCCTCTCTCGAACAGCTGTGGACATTAGGAGGGTGTGAGGGGAGTGGCATGCCTAAGCCCCAGTGTGCTCCTCAAACAGAAGAGCATGTGTGGCTGAGACTGGCAGAGGCCAAACACTTGCCTGTGCAGACCATGAGTCTGCCGCCTTAGTGGGGTGTTTCTTACATTCATATGCTTTAGGCAATGTTTGTCGTGCATCTGAACATTTGCAAGCATACAAAGGTTCCTGATAAATCTGCATAGTCAAATGCACCTAGTTAGTGCATGTAACTAAGCTGTCACAAATCTTGCCTGACAGTAACATCATACTGTTAATGGGTATAAACAACCTTTGCAAGATTGCTGGCATATTTCACAGACCACTCTGAGAGCACATCCCATTTCATAAAAAAATCATTACGGACATTATATATCCAGGTCATGGTTTGTAACTCAGAAGATGGCTAGTCCCATTAAATCTCTCACTGCGCACATGTGGCAGGCAGAAATACACATTTAAAGCATAATGAACACACAGGTTAAATAATCATACATCATCTTGAAACAGGCCCCTAAGAACAGCTTTTATGTGAATTTTGAGGAAGTAGTAGTAACTATGAAAGGCCTTCCCCCATCCAGTTCTTCAGGATAAATATGGGTAGTTCTTTAAAAGAGACATTTTAATCTTACTCACATCTGACATGTTACAAAATACTCTACAGTCAAGACACTTTTAAAATAAATGTAAGTGGAATTATTAGGAAAGAGAACAAAGCATCACTGTGTCTGTGGCGTCTCACATTGGAATCCAGTGCGCAGACTTGCTCTCCCCTCTCCTTGTTCTACAGTTTCAAAGAGAAATAAACATACAAAGTCAGACGATCAAAGGTAAGGAACAGCTTCATTACAAAAAGCAGTTTGCTAACTGAAGGATCTTTAGCCTGAGAAAGAACAATGAGAGGAGGACTCAATAAAACCACAAGCAGTACAAACAGAATTGTTCCAGGCCTTGTCCAAGACAAGGACTGGATAAGTTTCATAAATAATTAACAGGTGTCAGGCTCAAGACAAGCAAAAGGAATAGTTATTTCAGTTCTGAGGCTTTTTTTTTTTTAATTTACTATTCTATATAGTAATCAGAACATCCACACAAAGCCAAACTTCTTGGTACCAAAAGGTGTTGATGTCAAAAGCTTCTGTGAGTTCAATAAGCACCTAGATAACATGTAGGAGAAAAGTCAACTGAAAGCTATTAAATAAAAGAAAACAAAGTAACCCCACACACACTCCCCCATCATTTAAGGAAAGGAAGTCCACAGGCTGCCCCGCTGCCAGCAGTCTGTAAGCATGTAGTGACACTTTCCATTTCTTTGCTCAGAAGGAGGTTGTCAAGTAGGTCCCGTAATTTGGCAGGGCCTTGGATGGTAAGGGCATAAATAAAAAGAGAAGTCCAGCCAAAAAAACCCAAAGAGGTACTAGAAGAGGCAGAAGAGTGGCTGGAGCCAGGTGCATGTTGCCATGGGTGCCCTTTCGCTACAAAAAAACCCATGATGAGCCTGGGGACCCTGTGAATGTCTGACACCTGCCATTGGGTTTTCCAGCTGAAGTCCCCAGCTGGCCAAGGAACAAGTGGCAGGTACGTGCAGGCATACCCGGGTTTCAGAGCTTCTCCTGAACATGGCTTGTGGGACACAAAGCTGAAGAAACAAAGCAAGCAGAGAACAACTCTCTCAAGGTGTTTCCATGGGATGGCTGGGGACAAAACAGTTGGATGTTGCACAACAAGCTCCTTACATGGGACTCAAGCAGGGCAGCTCACAGGACAGAAGATGTAAAAAAAAAATTAAAAAAAAAAAAAAAATTTAGCGGCCAGGGCTCAGTGGTTGCTGTCTTCTTCCAGGAAAAGACACGCCTATGGCCAAAGGGCAGTCTTCACCTGAAAGGAACTGGGGAGAAGGGGGGGTGAGGGGGAAAGTGTGACAGATTGCTCCTCATGCTGTGCATGAGGTTTCCAACACCACTCTCCAAGTCATCCTCTGCCACATCAGTGGGGCACGCTGTGCACGTTTAGCAGCTGTGCAGCTGGGGCTGTCCAACAAGATGGCATCCTGTGTTGGATACTGTTGAAAATGGCATACAGGGCTAACCAGGTATTGTGTCTGACCAGGTACAGCCATTCCTCTAGTCTTAGATGACTTCAACACTCAAAGTAAATAAACATAAGCCAACTAATCATGGAGTAAAGCAGCAACTTACAGGCTCCAGGGAAAAATACAGACCATCTGTCTGTCATAAGAGATGAGGATTTGAAAATTTCATTAATTTTCTGAAACCGTTAGCTAAGATATTCAGAGAGATTCATTACTACAAAGAGCCTTTTTTATGCTGTTAATCCACATTAGTAATGACTGTTCAGTTTTCCTAATTCTTTAGTTCCACCTGATGCAACAGAATAGATTAATTCTTCCTTCCTCTGAAGCATGGTCCTGACCCCTGAAAACCCTTCATTGCTCCTTCCCCTACTTCCTGCTCCAAGACTGTGGTTCAGTGTGCCTTTACTGGCTTATCAGCCTGTCCACAGATACTCTGGAAAGGAAAATACTCAGAACTTCTCTACAGCTTTTTATTCCTTTCATTTGGTTTTAGTGATTTGAACACCTGGGGAGATGGGGAAGAAGCTGAGTTCTCATTAAAGATCCTCATAATTTTCACATATTAGAGAAAAATAGGCAATTCTTCTCGGGCAAGAAAAAGAAAAAAAGCATTTTTTCATGCATCACTTTCCACACCTTTTAGCTGTGCAGGCTGCATTTACTCTCACTTGAGCACCACAGTACTGGAGGGAACAGTAACTGCAGGGACAACCCTTTATCAACCAATTCACTACTTTATCGCAGCCCGATCTCAGTCTGAGTCCAGACTGTTCACCAAACCCACCCCCTTCAGCACAGACACTGTGAATCCCCTCCTAAGGAGGGGTCCAGGCAACCTCATGTGCCCAATACTACTAGCATGGCATTCCTGGCAGGCGAAAGAAATTGCACGGAGGCAGCCAGGCGCTGCCTACCCACAGGGCTCTGCTGCGCACCACAGGAGCCCAGACCTTTCACAACTGTGCGTTCAAAACCATACATTCCCATGTCTCAGGGGGCACCTGGGGACACAAGGCACAAACTCAGCATCACTAACACTCCAGCAAGCAAGGAAGGAGACCCTTGGAGGATTTGACTTTGAGCCTAATCTCTCGGCTTTTGCTGCCTGGCAGTTTAGATGAAACCTCCATGAAAGGCCATGAGACTTTACAAAGGAGACAGGCCAATATCCACCATATTTAGCCATGCCAGTGGAATATTTAGCAGCTGTTAATGCTCTCCTGAAAGCTGTACCCCATGGCTTGCACAACAGGCTTCTTGGTATTTTTAAATGAACCAACATTTTGCTCTTCTCTAGCCAGCTAGAAACACACCCAACTGGAAAGACAAAATAATTGTCCGTCACTACCTTCCTTCCTGGAAAAAAACACTTCATGTTTGCTGAATCTACTGTGATTCCACAGTGTAAGCCTGCTGATTACTAACTAGCTTGCCTTGTTTCCTCCAAATCACAGAATATTTCAATGATATGAAGGAAATAAAAACATCCTTAAGGCAAAGAGGTATTGAAATCTTAACATGTGTACCTCAACATATATGAATAAACTGAAAATAAATGGTCACATTTGTCCCGCAGCAGCATGCTGCCTGTTACGCAAGATTCGCTGGGGTGGGGTGAAGAGGAAGTAGGCTCGGGTTTAATTTGGAAACATCTGTCCCTAGGCAAGGGACACACGTCAATAAGGCGCCACCTCCCAAGTTTATTTCTTGGTTTCCTTAGACAGTTAATTGCACTGCTAATCTAATGGTAAGCAGCAATTCTGCAAGTGTTATACGTAGTCTCCATCAAGTGTCTCAGCGCTATTAAATATACAGGCAAAGTATGTTTCTGTCAAGTGAGTCTGCAGCCAGCTACAAATACATGTAACTGGAATGACCAAAGTTCATTTTTTTTTTCCTTTATTATTTCTAAGCATAAAAAGTAGAAGTGGCATTCTCTAAGTAACAGTGAGCATGCAAATAAGCGGAGATTTTATCCTCAGCAGTACACCAAATAATGAATGATCCTTCTAGGGCAGGGGTCCACAAACTTTTTAACCAGGGGGGCGGCGCATGGATTAAGTGGCAGGCAGTCATCTGCGGCTGCTTGGTTTTCCCCCCCAAACCCCTGGCAATGGGGGGCGGGGTATGTGTGTCTGTAAATACCAGGGGTCCGGATTGAGGACCCTGGGGGGCCATATCCAGCCCGCGGGCTGTAGTTTGAGGACCCCTGTTCTAGGGCTACAAAATATAAACACCTTCTTTGGCTTCCAGTGAAACCTACTTTCACGGTATCCTCCTAGTTCCCAATTTACAGCAGCCACAAAGCCGTAACATAGTTTGCAACACTTAACAGCTGCTAGTCAAGAAGAATGACAGTCAAGACTGGTGAATTCTCAGAGCTCCAAAGGCAACATTTCCAAATAAAATGTATGTATTTGTTAAAAAAATCCTCCCAAGTTACTCCAACGTTCTTGTGGTAAGAAACATCCTCTCCATTTTTTTAAGGAACAAAAAAACCCAAAGCTGTTCAAGCAACTTTTTCCTTATAATTTTCTTCACTCCTCAAGCTTTCTTTATGTTTTAAAATCTTCAGAATTTTTTTCTTTCTCCATGTTAATATGCATATATTTAGATATTTAATATGCATACAGCACAAAGTGAGACTACCTACATGGCCAGCTCCCAGAACTCAAATTTGTTTCAACACTTTCCAGCACAGGTAAGCATGAGTCGACAGATCCCAGTCTCGGTAGTCAGGAGCTGCACAAAGAGGACAGCAGGTTCACAGCAGTGTCCCTTTGGGCTTGCTCTGCGTCACAGGGGGCTCAGCAAAGGGAACTCACGCACACCACCCTTGCCTGCTTCCTCGGCAAGAATCCTGTACGATCCAAGAACCCGATGGGCAAAGCAGGGACGTAGATCCCGCTGCCTGCAGACAGCACACCTCAAACAACACCCACCAGCTTTTCTACATGTGATTGTGTATATGGGTAATGAGTATGAGCCACCTACTTGGAAAGGGGTGAATGGATCTTACTTGAATCAATTATAATGCAAACTTATATACATTTTATATACTATAATTAATGTTTGACCTGGAAGTAATTAATACCTTAATCTCTAAAATTGATGTGCTTTTTCTCTCTAATCAGACTCTTACATCAGCAAACTGTAGAGCTCACTGGTATACCAGCTGTATCTGGCTCAGTCAATTTCAAACACACACACACAAAAAACCAAACAAAAACCCCAAACATGTAATTGTTTACACAAACATGAGTAAGCAGATGGCAGCTAACACCTGAAGATGCATTTGGTCAGTTCTTCTCTTGGCCTTAAGTATCACGACTGATGCAGCAAGTACATTCTGGATAGCTGGAGCAGTCTACCACAAACACATTTGCTCTACTGAATTGTCCAGTCAAAGAAAGTTGAAGGACACTAGGGTAGTTTTGCTGCTTCTGAATGGCCTGCTTTTCTGCAGGCTTGGCCAAGGGAGCGGAGTTGAAGCTCAAGATGGGAGGCTGCTGCTGAGGGTTTCCACATCTTGCT
>JAVJGJ010000001.1:1063476-1120252 GCA_035590215.1 Microhierax caerulescens
ACACATTCTCGCTGCAAACAGTAAACACCTACCTGTGGACAAGGAGGTTCTGCACTTATCCACTCTAACGTTCTTGTGCAAACTGCTCAAGTAAATTAATAGCAGAGTAGAAAGAGGGCACCAGCCAAGACACACCTCCCACAAGAGATCTGTTCTTCGGAGGCACTGTACTTTTAATCTTTATTTAGAATGCTGGTTGTCTCTTACAAAATTATTAACAGATAATAAGTCCACTAATTATTTTTTTTTTCTCCTGAGTTTAGTTGGTCTGCCACGCAGTAAGTTTTACAGCTGTGGCAGTATTATTTTTTGAAATATGATACCATGTATGTGGCCTTCATCATTACCTAATTAAGTAAAAAGTAAACTTCCTTTTGCATTAACTACACAAACTTATGTTTAATTGTTATTAAAACAAGAAAAGTTATTTACCTTTTTTCTACCCACTTATGGCAGTAATTCTAGGAAGCTGCAAAGACTATAATTACAATATGACATTCATTATGTATTCTTCAAAGAAGAAAAAAATTGCATGAAGTAACATATCCTGTTAATCACAGTGATTTGAATGCATCTAATCTTTTTCTATATTTTTGGCTGGAAATCTATTATAATGTCAAATACTATTAGTGAAGCCCTAGCTACTCAATATATGCAACACAAGTTCTTGCAAGGGGTTTGACTTAACAGAAGACAATAAAAGGGCAGCAGTGCCTGTGGCCTCTGCTCTCCAATTCAGTAACACGAAGAAAAAGCAAATTCACTAGGAGCTGTCAACTCTGAAACATCTCAGTTCAATATGAATTTGCCAAAGATCAAATGGAAAAGGCTAATCTTGTTTTCTAGACACTTAAATCCCATTTTCCCAGGCAGATTTACCCCCTGGTTTGTCCAAATGTGTCTTAAACAGAATATCTTATTCTGAAGTGTCTTTTTTTTTTTTTCTTCTTTCTAATACAACAGTGTATTAGCACTGAATACATCAGTGTCACAGTTATTGTTTCCAAAGATTAGGCAGAAGGCCAGAAGACATCTACAGAAAATAGAAAGCATGTCACTAATACTCTTACAGTACATTTATATTTTATACAAATATTTATTTATACTTGTATATCAGAAATTTTCAGCTTGTTATCCTCCCCTGCTTTAAATCGTCCTGTATTGGTAGAAAGCAGCACAAACCTTTATTATATCTGCTGGGCCTCTAAGTTCTTTTTGCTTTTATTTAAATAAAAGATTGACAGGGGTGCAGTTTTACTAATATTTGGTGGGTGTTTGGGACGCAAAATACATCCTGCTTCTCAGCCATATGCATTCTACCAGAACAGTTAAAATATAATGAATAACACCTGTAGCCAAAATGCTGAATAAGATGGGTTACCTACAGAAAAACTGTAGTTATAAAGATTCTACAAATATAGGATTTAAATAAGTATTTTCCTCTTTTGCCATCTGATATTTAACTCTGAAAGCATTGCTTTGTCCTACTCTAAAGATTTGCTTTCTCCATTTCCATCATTTTTCCCATTTCCCTTCAGCAAGTTTTTTTTTTCCACTTCAGAGACTAAAGTGTTAAAATGAAGAATCCATGTTGCACTTACATAGCAGAAAAGTTGACCAAATTTTTATCTGTGAATCTGATTCAAGTCACAGTGTTATAAGAAGTTCCAGTTTGAATATAATTTTGAGCCTTGTATTCATTATTTGCTTAGGGAAAAAAAAAAAAAAAAGAAAAGAAAAGATGATATTCCAATACTAGTGTAATCCAAGGTTTACTAAAAATCAGTAAAAAAATTTTTCACTATTCTCAGTGAGGAAGTGTTTCATCCGTAGTGTTTTGCTTTTTAGGCAGAACAGTACACAATGAAGAAATCTGTAGACATTTTGGTTTTTCAAATGCCTTGGCAAAATTGATAGCACATAGCTCCAGCATTTTGTGTTGCAAAAACAATCTCTGATTCTCCATCAAGTTCAGTCCTGTATTGAAAGCAAGGGAAGTGCTCCTTTTCCAACTTGGCATACTAAGCAACATATCTTTCTATTTCTTCATTCTATAGGAATGAAAACGTAATTTAAGGACAAGATGAGGCTTACAGTAAGTAGATTCTGTCATTACAAAAATGCTTTATTTTCTACTTAAAAATTACTACTTATTTTGAATAGAAGAAAGCAAGCCAAGAATCTAGGCAGGTAATACTATTTTAACAAACAAACAGCTCCCACAAAAGTACTCCTTTTTTAAAGGTGGTAACTTACAGGTTTGTGCATTCAGAAACGGGGGACAAGGCTTCACTGGTTGTTTTTGCTCTGTTAAAACAGGACTTTTTTCTCTCTTCTTAGCAAGTAATTATTACTTAGCAAGTAATAAGTACAAACTGAGAAAGGTGAAAGTCTTATTATTTTCAGGGATAACAGACAGAATACCACCTTAGCCCAAAAACATAAGGTCCAGGAGTTGATAATATTACAGACTGGTCAGCGCTGGAAAGTACCTCTGGAGATCATCCAGTCCAACTCCCAGGGTCACCCAGAGCAGGTTGCACAGAGTCATGTACAGGCAGGTTTTGAATGTCTCCAGAGGAGACTCCACAACCTCTCTGGGCAGCCTGAAAGACTGTACATTTAGTTGTAAAATTGTATGTTATGTCATTTTAATGACATTACTCTGACCAGACAGAGAAAAAGTCTGAAGTGTATAATTTAGCATTGTCAAGAAAATATAATCAAATTTAATCCTAGCTAATTGTTTTGTGTGATTCTGAAATTTAATTCTCAAATGAATTTGGATTTGGGTCAGACTTTCTGGCTCTGGAAAAATAGGACAAACGCAAGGAAGAAACAAACAAGCAGAAGTATTAGGCAGAATACAGTAAGAGAATTAATAAAAGGTGATCTCAGTTAAGACAAAAGCAAAAAAAACCCTTCCCGCAACCAACCAAACCACAACCCCAAACCCCAGCAGTTGAAGATGAAAAGATCTTTTATTTTTCCCATTTAATAAAAATCAAATAGAGCAACTATTTCATCTCTCTCATTGCTACAGTATTTTCAGTATACTAAGGAATGAGAACCATGTAAGCAAGAGAAGAGACAAGGATAATAAGAGTAATAACTCAGGCAGCATGTATCAAATTAGATAAGTTATTTTGCTCATATGTAACAGAGCCGACTAGAATTTTTTTTATATTTTCTATTTTTTAAAAGTGATAGTGTTGTCCGAACAGGATAATTATGGAAACCATGTAAAATTTCAGTGAAGGAAACTAGTAAGGACCAGAAAGAATCTAAGCACATTTTTTTTTAAGATTCAAAAGTCTATGTGTTGCAATACATTAATAATTTAAAAATTAGTTGATCAAATCAACATATAATTGCCTTCATGGATGATATAGCTTGTATAGGTTAAGTGAGAAAAGTTTAAGAATTCTTGTGTCACTCATACCACTAAATAAATGGGCGCTGCCTACTGTCCCAACTTAACAGCCACCAGAATACAACAACAGGCCGCATCACTCCCAAAGCAAGAGAAAATGTTTTTGCAATAATAACCCATTTGAACCAGAAGTGACTGAGAAGCAATAAACACCAAACCCATAAAGCCTTTTGCAGACATCTGTATCCTCAAAGTAATGTTTCTTTTTCAGAGAGGTAGGGTATTTTTTTCCAGAGATAAATTCTGACACAAAATACAAAATGTTTTCCTACTTTCTGTTTTCCTGTTAGGCAGCCTCAAATATTCCTGAAATAAACATAGCTTGTACGTTGAGTGAAAAATACTGTGGCAAGAGTCTGTCTAGCCTGCTATTTTGACCCTTAGAGTGACCAACAGCAGGTTCCTGAGGAAGATGAAGGCAAACACATAGCTATACTTCCACAGGATATTTTCTAGACCTCAGTAAGATGCAGCTCAAAATCTTCTTGAGCAGAAAGGTTATCTTTATTTATGTCACAGTTCTTAAGTTGTTTTTCTTCCAGGAATCTGAACGGTCACCCTTTGAGATCACATACATTTTCACTATCCATAACACCACGTGGCAGCTTAATAATACACTGTTTGAAGAATCATCTTCCTTGGTTTGCTCGGAACATCACTGGCTTTATTTCACATCTCACGTTCTTATGGTGGAACTGAAAGAAATCCCCATCCACTTTCTCCTCTACACTGTGGATTTTGTAACCCTCCTTCCGTATACCTCTTGGTTTTCTTTATTTTTTTTCCCCTGAAGGTTCCTGATCAGTATACTTTTTCTTCAGGCAGGAGCCAGTTTTGTACACTTGATTGTATTTGTCATCCTTCTCTAAACCTTTCTCCCCATCCACAACTGTTATGAAGAAAAAAAGGACTGCATACAATTTTGTATGTTTGTTGCAGATTTAAATAATCACAGTGGTGTTTTCTATTTAATTCCTCTATTACATTCCTAATAATTCTTAATATTGATTTCTTTCTTTATTACTAATCATTAAATTAAGGAATATTCCTTATATGGTTACAAAAATTTGCTCCTGAAGAGAAATCTAAACAAACCAACCAACCAAAACCTAAACCAAAGAAAAAATGCTTGCATATTGCAAGTCATACAGCTTTTTATGCTAAGCCTATGGTTCAATGTAGAGTTACAGATGCTATACTTGACTTTAGAATTTACAAGTAAAGATTAAGAGGTGTTTTAAGGAAAGTGTCTAATTTGCTAGTATCACAAAACCTGTCTTTTCTAAGAGGTAGTTTTAGCATTCTCAGGATAGCATTCTACTGCTGCAGTGACTTGTTCTTCCTAAAGGCTTATCTGACTCATACAGACCATCCAGAAACTTCTTTAAGCACAAGCTTCTTAAGAAATAAAGTCACACTTTTTCTATAGTACTTTAGACATCCACTCTATGGAGAAGAAAAGACTCCAAACTGCACCACAATACCTGAAGGGGGTTATCAGTACTATTGCTGCCAGAATAAGATGGGGTGCTACTGTTCCCATCTTTTTTTCCCCATTACCCCACATTTTGCTATGTAATGGACAGTAACTCATATTAAACTCCTGTAAGAACCAAGGCGTGACAAATAATACTTGTAGTAGCACATTCACCTTCTGTAAGGGCTCAATATAGGTCAGAGACAGTTTAGCCTGACAAGCAACTGACAGTGACATCTGTCAAAGTAATTCAACTGACAGCCATTTCTGGAAAATTACATTCATAGGCAAAGATGTGTATATGTAAGATAAACTGTTCAGTTGGCTTTGTGGTTAAGATGGTCGTTTGCTGCTGCCAGCTCCCAAAAGATTTATGGTTTTCAGTTTGAGTCCTCTATGATAAAAGATCACTGTAAGTGTTCTTCACTTTGAATTTAAGGGTAGTTAATCTTAACTGAACAAGTAAGATGCAGTCTTGTTGCAAGCCCGATGTTGCCTTTACTTCAGGCATTTGGCTTCAGAAAGCTTAAAACAAATGAAAAACTAATGAAAGTTATGAAAATTTAGAATTCTTAATCTGGCAGAAATATAAGATGACCAGAAGACTAAAGCAAGTACTAATGAAAATAAGACATCTACTTATAATTACTGAGCATGACACTCACTGAAACACATCACTACAAATCCTCTAATTACATCTAGATACTTTTTTTGAGGACATGTTCTGGGTTACAAAACTCAAGGTACACAAATTCTTATGGACTGTGTTATATGTTCATCTGATCAGATTTAAATCTGGGAGACTAGAATATTTTTTAATCACACACCCCCCTCCCCAAGTTTCCTAGAAAAAAACAAAATATTTACTCATTAGTATTAAATATTTACTCATTAGTATTACATGCATTTATTTACTTTTTTTTATTCAGGTGACCTTGCTTTCATATCTGACAAAACTGACAAAAAGCAAAATGTGTGGCAAGGATATGAAAGGTATGTTAGCCTTCTTTAAGAAGGTATAGATATGAACACACAATATTTACTAGTACTTCTTGGCATCAACATACTCAGCAAAAGAGGCTGTAAACCAGAAAATATTTGTTATTGTTTAAGCCCATAGCACTCAAACCTGTAAGTAATATGGACTCTGGAATTTCAGTACAATTTCTGTGCATTTCAGATAAGAGCTCTAGCTATATTAATTACCAAGCTGCCAGTTGTGGCTTCCTGTGCTTACCACTTCTCTGCTTCTCTTTTTCAGCTGCCCAGCATGGAACATACATGCAAATATAGTTTAAGTTACACACATGGATCCACATGCACTGTTGAACTAGTAAGCTAATTTGACCAAATGAGTAGTAACCAATAAGCATGCAATAAAAGCTTCATTTATGCAACATTTTACTTCTTGGTTAGTATTTGAAGTCCCTGTGAGTCTCCACCTAGCAAGAAGAGTCTGAAATACTAAAACTGTGAACTTTCTAGAAGTGGAATATAATTAAAAAAAAGTACAGTCAAGAGCTTCTCTTACCTTTTTGGAATTGAAATCCTATGGCATAAAATACTAATACATGTAAACATAATTAATTAAACTACACATTATGCAAAAATTGACCAGTATGGGAAGTGTTTTATAGTGGCAATAATATCTGTGGTCACAAAGTCTTTTCCACTCACTTAGTCTAACAAAACCATTTCTGAGTAACAAACAGCTGTTACAGAATGAAAATGCTCAAGTAACGAGGTCTTCCAAAAATTCATTTCACAACCAATTCCCTTGGCTGAGATCACAGTATATTGCATCGCGTTCTGCCCACGCTTGGTAAGCAGTGTTATTCCAGATGAATGCATGTGCCACAGAGACATGAGTGCTTATGCAACGTGATGCTCCAGGGAAGGCTGGCACTGGGGTGCAGATTAAAACAAAGTATTCACTCCTGCTAAATGGAAGGAAACATTATCTTATATTCAGTTTATCATCTACCTAGAGATTTGTGTCTGCTGGAGCAGGATAGGAAACTATGGCACAGTTTTGTAACGAGTGAAGCACAGGGCTAATACAAAAGACAGTTTAGCAATCCCGAAAGAGGAAAGCAACTATTTTTACTACAAAGTCAAACATAACAATGCTTTTATTTATTTAATAACCACTATAAAGGTTGGATAGTGTATGGTCTGTATTAAACAAAATAGAAAAGTGGATAAAACTCTGAAGCTGCCTGCCACAACTCCGCAGGCAGCAATACGTTGGAACATACCACACACCCCCGCTAGCAGGACTGTGCAGACAGACACTTCATGATCTTAAAGTATCCATAAGAGGGAGGTCCTAAAATTCACCTTGAAAATCCTCTTTCTGCAAACACAGAAAAAAACCCAAATATGAATATGTTTCTCCTAACTGAGCATCTGACTATATTTTCCAAATTCCAATGGAAAAGGAAGTATAGAGCAAAAGACGAGTGCAATTATTTTTGAAATAAAATAAAAAATATGAAAAAATTTACATTCTGAGTACAAGAGGTGGTAAATGCAATACAAATAAAAGCATAATGAGAAAAACACAACTGATGAAGCAGACTGCCCCTTACCTCCTCCTGGTTTTCTGTTTTCTAATTCTGAGAGTCAGGGATAACAGTGAGAGAATCGAAAGCAGGAAGAAATATTTTCAAATCACTATCATGAGATGATTTACTGTATATAAATCATTAGTAAATATTAAAAGAAGTAATGGTAACAGCATTAAGGAGCAAGCAGTTAAGAAAAGCAAAGTACAACACCGTTAGCTCATGAATTAATGAACTCCAGTTTACTGGATGTAGCCTCTCAAAGGCACAGAAAAGATCATCTAGGCGTCTGTTGAATGCTGCCTAACCCAAAGATTAGAATGATTTATTGCTTAAACATCTATGATATATGGGGTAAAGGAGTTATCAGGGCATTCTATTTAGGTTATATATGCTAGAATCCTATATAGTAAATGACTAGATTTTTTTATTTCTTTTACAAACTCTAGATAATTTTCTAATACAGAAATCAGGTCCAACACACAATCTTTCCAGAAGACTGCAGATTAAACACCGAGCCAGAAACATGTTACCTAGGGACCAGTAAGTATGGCCTGTTTATATTCTGGATGAACAGAGGACAGTGCTAAGCAACTCATTCTCGTATATCACATACACCCTACAAGAAAAGGACTAAGCCTTCAGTGATATTGGTAGATATATGAGCCAAAGTTAGTAGTAGGCTAGCAGTACTACTCCCAAAGGACATGAGTTTTTTTTGCTACATGGCCTGGGAACTTGGGTCATATTCCTAGGCTTAAAATGACAAATAGCATTACAATTATGGGTATTTTCCAAAGTGAAAAGCAACCCACACCATCAGCAGACTACTGGGCTTTCCTCAAGACTAAATGGTAATTTAAAGTCAGCACTGACCTGTAAGTCCTCATACCTTCAAGGAAATGTAATAGCTGGATCTAATCTATGAAGGACTAAAAGCCATGTATAAAAGAGATAAAACATTGTCAGCTATAAAAATTTAAGTTAAGCTGTGACAATCAGTAAACACTGGCATGCCACGTCTGTCTCAGAATCGCAATTATCCTGGTTATGTTAAGTAATTTACCTTTCATCTTACATTTTCCATGTAAGACTACACTAGTATCCACTGCTAAAGTGTGTCATGCTATGCAAATCAGGTGTAGTTAAAAGAGCACATTCCAATTTACGGCAGTTTTCTGTATCAATGGCAACTTAATGATACCATTGAAACAAATTAAATAGCAACATGGATAATTTACAAACCGTATATAGAACTGTGTCCTAGTTCTTCTACCTTTACCCACTCTGGATGTACCAAAAACTTCAAGGGGACAGAGACCTTTTAATACACCATTAAAACATACATTCAACCTCTCTGTTTTGAGTGGTTGTTTAACCACATGAGTCTGTTCAATTACAGGCCTTTACATAATAAGAAAGGATATTTAGCTTAATGAAATTAATGAATATATTTTTCTGAAGTTTACCTGGGATAACTTGAGCAAAAGTAAGAACTGAAGCATTAATAAATAATTTACAACAAGGTATACTCATTAATTAAATGTATTTGCTTTACATAATTACTGCTATTTATTTAGATTCACATTCAATAGTGATGCTTTTTCTACCCCTGCATCAGTCCTTGAGAAGAAAATACAAAAACTTTAATAGTCAAACTATGCTTTTCTTTAGTCCCCCTTTCCATCAGAAAGGGGGAGGGAGGGAAGTGCGTGAAAAATTTGAGAAGGAAATAGCTCAGAGATTGGGCCCACATAACAAAGTGTCAAATAAAATAATTTAATTGGCTTATATGCTAAATCAGCTAAGTACCAACTGGAACAATATGGATATTCCATTTCTTCAGAATATCCATTAAACACCAAGTCTGGATGATTTATTCTAGAATTGCTCAAGGTCCCAGGTGTAATCTCTTACCCCAATCGCAGTTCAACATGACTTGCCTCTGTATGTGGTGATGTTTCAGCTGTACACTGTGAAAGAGACCAACACAGCTGCAGAAGGGCAGCTCTTTGCAGGGGTAATATCAAGGAAAGCTTTCTGCTCAGAACTTAAAATAAGCTTATATCATGAACAAATGATGGATAAAGAACCTCACTCTCCCCATTAACCCTCCATTTGCTAGTTTCACAACAAAATCTGGTTTTTGCTTTTAAGACCCAATTTTGCTACCAGCCTCCATTCATCAGTAGTGAAAAGAAATCTGCAAACTGGAGACCTAAGGAGGTTTTACTGAACAGCTCTTCTGCCTGTATATTTCTAACAGGGCTCTTAGTAGCATAGCAGTATCAGTACTCTACCAAAAAAGATGTAAGAACTTAACACAGACCCCAAAGGCAAGGGAGAGATTCAACTCGCCATGGAAATCTCATTGCCAAGAACCCCAAGAGACCATCACACAGTCGATAGCATACTTTATTTAAAGAATTAAAATGCTGCTCAGATCGCACACAAGACTGGAAAGGAGGCTGCAATAAAATACCTGTTTGTGTTCAAATTTTTAGCATGTTTTTGGATTAATCGTCTTTGCTGCCTGATCCAGCAGCTGTAGTGATAAATTCCAGATCATTTGGCAAAATCTTTTCTTGCATAAGAGAGATACTTGAAGTTAACCAAACCAAGTTCTTTTCTCAGGTAACACATGTAAGTTCTTTATGTATACTGACCATAGCAAGGGGGTTGGAACCAGATGATCCTTAAGGTCCCTTCCAACCCAAACTATTCTATGATAATTGTAAGCTGAGGTTTTATGGAACATGAAAAAAACAGCAAGGCTGATTACCATTACCAAAGTTGCAAATGCCATTATAACCACAATACGATAAATTAATAAAATTAATTAAAAATTTAATAAAAATAAAATTAATAAAAAGAATAATAAAAATATAAATACGATCTTTGGAATCAGTTTAGGCTACAGCTTACTCAGTAACCTAAAGCAACAAATTATTAGGCAAGCGTGTCATTCATTCCCGAGAGTTTGATTGCAACGGTGCATTTTTTTATTCACACTCTGGGAGGCCAAGCAGTCCCTGCAAGGTACTGGTTTTAAAGGAATTTTAAAAATAGTTACTATTGAGAAAAAAGTCACATAAAGCTGCAGGGGAACAGCACAGGCACATTCAAAAGGTTTTGAAATGGCCAAACTTTATGTACACAGAAAAGCTAAACATTTCTTGTTTCTGGGTCACAGGCGATCATGACCTTTGACCTTCAAGCGATAGATCTCTTACGCAGGCAAATTACTTACACTGCAATACTTCATAAACAACAGAAGCCCTAAGTGTCCCACCAGGCATTACAAATAGGGTGGGGTTACACGTGGGATAGATTTGATTTGGATGGAAATGAGCCTCCCTGGGAAGTCTGCTTAAGCCTTTTAAATAAGCCTCAGCAGTGGCATGATGATTTCGTTTTAGAATTGTAGATAATGATGCCGCTTTGTTGTTTTAGGAACTTAGCAGCGTGAGTCAGCATAAACATTCGGTTCAGGTTATTTTCTTTTTTAGTTAGAAATATCACATAGTAGATGGAGAGCTAATGTATTTTCTTTTTCATCTCTGATTTGGTGAAGTGACTCTTTTAGCAGAATTTAGTGTTTCACTGCTTTCCCCTTATATGGTAATAAATACTTTCAATCTGCTGTGGAAACAGAAGGAAAAATGCCAATTAGAATAACAGTGTGTCTAGGTATGGTCAATTCATATTGCCACTCAGTTCTGAAGCATCTTCTTAGTTTTATGTATTCAATAGCCCAAGATAAGAAAACTTACTTTTTAAGGGGCAAGTAGAAGCCCATGCTTTCACCAGAAGAAAGGAAGAGTCGCTCTAATAATTTCACTTTTCCCCAGCTAATAATATGCATATATAACCCAGTCATATTTCAATAAAGTGAGAAGTGGCACTCTCACCCTTTAAGTTGCATTCTTTTTCATTTATTTCTCCTTCAATTCAGTGTCTTTAAGAAACACCCTATATCACCGATAATCGATACGCCAATATCCAGTGCCCTATATTCAGAGGGATAAACAGAAGTTGCAGGATAACTGCCCATGATTCAGTAGCACTTCACTCAACTTAGAAAGAGCAAGCTAGTGTTAAAAAACCCCCACAAAACAACAAAGAAGAAAAGAAAATCTAAATCTTCCTTTCCTTTTGCTATTTTAATGCTTAGTATGTGTTTTAGGATGTTAGAACACTAACAATAAACAAATGTTAAAGTATGCTCCAACCATATTAAACACATCAATATATGTAGAGTCATGGGCATTTACTCCAGATGCAAAAATCACAAGGTTCCGCCTTCCCCTCAGGAGGGTGATAAGTCACCAAATTCAGCCTGTAATTAGAACTGTTTTTCTAGAGCTGAAACAGCTCCTGAAACAGCTACTGAAGGTTTATTTGGCAAAAAATGGAGAGCAGAGTTCTTTAAAAAATCTTGTGGATGGAGAACTCATTGTGGAGATGGGAGACTTGACTCTGTATCCTTTTTCCAAGGTTTAGGCAACAGGAACCATGCTTCCCCCTTGGGTAGGTAATACAAAATTAGATGCTTATTGTTTGACTCAATTTTACTCAAAGCATAGCACTGATATTTTGAAAAGACTGTCCTAAATATCTTAATATCATTATGGCATTAGTGAGAAGTTTAGGAAATATATGCAATAAAGACTGAGTTTTTCAGGTCCTTAATTTGAGAATAAGTGCTTTTTTCTCCCTGTCAGATGCTGAGACTTGTTTATTTTAAAAACTCTGGCCTTTAGTAAAAGAAAAAAAAAAGAAGAGCTTATCTAACAGACAAAGGTAATTGAATTATAGCAGTAAAGTGGTAAATCTCATTTATGTTACTCTTGTAATAATCTAAATTATCACAGAAAATCATTAGGTATTTTTTACAGTTATGTCTAATGTAGCAGTTGTGTCATGAGTGCCTGGTATTGTTTGGTTCCTATTCTACTACCTGGTTCAGCTATTACAATAGTCTATAATTTTGTTATTTACCTTCCTTTAAAAGAAATCCACATAGCTGATCAACTTGTGATTTAATATTCATTCTGTACATCTAACTAAAAGTGGAAGTGCTTGTCCAAGTTTTTGATAATGTTTATAAAGCTCTTTGAAAATAGTACAGCACTTAGCCTCAGGCTTTTAGTAAAACTTCCCTTCTTATTTCACACAAAACCTTTTAATCTGTAAGACCTTATGGCAACTACATTTATGACTTGAGCAGTATAGATAAACATTGCCTTGTCTGTAGGTATGGAAATTAAAAGCATTTTGTTTGTTATCAAATTTTTTAATTTAGAAGATGAGTACTTTTGAAACAGCATAAGATACCAATTTGAAAGAAACACATGATCACTACATAGGAGTCTACTAAGTCAGGTAACATACTAGGCTTGAGAAATATTTTGAGCTTCATAAAGTCCTTAACTTTTTTAACATCAATTTAACTTCATGACATTCAAAACCATGAGTTCTCATGCTACTAGATTTTGTTAGAGTTAAGAAATACCTGGTTTCTGAGTATGTCTTTATATTGTGTGTCATTCATATGTAAAGGTCAACAGCATCATGCTAGAAATGAAATTTAAATAGATGTAACAGTATTAGACACTGCAATAAGAAGTATTCCAGTCCCAAAGAGGATGGAACCTACAACTACCTAAAGGAATAAAGTGTTACTTAACATATTTCATAGTTCATCTTTAGAGTTTAAATGGTCTTTTTTTTTTTGTATAAATACATAAAGATCCTTTTTTTTGTGTCAAGGAAATGTCACTTTAAAAAATATGTTAATATGTCGGAAATAAATGTTTCCAATATAAATATTATATTTATGAGCAAGAAATATCTGGAAAAATATGTACTTCCCACTATCCAAAACTGAGCTGTCTTTAACTTTTTGGTTTCACTAACTTAAAAGGAAAAAAATAATAAATTTGAACTGTTTGACAGGAAAGATAACAGGAGGAAGACATGGTAGCCTTTGAAAACTGCTGCCAAGATGAATAGAATAATCTGTTTTCTTTGTTCTCAGGAATAAGACAAGAAGTAATGGTCCTGCATGGTGAAAAGGAAGACAGAGGCTAGAAATTTTCTAAGAACTCAGCAACATAACAGATTGCTTGGAAAAGCTGTGAATTCTTGAGCTCTGGAGGTTTTTAAGAGCATTGCTAGACAAACTTCAGTTAAGAATGCCACAAATCTGCTTGATCCTCTCCGAGTGCTAAGGACTGTATTAAATGACCTCAGCCTTCTTATATCTCTATTGCCTAAAATAACTATAACCAGGATATTTTTTTTTTCTTAAATAAAATGAATAATGTTCAAATAATAACAAATGAAGGCTTAAAGTCTTAGGTCTTTAAAATAATTGCTTTTTAAAATTCAATGCCCACATAAAACCACATCAAAGTATTGTAAAAACCAATTTAACATATTTTTTCCAAACTGATTTCAAAAGAAAAAAAGTTAACCAAGAATTAAAGTCACAAGTGATCTAGATTTTCCACAATGTTTAGCTATATGCAAGTTGTCTTAAAACTTGTAATAACTTTTGGTTCTTGCTGCTTTCTTTATGGACAGACAAATCCCGCTCAGAGACCAACATTCCATACAACAGTCTAGAAGAGTCCCATTAAATTCTCATGATAATACTACATTTTTTCTTGTTGTGGTCTGTTTATTCTGTAGTATGACACATAGCATTATCTGTTACTGAAATACCTTGTAGCAATGTGAAAAATGTTTAATTATCCTTAAATTAGTTTAATCCACACATAAAATGCTTGAACATTTTCAGTAATTCCAAGCTTTTTTAAGAGATGCCGGTTTTAAAATGCATTTTCTAACCCGTTTATTTCAGTTGTGTATTTACTAGCTATGTTACATTTTATATCTGTTATCCAAGTTGTCTGTATTTTTCTTTCTGTGTTTTACCTCTTAATTAAATATTGGAGATGTGTGTTTATCCAAGAGGCTTTAGTCATGCCTCGCTTCTCAATGAAGGGACTGCCTTGCAATTTCAGACCACATAAAAACTGGTAAGAGAACTGGGTTTAAACGAAGTGAATGGTTCTTGCATATTGATGTCCTGCTGCAAAGATCATAAAAGTTTAGCATAGTGAGAGTCTCTCTGTCCATTTAGATCTGCTAAAGGCTTACAGCCTACACAGTGCTATTGTATGAGAACAGGATAGCCATCATGGCCTTTTCAGAGCCAGGAAATGTATTTTTAGATGATAAAAAGCATTATGTTTCATTTACTTTTATAATGCTGAACATGACCCAAAAAACCTTACAGACTGGCAAATCTTACACTCTTCTTGCAAGCAAAAATTTGGATAGCTCTAAACTCCATATGATTTCAGTGTTATTACCTCAGTTATTGACTAAAAATTAAGCAGAATTTGATATTTTAACACATGACTTAAACAGAAGTATGGTTTACATGATGTACGAGTAGATGGTGATATGGTAAGGATGGCACACATGAATACCAACAGAGTATCAGATAAACGGAACCTGAATCTTAAGTATTTTTCTTCTAGGTTGATAGCCTCTAAAGTATTTTTAAATAAATAAACTGAGCACCTGCAACATACAAAGGAACAATTAAAAAAGGAAGAATAATGTCTTCAGAGGCTTTCTTTTATCTGATTCAGGAATAACGTATTCCAAAAATGAACTGAAGCAGGTATGCCTCTTTCACCAGAGTACTTAGATGATCAATTAAAGATTACTCATTTCCCTTTCTAGCTCTCGTTTCCCACACATTCACTTAACTGTATTGCTGTATATATAACATTTGCAGAAGTTTTAGTACTCTTACTAAAGAAACAGTTGGCTTTTTTTAGCATATCAGAGCTGTTTAATGAAATAATAACATTCTTAAATTCAGAAACAAGGTTCCTCTTTATTATATTTAACACCAAATCCTTCCCTTCTTACTGCAAATGCAAATACATTTAGACCAAGTGTTTTGGTATCTTTTTTTTCTGGTTAGTGTCTTCGGCCAAAATTTTCCCTGCACTTAAACATCCTAGACTTTAAGCTGTATAGGATCTAATAATAATAGCACTGACCCTGACAAAATAAGAGATTACATTTTGCTTTCTTGTGATTTCTTCCACTGAACTTTTCTGATAAGTATCTGTTCCTGATCCCTGGTAATCTGCTTGCACAGAAGTAAATTCAATATAAGAAAAACCTCACACACACCCCAAACATAGCAAAACGGAAAAAAAACCCTGTTTAACAACCATACCAGTGTTTGTTAATTAGATGCTAGCTAGCCAGGTCTGCAGATGGGCTGGGGAGGGAAATCAAACAACTACTTTCTGTGTATCCATTCCCAATGTCTAAACTTCAGCTGCTTGCCACAAAAGAGAAAAAAAGTCAAAGTAAAGATTACAGATGAGTACATTTTACACATTTAAAGTTGCCTTTTCATAGCATGCTTTGTATTAATTTGTCAAATCCACTGAGCAGGGAACAATACAGTAATTACTTAATTTTTTCAGGTTCCAAATTTTTAATAAGAGTAGAAAACATGGCAACAACCTAAAAATAATTATCAACACTACAATGCCAAAGAAACAAAACACCTTTCTAATGATCATATTTCCACTCTGAGAATTAAAATAGGATACTTTTCACAGGAAGATTTAATTTCATTTAATTTTTTCTCTTTTCTTCATTAGTTTTCCTCCAGTTACTGACTGTCAGCTGAAGTATAGCTTCTTTCACTTGCCCACCCAACTTCTGACACTTTGAAAAACCAACCCACTAACTAAAACTAATTGGGGCACTCAAATTACATTGGAAAATATCTGCTACACCTATTCAAAATTCTTTTAAAGGCAAGTGTATCAAAGCACTATGCTTGCATTTTGACCCAATCACCAAATCCCAGAGGCTTAACATGACTTTTCACAGTTCCAGAAATTACCCTGGATCTCATTCTATCGACCTCCTAATTCCAGAGATATACTCAACAAGTAAAAGTTATCAGAAGGAAGGGAAAAGTTGCTTTGAAAGTCTCTAGATAGCACCTATTTAAATGATTAGTGTTACACCTATTATTACTGTTTCCCACTTGTAAAATCATATTTCTGTAAGAACAATCACCATTAGTAAATTATGTAGTGTTGGACATCAGAAAATAGTAAGAACATTCACTGAGGTGAAGTGGTTTCAGTAACATCTGTCTAGTTAAAACGTTATTATACAGAACAAGGGAATAAGCTTGACTGATTCCAGTGGTTTAGGAAGAGAAAATGTAGGCCAAACTGTAAAATGGTGCGTTTGTCTTAACATAAGAGAGCTGTATTGATTTTACTTGCAAATTGTTAGTATATCATTAACATTATGTTCAGTTACTCTAGTTTCACATTACAGAACATTACTCCTTCAGAAACACTTAATTATACTTTATTTTCACATAAGCATATTCCTTATTCATGATCCTAACATTACTTTTCCCTCCATTTTTCTGTTTCATGCTTTTCCCTTACTTCCCCACCTAAAGGTTCTAAAAAATAAACGAAGCATTTAAATGAGAAAACAAATATCCATTAAAAGTACCATATATCACAAGACTTCCTTCTACTGAAATAAGAATTTTACCGGAGTATAATAAAATCAGATCCTAAATGCACATGCATGTGTGAAGAATTTTTTCCTCAACAACCTATAATTTCTCTTAGGCTTTTTCTAAACTCCTTTTCCACTCCTTACAGCAGAACTTTTTTAATCAGAAGAAATATTATCAAGATTAGTTTATCATATTATTAAATATCACTTTCATGGTTAAAACCTAGCTGGTTTAGAACAGTCTAAACCAGATTAAGTATGATTTGATATTCATCCAGTGACTAGATCAAGTTCCTTTCAAAAACCCAAAATTATTGTCCAAAAGTCTTTTTTCCCCCAAGTTGAATTCATATTATCTGGCAGCATTTTAATTGAAAAAATGATACAGATATAAGCCATTTCTGGCACTATAATTTCTCCTGCACAGAACGTTGACTCTCTGTTTATGTTAGCTTTCCTCTCACTCTAGATGTAGTAGAGTACCTTAAGTACTCTGTAAGTACTAGTACATCTAGGTGTTTCTAGAGTACTGAAATATTAAGCTATTGAAGTAAAAAAAAAAAAAAAAAAAAAAGACATTCTGTAAGCCAAATTCCTCTGAAACAACAACAAAGAAAGGAGAGTACCAATACTGAAACACATTTAAGGTGAAACAGCTATTAAAATTCACAGGCATTTCTTTTCCTACTCCCTACATCTTCTATGTTACATAGCTACAACTTTACAGTAATGTAAAGAGGAAGCAAAGTTTAGCTAAACACACTGACAGAAGGCACTGCTAAAGTAGGTTGTTTTTCAGGAAATTTAAATCCACCTAAGTGACTACTATGTTAGAGGTAAAAGAACAACTTTTATACAAAGTAAATAATACTTTAATCTACCCCTAGATGGATATTATTCAATCCTTACGTAGATATGGACGATAAGACACAGAAAGAATTTGCAACATGCATATCCAACCTTCTATAGAAGAGATTGTTGTATCGGTCAAGCAACTAATTGATGGAGAAAATGACCAGCCAGAAAACTTGACTCCAGAAGCGTGCTGAGCACGCTACAGCTGGGCAGCTGTACTTCATGAGCACACAGGAATTGAGAGGAGGGGTCAACACGTGGGTCTTCCTCTCCATGCTGCTCAGGAGAAACCGTTTTTGACTGGGACAGGAGATCAGATTAAGGACAGTTGGTTCTTAGAGTCCTACTGGAATGGAATAAGGAATTGAAATAGGAAGTTGGCTAATACTGATTACCAAATATATGATTTTGGTTTTATTAATCTAGAGGAGTATAAGGACGTTTTACATTGTTTGATGATGCTGGGAAATCTGCTAACAGAAATATCTATGCAAAAATAGTGAGGGAAAAGAGGATCATTAACTTTATTGTTTTAACTTGTTTTATACCTTTTTTATTAATAATTCTGTCATAATAGTGATGCTGACTAGTTTACTTTGTTTATTTCAAGCACATCAGGGATGTTACAGCTCTAATATTGGTCCTACTTGAAAACTGTAGAAATAAAATTAGGTAGAATACTGACATATGTATGGAGATAGCCATTTTAACTAGAGCCACTTCACAAACTAGTATGGGACTCAGAGACAAGCTTGCTTTCTTTACTGACACCACACAAAATCCAGGCTCCACAGAGACTGGATACCTCATATGGATGTCTGTGTGGTTTCTCTGTGTCCCTTATACCTCAAATTGTAGAAAGGACTTTGCAGGGCAGATACCAAATACTTATTATGTTCTTTACAACCTCCACCTCCTCTGAAACTGAGAAAACTACACTCCCTTCTTTGCTGAGATGAACTATTTATTAATTGCCAATTTAATTTTTAATAGCAGTTTCCAAGCATTGCACTTAGTTGAAAAAAAAAAAAAAAATCCAATTCGCTTGATGTGGTAGAAATGCTTCTCATGCTGTGTTAGAACCTCTCTTAACCCTAGCGAGCCACAAGCATTATTGCACTGGGTTTTGCTCCAAAAGACATTTAAGCATATATATAACTTTATCAGTTTTATAATTTTATTTGCTTTACTAGTTATGTTTTTGAGCTTTGAATTGCACTTTTACCTAGGAAATTTTGCTGGACTGTTGCTGAATATGGTTGTCCAACAGTGACACTTTAGTGTTTCCAGCTCAAAACTGTATGATTTCACATGCTTGACTGTCAGCTTTTAAGTAAAAATTATATACTTTGCAGTGCTTCTTTACTACGTTATCCTTCATGTTCAAACAGAGACTTGTCATATTAGCAAAAAAAAAAAAAAGGAAGCTTTTTGTAAGTGAATAGTAAATTTTAAAGGCAGAAGATATCATTTGGTCATATAGTTAGATCACTTACAAAAGGCTTATAGAATTGTGTTTTATCAGTCTTGCAATAAAGCCAGGGAGGTCTTATTTAAAGGAAACCTATCTTTCAGAAGGCATAGAGATTTAATTTAAAAACATCAAATCATAAAGAATGCAGATCTACCTTTTTGTTTGTCCAGTTATTACCAACTGTTATTGTGGTACCTTAAAAAAAAATAGCAAGCACATCTATCTGGCTTTCAGTCACTGTTGTTGTATCTTCCTCTATTAAAAAGCCTTTTTAATCCAAGTATTTTCTCTCATTAAAAAGTTATAGATTGAAATCTGTCCACTTTTTTAATATGTTTGATATGCCTTATGTGCAATATTTGCTACATTTGTCATCTTTCTTTTGATGGTATAGAAGTTCAAAAAAAGCGTGTCCTGTTGGAAACAAAAACAACTCAAAAAAACTCCTTACAGTAATCTCTGGCTAAGTATTTGCAGAAAAATCTAGAAGCAAAAAGCCTTTTAAAATTAATCCTGTAAGCTTGTACAGCTTTCAGAAAGGACTGCTGAGTTCAGTTTGAAAGGTACTTCAGAGCTTTTTCCCAGTCAAAGAGAGAAGGAGAATGGAGAAATTTCTAATTGCCAGTAGTCACCGACACATTATTTTTAATGAGTCTCCTTTAGAGAAACTTGAATCTGCAGGTATGTAGATGTGGTAAGTGCACTTATAAAAAGGCTGCGAATCTCCTGCACTCTTGGCAGACTTATAACAAGTGTAGATGTATTTATTTAAGTATATAATTACAGACATCAGCTAACCATTCAAAATTAATCAGAATGACCCTTATAAACGAGGTCTGCTCTACCTTCCCCTTTCATATATGACTCATGGACGGCAGTGTTTTCTAATTATAAAGCCATATTTCCCACAGTGTGGTCAAGTCAAGAAAAGAGAGACAGATGCATGAAATATCCAAGCAATTGTAGCCATCCATTTATAGAAGTGTGCAATCTGAGCGGGCTGATCAAGATTTATACCAACAACAACAATTCTA
Organism: Microhierax caerulescens; assembly: GCA_035590215.1. Classification (NCBI taxonomy): domain Eukaryota; kingdom Metazoa; phylum Chordata; class Aves; order Falconiformes; family Falconidae; genus Microhierax; species Microhierax caerulescens. Next base: position 1,083,914 of record JAVJGJ010000001.1, read on the forward strand.
GGTTCCCTGTAGTTTTTCAGAAGTTTAATTATTATTATCTGTTTGGTGTTATAATGAGGGTAGGAAATTACATTGTCTGATGACATCAAATGTGTTCATTTGGAAAGTTTTCAGCCAGACAGTCAAGAATATGTCCTAGTCATACAATGTTTGATAATGAGCTCTACGTTAAGACTTCAAGGCAGAAGACTTTGAGCTTCATCTAGGAAATCCTCTGGCTAACTCTCTCTGAATTGACATGGTGCAAATTAGAGATATGAGACCAAGTCTTGAAAAGAGCAGAGTCACTGTACCCTACCTAGTCACTATGTCCCCATCATGTTAATTAGCTTCTCAGCTTTGGGTAGTTCAAGAGTTTCTGCACAGCTTTCCCTCCTGCAAAGTTAATATGAGACTTAAAACACAGAACAATTAATAACTTGGTCAATACCAGATACATCTTATTTTACATCTTATTATTAAAATTACACATATTTTTATGTGACACATCAGCAGAATTTTTATGGAATATATATTACTTGTTTTCTTACTTTGAATTTTCCACCAGTTCTTTTTTTCTTTAAACTGTTTTCCTTTTTAAACACTGTTTTGTCTGCTTGTTATTTTCTACTTCTCATTAGAAGAAAAAAAAAAATTATGCAGAGTGTACCACCTTCCTTCTTGCATGGAAAGGCCTTCAGCCCTGGTTTCATGCATATGCTCTTGAGATATTTCACATGAACTTAGAAATTGTGAATCCCTGCAAAATTTGTACACAAAATTTTGTGCAATCAACAAGAAAACTAGGGATTTATTGAAAAGTCAAGAAAAAAAACAGCTGACTTAAACCTATCAGTAACATCTAAATATTTTGAGGTATCTTTCTCAGGGTAGTGACCTTGTATGTTATGCATCTGTTAGTAATGAATATATCATGTTGGAATTTTTCTCTTAACCTTTTACATATCCAAGATATAAACATTGATACTTTTCCTTATCTGTGTCCTTATCTGTGCAGAGTAATTGCAGATTAGTTTCTACAAAGAAACATTTCTTGTTTGCCTTTATCTGTTAGACAGAGTCAGGAGGTGATAATGAAGAGATATTTAATCATATTTCTGTGGAGGTATGTCCAAATTACATTTAAGTAAAAAGTACTCAAAATTGTCCTTGCCATATCACCCTGTATTTTAATATATTACTATGTGAAAAATAACATCACCTCTTTTGTTTTTATTCCTTCTAATAAAGTCATACCAGGAAATTAAGACCAGTGTACAAAAGGTATATAAGCATATTATATGGGCATCAATAAAAAGATCCATCATTGCTTTTTAATTAATGGGACCCTTTTGCATGATTGGACTTTTAGCTTTGGCATGCGTGGCAAGCATCAGTGGTCTCTTCAGTGTCACTTTATTTAAGATCATTAAGTGTGTACTTTTTCAGTCCCTAAGTAATCTTGTATAGTTCTTAATATATATGTCAACATATTCTTGAGATCTTGTGATAAATCACATAATACAAATTGCCCCTTGTTCATTTGAGAAGGGATCTCAGTGGCTCCTCTTTTTTAAAGTCAAAGGAATGACTTTGTGTTATTATATACCTGTTAGCACTATAGAAATAATTCTTGGCTCCAAGAGGGAGAGTATGTTGTCAGTCACTTGTACCAATAAACTTCCTTGCTTTCTCTGTGGTTTCAGTTTTTGCAATGCAACTGAAAATCACTTTTGATTTGGAAAAATGTTTTAGTAAGTAAATTGGTATGTGTCTAGGTTTGGGTATCACTGCATTTTTCTTAACTGCATGAGAGTGAGCATAAAATCACCAGGTAGTTCGTGAGCGCTCAGTTTGCAACAAGCAAATAGAATAACTCTAATCTCGTGTAAATATATGTCAGTTCCTTTTGGGAAACATGAGTTTTACCTAAATTTCAGTTAGACGAAGAGTGAATTCTCCTTGAGATCTATAGAATAGATCTCAAATATCTTGTTATGAAATCTCAAAACTGTAGCTTCAACTATTCCTTTGGGCACCTAAGAAATCAATTTCTCTATGAAAATTTACTGTTCAGATTATTATTTTTTTTAATCTAGTTCTTGTTTATTGGAGCAGGCATACTAGCAATAGTGTAGACCTTACAGTGATTTACCTTCTGTACTGGCACACCTAGGAAAAGAGACATCTCATTTGTACAGGACTGATATTCATCTCTTCCTCTTTTCTCAGCATTAGCCCAGGTATCATAGCTCTTTCCAAAGCTATGCAGTCTCCCTTGTTAAACGTTACTGTCTTCTGCAAAATCAGTCATCTATGGTATTTTTATCCCTGTGAAGCATCCTACATGCTGAAGGCAACCCAAATGATGGAGGAAAGAATGCCTCCAGAGGGGTGTCCAACGTGCATAAACACATACTCCAATAGCACCTGCCCAAATCCTGGTGCTGACACGTCAAGTGGTGAAGTACATTTGACAACATAACTCTCCAGTAAGTCACGCTTCTTAAGTCTTAAGTGGTGCAAAAAGTTCTCCTTCCCTTCATTACTGCTTCTGGACCCATACCAAATGACATTTTTCATGCTTCTTCACAGTGACCAGCAAATGTACCTGTTCTTTAGGTTCTTCTATCCAACCTATAATTCAAAGGGTAATAAAATTATTCAACCTCTGTCATAGCTCAAAAGCAGCTTTCCTAGGGGCACAGACTCTTTCAACTCTCCTTAGAACCTCATTATAAATGTTTTGTCTCTTCTATCCCAGCAGCAAATGCAACTCCTAATGAAGCCATAAAATACATGTGGTTTTATTGTAAAAATGGGTACTTGTGACCACTTTCCCTGCCCCCCAACACAATAGAATTACCTTTTTATTTATAAGCATATTTGGCAGTAACTTCTTCTAGAGAAAAACAAATTCTTCCCTATTTTCTTCTTGTTCTTGTAATAGCTGTTTGAAAATGTGATGACACATATTTTATTTTTAGGTGGAGTAATATGCAATGCAACTTTCTGAATACAGCTTTCGCTGCAGCAGGTCTATCAGATATCTTGGAAACATGACTTGCAAGGACAGGCTGCAAAAACTTGTGATTTTTTAGGCTGACGAGAAGGAAAGCAATCGCAAGCATGTAAACAGTATTCAGATATATAAAAGAGGAAAGGAGTAATATGTTCTCCATGTAACAGGCAAGAAACTGGAGGTTTGAATTTTTCATAGGAAAATTCCAGTGGGAGGTTATAATTAAGCACTGAAAGAGTTAGGAATATGGAGATATATGATGCACATGTCTGGGGATATTTAAGGCTAGACAAGCATATATCAGGAATTCTGTAGGTTTAGCTGACCCTGTTTATGGACAGTGGTTGAGCCTGATGAGCTTTTTTAGGCCCACTGATTCTATGCTTGCTGCCTTCCTCTAACCATTTTCAGTAAGTTGGATAAACACCTTATATACTTCGGCTTAGTCAGATACCATGAAAAATAAAGGCAATTGCTGAATATTCTCCATATTCCCTAAAAGTCTCAGCTTTTTACTCTTTCATTTTTCCATTCAGAGATTTTTCTTTAAGATTGGTTTCCTCCTGTACCATCTGTGGTTCACATTATATGTGATCTGAAGTATCTAATCTTTTAGGGAAAGAAGAAAGATGAGCAGAAAGATAATCATGGAAGATTCACGAAAACTTCTGCTCAGTGAGTGCCAGCTATTAAACCCAAACTATTCCGATAGTATACTCATATCATTGTACCCTTTTGAGTACTCTGAGTTAGACAACTGTACTCTGCTGACCCTCCTTGGAGGTGAGTTTTGCCTGCACGTCAAAACCAGCTTTATATTGATCTAACCACATGGCTGAGGGATCACCTGCAAGCATTTCTGAAGCAATGCCTACAGATTGTTCTTCATCCAGGGAAAGAGATTTGTCGAGGAAAATTAGTGTTTTTTCCAATATGCCAGCCACAATAACTGCAATAATAGCTGCAAAAATTACTTTTCTTATTAGCAACACATTAGAGTATGCATAATTTTCTTTGGGGAATGAGGGTGCAAAACAAGACCTGACTGGTCTGTTGCTCAGTTCAGATAAAGTAACTCTCTGACAATCACATTAAAAACAATAAAATCAAACACCATATAGTCAGTCACAGCCCATGAGAATGACTGGGAGCATGAGGAAACCTTTGTATTGGAAATTACTAACACAGAACATGTCTATCTGCCAGAGAGATAATAGAAGGGGGCATGGTATTTACATGAATGACAGTGGGTTTTTTCCATTCTCCATCTGAAATACAATTTTATCATGCTATGAAGCTGTAAAATACTTAAATATGCAAGTTAATCACAAGAAGGTAGAAGTCCTTATTTCTCAGTCATGCCTTAGAAAGATCGAGAAATAATAAATACAAAGATAATGTAAAACACTGTGCAAGAGATGTGAATTTAATCTGATCAAAAGAATTAACTTGTAACTGTAGCTTTTGATCAATTAAAAATATGTTTGGTAATGCTGATGAGAAAGAGTTTTTCATTATATACTAACACCACTTTTTTATTAAGAGTAGTTAAAATAAGAGGGGAAAACTACCTCCAAATTCTCTGTGTTTACTTCGGTGTGCCTTGGGCACTTTTTGAACCTTCATAATTTGTGCAAAACTTTTATAATACTATGCACACCATTAATGAAATACATTTATAACAATATTATTTAGAACTATGAACTCAGTGGCTATATTTATTTTATAAATCTGCCAAGATTGCTAGCAGCATTAATCATCATTCCTTTTCCTATTTTCCCTATGGAAGGAGGCAAAAAATCCCATGCTGAGGACTCACAAGAACAATCTGGGCAAGTTCCCATCTTTTTTTCTTCTCAGGAGGAAGCTTTCTCTTGTTGTGAAGCTGGATGTCGCCTAGAAGCTGTGTAGAGCCTTATGTATCATAAACCCAACTTTAACCATGAGTCTGTATTTTCATAGAATACAAATTTTTATTATGAATCAGTCTTTGCCTAGAAAATTTAATTCAAGTGTTGAGGCAAATATTTTTCTTTGCTCTGTTGAGAGTAATAATTAATTTGCCTTTGAAATACAATTCTATTTATTCCAAACCATTTTTTAACTTGTAATCAAAATAGCTGAATACCTTACACTTTAAAGAAACATTTTGGAATGGGATGATATTGCTTGGGCTATCTGAAGTCCGAGGAACAAGAGCCTATCCGAGAGGCATCATGGACCTAAGGGCCTGCAGGAATGCCTTCTTCCTAGACAGTGCTTTACCTGTCAAAAGTAAAACGCCAAAAACTGCTTTGGGATTTTTTCTTCATCTCTTCTGTTAACATTCTTCCAATCTGAGAAAATAACTTCGCAAGTTATAGTAAAATGTCTCACACTAATGTCTTTAAAGTAGGTTTTAGAACTGTAAATTAAGGATTTAACCTAGGAAATCCCCACACCCACTTTGCCTCCAACATCTCATTCTCTCCCTTGCTCTGTGCACTTCCCTCTGTCAAGTCACGTTGATGCACCGGTTTGGAGACTCATGCTGTAAACTGGATCACTGAGAAGTTCTGACTAACAACAGCAAAAAAAGTCTACTAAACCCAAGGTTAACTAGAGAGAAAAAAACAAAAAACAACTGTATGCATATTTTGAGTCATTCTGCACTAACTTTGGAAAAAAAAGGAAAAAAGAAAAAACACTTTAACCAGGCAAATGCATTTCCCTGTAATGAACCAGTACTTTTTAAAAAAAGGGCATCCTAGAGAGCTGGTATGGTAATGGCAATACATTTTTCTTCTCTAAGTTTCTGCTCAGGCATGTAAGAGGTACCATTGAGTATTTGTGTCAGGAAGTATTTAGAGTCATATGGTATACAGATGTCTGTGTAAACTATGGATTATTTTTTCAGGCAGAAACCAGGTAGAAGCTTGATTCAGCATTTGCTGTTGGTTATAAAGCCAGAAAAATCAATGTCAGAGAAAACAACAGGGGCTAAACATGCTGAGTTACAGTGCTCTTCAGTCTTGTTCTCTGGCTAGCTTCACAGGGATGGAAAGCCTCAGAATAGAGCATTGCAACATATGAGGGAAAACACAGATTTATGACTTTTCTTCTTTGTCTCACAGTTGTCAATACTGTTGCAGATTTATTTTAGGTCTTCTGTGGTACAGTTTCTTCATGATGGCTTGACTAACTGTGGGGCTCCACTCTGCTTTCTTTCGGGACTGCGTGGCTCAGAAGGTCATGGGTGTTTTGTGCTTGGCTAAATCCTAAATTGCTAGTGTCAGTGAGGATGAAGGGAATAACTGCAGCTGGTATGCCTTCCTTGTATATGTTTTCAGACAGGATCCCTCTATACATTCCATAAATTCTTTCAAAATCGGTTTCCATTAAACAAACCAGCATGTGCTTGGGGATTTCAGTACCCTGCTAAAAGTAATTTTCTTCCAATCAAGTTCGTTTTAAAAGGGTATGTGTTTCCTCTATTATAAACATGCTGTTATGCTTTGGAGGAGAAAGCCCCAGTTTTCCTCTCCCCACTGCTCCCTCCCCTTTTTGAGTATACCCCCTGCTCTGGAATGCAAGACTTTTTATTCATGTCTTCTTTCATTCCAAAGTTTTCTGAGTCATGCCATATTGGTGGGAACAGTGAAATCAGGCAGCGTATCATAACTTTCGCTTAACAACCACAGCTCAAAAGAGACAAAGAGACAGAGTGCAGGACTGTTTCTTGGAAGCAGGGAGTACTCAGAAATAAAGCCTTCCTCCCCTTTTGCTACATTAAGCTCATATTGTAAAATGAAAAAAAAAAAAAAAGTATGAGTTAGTGAGTAGAATAATAAAATAATCAATGCAATAAAAGCGCTTGCTACTTTATACTATCTAAACAGTTTAAATTTTTTTTTGGTGCAAAAAAAAATTGTAATATAATACTTCTTTTCTTCAACAAAAATTTACATGGACCTGCTGCGGAACTGTCATTGCTAAAAGGACCTAAATAAAAAAAAAAACAATGAAAATAGAATTTAGGAACTGGAATGCCTTTTAGTTATTATAGCCACAGAGTTCGAAGGAAAATCCAGGAAAGTTTAAACTGGGGGGGGGGGTTGGGGTTTTTTTTTGTGACCTGGTTTTGATTCTCCATAGACTTGTGATTTGGATGAGAACCATGACACTCCTTGAACACATATCTAATTTAGCCTGTAGTGTATGCCATAATATGCCTCATCAGGAAGATGTAAACACTGCCATAGAGAGTAAGAGAGGGAGCATTGAACAGAGAATGTGAAGTAACAGTTTATTTATGTTCCAGATCATGTAACTTTATTCTTTTCACATTTAGTAGCACTAATGATGCCTTTTACTAATATTAGTGTGGTGCACTGACAACAGCAGGAGGCCAATGCATTGTTTGAGAATTCAAGGACAGACAACAGAGTCTAGTGCATTTAGGGACCAAGCTTTAATGTCCAGAAATGGCTGTTAAGCAGCATCAGAAAAGTGAAAATTTTTCATGTATGTGTGGATTGCTTGAGGTTAAAAAGGAACTTTTTATTTCACATATAATGTACACATTATAATTGAAAAATCTGTAGGTCATTCTAATTGGATATACAGTGTGGGAAAGATTTTCATACCTATTCCAGATTTATCATCTTATAGTACATTTTTTGCAAGAGAATCTTTTTTTTTTTTTTTTTTTAACTTTTATATATGACTTTGAAGCTGATAGTTCTGGATTTAACAGATTATTTTTATTTTGTTTAGAACAAAAAGTTATCTAAGCAAGGATCAATGACAAAACCTCAGTATGAAAATATATGGAAAACTACAACTAAAATTCTACAGCCATATTTTAGGAAAAAAATAAATATCTCCTTTTGTGTTCCATATACTTCCTACAAAATGCCTTCCTGAGTTCTTGAAGTTGGTGTAGTTATGAAATAATTATACTTACCTGCTTTACCACACGGTTCCAATTGGCGAAAGATTCTTTATATCCTGTTCTAAACCACCTTGCTGCTATTAAGTTTAAAAGCCACTAGAACCCACCGGGTATAAAAGTAGCCATTCAAGTGCAAGGTCGTTAGGAAAACCTGAAAATCCCAAGTCAGTTGTTATGCCTCCTGTTAAGAAAAGTATTTTTAAAAATCTATTTCAAGAGCCGTGACATCTTACATGAAGCAGCTCAAAACCAAAATTGGCTGTTACTACTGAGTTAATGGTATAATAGAATCTTGGCATATCCAGACATAAAAGCAATATAATAAAAGTATAAGGAACATGGAATTTTTAAATTTACATTCATAAATTACAGGTTCATTGATTCATCTGGGAACTCTGTAACAGGTCACGATTTCCTTCTCACCAAATTTGGTTTGGTACCCACGTGGCAATTATCTCCATTCTTAATGATGGGCAGAAAATGTCTGGTTTCATTGAGCAGCTGCTAGCAGATGGTAACGCCTCATCTAGCACTCAGAAGAAGCTGACATTAGAAGGCAATATTAATGGACCCTCCCTAGTTATCAGGCTGTCCTCACCCAGTCAGTTACTAGTTTAAGGGATACCCTCATCTTCCTCTTTGTAACCATCTTCCTTTTCCCAGACCCTATGAGTGAACATTTGAAAGACATAGTGTATGTTTTCCTTTCCGTAAACTAGACAAAGGTCTTTTACCTAACACTTCTCTAAAGAATATAGTAACACAAATGGCTAACATAAATGTTCTCCTTACTAGTAGGTACAAAATAGTGGAAGAAAAAAAAATACTATAGAAAACTATTTCAAAGGACTAGTAGCTTTTTTTAGATCTTATGAATTGCTGTATCTCCACTCTGAATAAACAGGGTTTTGTTCTTTGACTTTTGAAATCCAGAGTCAGATCTTATTCTTACGTATGCTTGATTCCTTTTTTAGTCAAGGAACTCATTGCCAGAATAAGTGCTGTGTATAAGGGAAAGATTTATTAAACTAAGTAATCTAGCAGTTCAGTGAAAATACAGAATCCAACACATCCAAACCCTGAGTTATTGTATATCAAGATCTGAACTGCGCATAAAATGCCTAATTTTCTTATTAGCCTCTGCCAGTAAATAGCACATTATTAGCAGTTACATAAGCATCTTAGAACTGATCATAACAACCACTAACATAAGAAAAAAAACCCTATAGATAGTAAAAAAATGTGTTATATTTTATAATAAGAAAATAAGATATGCCCATATTATTAGGAAAAGACAGACACATAAAGAAGGTATTGTTTAAGTTTAGTGACTATCTTTGTGTAATGTATCACTTCTACCTTCAGTATTGATTCAAACTGAACTGACTCCTTTGGGTTGTATCACTCAGATGAGTTTGATCTAATCATCCTTCATTGGTAGGGAATGAGAGGGATCATGATGGATTCATCAGGGGGTATTTTTGTTTTGGTTTTAGTTCTGATAACCAAAATTGGATCCACCTGGCAGAGCATTCTTTCTGATATTTTGCATGAAATCTGGTCTATCCTTTGCATGGCTGTGAGGTTGAGGTTATAATGATTTGCTTAATAACACAAAAAACAGACATAGTGTCTGTCTTGAGAATCGTATTGTAGAGAGCTAAAAAATACTGATCAATAGCACAGTTCTCATTTACCAAAGAAACTTTTTACTGAAAGCAACCACCTACAAAATCCCCAAATAAAAGGAGTAAAATAATACTTATATGAAGAATAAGCCTATTAATATTAAGGGTTAAACTTATATGGAGGATAACCCTATTACTAAATTATTATTATTATTAAATGTTTATATTTATAGGACTCAGAGAAGAAACAGAAAAATTGAGAATTACTAGGAAACTTAAGGATGAGAAAACTATTCCAAATATAGGAACAGCCTTCAGTAGAACCCTCAGTGAGAAGTGGGGTGTGTGAAAAGGGCATGGAAGAAGGAAAATTGGTTGATGGAATGAGGATAACAAGGGAGCTCTATGGTGAGCAAGAACAGAGTTACATATGAGTGAAACTTAAACAGACCCTTAGAGATAAGGACTAAGTGTTCAAAGAAGAAAACAAGTCAATGCTGAAAGTTAATCAAGATGTGATTGCTGAACGTGGATATAATTCAAGCTGTTGCTGCCTCAGTGAACTGGAGATGAAGACGGCAGAAATGGGATGGGCTAGGTGACTAGTGACTAACCGTCACAGTCAATGTGTGTATAAAAGACAACATGGTTTTAGCACCCATTCCTACATTACTATTTTAGGATGCTTCTGACAGCTATCTCCATTAAAAGAGCTACAGCTAACTTGTTCTTTGAAAGTCTATGATGTTTAACACCAGATCCCCTATGGTGTATCCATATGAAACTCTGGCTGAGCTGACCTCAAGGACGTTGGCTGTACAGTGCTACTAGCAGTTACATTATTGATGTTTATTCACCATGTTGATACTTGACTCCAACACTGTCGTGTTTTTGAGAACTTGCCTGCCTTGGCTTGTCAGAGTTTGTGCTGACATTTTGCTTAGAGATGTACTAATGAGCTATTACTAACAACCTAAATTTGACACTGATGAAGAACACATGCTGAATTTGGCCAAAGTTTATCTTTTTTGATGCTCTTGAAAGACACAATCAGTTCTTCTGGTGTAAAACTACCAGTCTTATGGACTGCACTATGAAGGTACACTAATTTCCTTGCTTTGTTACAATGGTTTTATATCATAGTGGCGTGATGTGGAGTACATGTTTAGAATTTAAATATTCCACAAATCAAGTGGAAGAAAACTGAACAAATGTGATTATGACAAAGCTAACTTCCCTCTGACTTCCCCTCAATTGTCATGAATATACTTGTATCTTTAAGAGTCCAGTCAGCTGTGTCCAGCTGTTTTGTCAGGATACATCATTAGCAAATTCATTACATCAATAAAAAAAATTAATCTCTTTTCTTTCATGGAAATAGGTAAAAAATGAGTAAGTGTTAAAGAACTGTTTTTCATGTGGTACAATTCGTAAACATAAGAGAGTGCTATGCTACTTTAAGAACACACTAAACTTTTTTTTTAAAATAGTTTTATATTTGTCTTAAGTATAAATATAAAAAGTACAAATATAAAACTATTTAAAAAAAAAAAGTTTAGTGTGTTCTTAGACTCCTGCAAAAACCAAAGTTTCCTTTTCTGATTTCTCCTCTGCATTCACCCAGACTTAACAGGCATGTCCCTGAAAGTATTTTTGGGTAGATAAAAGAGTTTTACAGCTCTGGGGAAAATAACCTTACTATTGCTCTTAACTATCCCCTTGATACTTTCATTAAAATGTTAGACCAAACAGAATCTCTCCAGGAAATTCCTAAACTCTAACCTTTCAGGGTCAGAGAATGCAGCAGACAGTTTGTTGTCTTGAACAGTGACCTCAGTGCAGTCCTACTCCAAACAAACTTTTAGATGCTATCTATGTATTATCTCAGGGGAATTCAGTGCTAGCCCTTTGAGATCAACAGTAGCACTTTTTTGCACCACTTTCTTCACTTTCTACAAAGAATGAGGAAATGGCTCTTGAATCCACTAAGTTTCAAGTATGTTGTAATGATAGGTTCCCTTAGAATAGCTCTATTTATGCAAAAATTCTATATTGGAAATCACTTTTAGAAGCTAAAATGTGCAATATTTCATTCTATGATGTGAAAAGTTCTGAACCCAGAGCAGGTTTTATGCATATTTAGGATATTACAGGACTGCAAGAGATTTTCTGGGTCAACAAAGACATTTCTCCTGTAGTATACAACATGTTGTATAATTTCTTTCATAAATGTAGGAAATCCCTTCTTATACTAAATTTTTTAAACTTCTTAAAAGTGGGTTTAAAAGAGTCCCTTTCTTATTTCACATAAGCCATTATTAGATAGAATTTACCTCAGTACTCTCAGATGAAATGCAAATTAGAAAGCCTTGCAGAAATCACTGGCTTTGTTTTTTTTTAATGTACATAAACTTCTATGGAAAAATGGCTAGTTTGACATTTTTTAAGATCTCAGATTCTGACCATCAAAACTTACATATTGCTTATTATTTCATTAAAATTCAAGTTATGTAAAAGAAAGTTTTGCCCATATATTTATCATTTAAAAAAAAAATATCTTGGAAAAGCTGTATATAGAGAGGCAATTATTCACTGGGTTTGTCAGATACACTAAAGCCATCAAACTATTAACTATTGTTTGGATGAAATTATAGATTAGAATAATCATAAGGTTCCACAATAATAATAATAATGTATTCCTTTTGGTATAGTTCAGTTTTCAGTCAACAAAAAAGGTTGCTTTAGAGAGATTCCTGTGAATTCCTGGGGCTTCTCAGGACGGGACACATTCCAAACTTTGATCAACCTCTTCTCGAAAAATTACTCAATGACATTTCTTGCTATTTTACCCACTAGTTTCTCCCAGAAGGCCAAAACTTAAAGGTCTCTCTAGTGCTCCAGCTGTAAAAGCACATCTGTCAGTTTAAATTAGATAGACAGCTTCCTATAGTCAAGGGGCAGACTAATGCCATTAACCTTCAAGCTTTACAAGAACTTTTTGGTGTTCAGTTTTCACATGCAATACAGAGCAACTGCATTGGAAAGATGATAAATGCCATGAAGAGTCAACAAAGAATACAGTATTATTTGTGAGGGACTTTAGACAAAAATTTTTTTTAGGCTTTCATAATACTTCTAATGCTGATATAAAATTTCAAAAGTATGCATTTACCAAGTAGTAGTTTTTATAAGGAGAAATATGTTCTTTCTTGTTTACTGTAATCTTATAAACCATAGACTAGATGGGAGCAATATTCAGCTGGACGAGGAAAACCTCTTTTGAATCACTAAACCTTGCAGTGTTTGTAGTAGTAGAAAACTTATCTATGTCTTTGTGGCATTCTTACCTTGACAGCCAGATAGAAGGAAGTGGGAATCAAAACAACCTTTTCCCCCCTCCCCATTATAAGCTCTGGGCCTGAAACATACTAAACATGATAGGAGCAGCCTGAATTATCTGCATAGCAAGGAAACTTGCAATGTTGTAACTGCTGCACAGTACTAGATAAGATTATTATGCTTTCCTGTGCCTTTAATAGTTTAATAAAGTTGCAGATCCTTTGTGTCTTTTATAGACCTGCTTATTCTCATTAACAGATCATGTCTTAACAACTACATCACACAAGATGCTTATCACTGTCACATATGGCATAGATGTCATGACAAACGTGTTTTGTTTTTTTTTTTAAAAAGATACATGTGTAAGCTAATGCTGAGATAGAAATCTACAAATTATCTGTTTGGAAGAAGCAAAACGCTTACTTTGGAGCAAAGAGGGAAATGTATAACCATAACCATAGATATGTTTAATAAAGCTGGAGTTTATATATGATGTTATTATGTGAAAAAGTGTACAGAAGTAAATTGGAGAGGTTAAATAGTTTTAAGTGTTGCAGCCACCCCTTCTCTAAAACAATAAGAACATATGTAAGTTTCAGAATAAATTGATTGTATACATTCTTCTTTATTGCATTTCAGTTTGCATTTAAGTTGGATGTAATAAGTAATGAAAACAATGAACTCAGTTTTAAAAGGAGCTGATGTGCTTCTGTGAAGTGCAAAGTCTGCATCCCCACTGACTCCTATGGGATCTAAGGACATGCAATTATTTGACTGAGACCCAAATGAAAGACATGTGGAAGACAGCTTAATGCAGAATATCAGGAAAGCTGTCCTCAGGAAAAAAAAAAAAAAAAAAAAAAAAAAAAAAAGATGTGTCAATATTATAATACAAATTTTTGGGTTTATGAACCAGACATATAGTTCGGTCTTCTGGAGTGTCCTTCATTACTCAAAACCACATTTTCAAATTTGGTCTCTAATGGAAGAATTCAGATTCAATAAACAGTTGCCAGATATTTTTGGTACATACTTCTAAGACTACTCCCATGCTGCTAACACAGCATTCTTAATCGCACTGCTTACCTGCCCGATCAGGCTACTGTTGCCAACCACAGAACTATGGTCTACTGGAGATTACTAGTTATCAGAACAAGGTAAGTGAGCATTTGTTGAACAGTGTTAGTAGGAAAAGGAGAGGAAAAACACAGCAGTATAAATACTGCTTCATGATAAAACAGCATGAATCAAAATACTGTGATAAAAAAAAATCTTTTGCAAGCCTTTAAGAAACATCTAATAAAAAATACCAAATATTTCCAAATTAGAGAGATTTTGAGTCAACAAATGATGAAGTCCTTATCTTTTTAGGACCTGTCTGCACAATTTTCTTTCTCTCCACCCTTAAGCTTCTCATTGATGAGTAGGCCATATGTTTTGTAGAATGAACTTAAGAGATCCATAACGATTTGATAAAACATTGTCACTGAAGAGCCTAAAGAGACAGTTTGGATCCAGCAAGAATTGTGAATTCTGACTTCTTTTCAAGATGCAGTATAAATACAGTTTCTATCTGTAGTTTCTACCCATATTCTGTATAAGTACATGTAACTGCAAAACTTGCCTGTGCTAAACCCCTGTTATCTTGCACATTGTACTGCTGTAGCCTCTATACTCCCATTATCCATAGTAGAATCTCTTGTGAAAAGTGATCAGTTTAATGGAAATGGGGAAAGAAAATTGTTCCAGAGACAACAGAATTAGTGATCAAGTTTTAGTAGAATGGCTTTTATTATCTTGCTGCCTTTAGCTGAAGACCTTTACCTCTAGGCTACAAGGCCTGCTTACTTTTGTGACCTTCTCTCTGATCTACTTAACTTCTTCCCCCGCCCCCCCCTCCCCCCTAACACACACACACACACACACACACACACACACAGAGTAGTTTAAATATGTGGGATGTAAACTGTACTTATCTTTTCATGACTTATATGTTGGTCATTAGGACAGAGATTAAAAGGCTGAAAGAACTTAGTTTCCGTTTTCTCAGTCAAAATAGTGTATTGTATCTGGGCCTTTCTTATCTTAGGAGAGTGCTTTAGGAGAGTGCTTTAACCAGTAAGGTACTGTATAAAAGCAAAAGTGAGAGGGCATCACTATCACCTCTGCTAGACAGGTTTGGAAAGGATACAGGCAGTTATCTGAAGAGTAGGACTTGGGCTGTGACATTTGAACGGGAGAAGGCACCTCTCTGCCACACTGAGAAGAACACCTAAATATAGGAAAAGGGTTTGAATTAAATCACATTCCTGTTTTCAGATGTATGTGGGGCCAGCTGGAAGTGGCTCTGCTCCAGGTGTTGTTGATCATTTCCTATGCACTGTATAGGAACTGGGGGGCAACGGAGTGAGCGAGGCACAGAGCTGCCCAGCACTGTAGCATCAAGCTTGGTTTGTTTTGTTGTTTTTTTGGTTTTTTTTTTTCTTTAATCTAGCCTTAAATTCCATTCTAAATATTACACGGGAAAACCAGTAGAACCAGAAACTGAATCCGTATCTGTCAAGTCACAGTTCCCTGCCATAACCACAAGACCAATGCTCCCAATGAGGAGCTACAACAGACATGAGTCACTGTGGTTGTGGTTCTGCAAAGTAACATTTTACCTTCCAATTTAATAATGGTCAAATTATACTTACGTTAATTTGTACTTTTGCATAATGTTTTTTGTATTTGTCTTATAATTTTTCCCTTGTATTGTTTGTTTCAGAGAGACAAAGAAAAAGTTATTTTTAAAAGGAAAATATTACTTATAAATTTTATGTAATACATCTAGAAATGAACAAGGCAGTTTCTCACACTTCTTATGTTAATATTTAAACTTCATTATTATGATATTTCAAAAATATTATCAATATTACGTAAAGCGCATACATGTGAGTGGCTTCTCACTAGAATAATAATTTTTAACTCTTTATAAAACAGATGTTGAATACTCTTGGCATGCATAAATTTCAGCTAGATGAAATGAATTCTAAAGGCTGCACCCCACAAGTTGGACAAGGAGTTATCTGTGCTGACACGTGCTCTATAGTTTGTAATTTTTCTTTCCACTTGGAAGATGGCAGGTTTTCCAAATACAAAACTCTTGGAGACTTTTTCTAGGTGTTCATCTATTAGTACCACATATATACCACTACATGTCCCCATTAAAATAAGAAAACAGAGCTGAATTTTTGATCAGCTAAATGTTTGGACAGCTCAATTGAACAGTAAAAGTCTACGTTTACCAAGTCAGTACACAGTGGTATCTGAAATAGTAAAAGGCAGTATCTTCAACCCCACAGCGTGCTAACTGTTGGGAAATGGGCTGTCTTTTTAAGTGAAGACAGCTGACCACTAGGCACTTTTAGCACAATAGAAACATAGCTGGGTTTAGTCCATACTGAAAATATATTCTGAGTTAATTGAGTTTGCCTGTAAGCAAACATTTCTAATTCTCTTGCTAACCAAAGCAGGAATTTTTATGTGTCTGTTACATATTATCAGTAATCTTTAATGGAATGTCTTTACAGCTACGTAATCTACTAGAAGTGCCAGAGAAGCCTGTCCTTTTGCCCTCTTATTTATACCTGATTGCTTTAGAATCATTAACCGACTAATGATACTAAAAACTGTGGTAGGTCAAACTGATACAAGGGTATTCTGGTACCTCTTCAAAAACAATTTACAGATTGCCTTCAGATCCCTCCTAGTATCTTCTTGTAAAGGCCACACTGAATCTCAGAAGAAATGAAACATGGCAAGTGTGTTTGGTGGAATTTAGAAATCCTCCCAAGCATTTGCTACTCAAATGATGTTTCAGCCTATAAATACATATCTGTTTTTCAAGGAGGAAATCCCAAATGGTCCTTAAAGAGAACCAGTTTCTATGTAGTTAGAATCAAACCTCACCCCCAACCCCCATCCTGCCCTGCCCCGTAAAAATGTATTATTTTTGTTTCAGAAATATTTTGCAGTTCCAGTCTGAACAGGGCTCTGATGTACTATGCAATCTGTAGAAATAAAGTGTACTTTCTGTACGTAGAATAATTTTACTATCCTGAGTAAAAAAACAGACATTTCAGTGGTGACCAAATACACACAATGGAAACCCAAATGCTTCCATACTATACAAGTGGGTTTCCTGAAGCTGTTCCTTACGTTCAGTACCCTTTCCTTTTGTTCACTCTTCTCCAATGCTCATATCATCTGACTGTGAAAGAAGTTATTTTATACTAAACTGTAAAGTTTTATTTAGATAGTATTATGCTTCCATATTATACTGAAAGTGAAAACAAAACAGACTCCTGCTAACTGAATCCTAAAACATCCCAGAATACCACAAAAGCCAGCACCGCACAAAAATGACTAAAAAGTTTTAAACCTGCACATTTCAAGTGCTCTCAGGCACTTTTCTTTCTCTAGCAGGGGAACCAGCAAGCAATACAGTTTACAGTTCAATGTGTTAATCTGTTACATTCAGTACAGGCAGTAGTTATGCTAAACTGTGGTAACAGAAAATTAAGCAACCAGTAGCGTGCTCCAAGTTGAATTCAGGCTTTGCCAAAATTAATGTACATATTTCAGCATATTTTGGCTGTACACCAAACCTGAAACAATTTGTGCTGGATTATTATTTGTTGAATTAATCGTGTTATCCAGCTACAGCTTTATTTTCTTTAAATGTAAGTTTGCATATTTTCTTTTCATGTAATAAAGTATTACATATAGTATAAAAATACCAGAATATGAGATAGCATCACTTGGTGTTATGTAATGTTCTAAACTTAACAGTTTCTTTCATAAAGAATAGGAAAAGATTTATCTGCTGTAGGAGTCTAACTCTATAAAGCTCAATGGATGTCTTTTGTATTCCAGATGTTTCACATGCATTTCTGTATTGTTAATATAGAAAGCCATTGTTTCATTGACATATTATGTAAATCATTTACACTCTGTATATATACAAAAAGAATTATAAATTGCACAAGGTATATGATATATATATATATATGATATGTGGTATAGAGAATGTAGAATACAGTACACAGTATATAGACTATGGTATATATAGATATTATATAGGTTGATGCAAACCTGCTGAAGTGAATAGTTCCTGAATGAAGCTTCCTTAAATAAAATTTATTCAAGGTCTTAGACAAAGAAGACATGCATGGTGCTTAGAGATCCCCAGGGTCAACAGATGAAAGAAAAGGGAGATTTCATGATCAGAATTCCTTGATATTGGTATGGGCTCCTAACAAAATCAGATTAAATCCCAAATGTAATGGACATTTTCTGATCTACATATCTCTTATATTAGTCAAAATCCCGGGAGAAGTATTTAACACGGACTGTAGCCCATGTAAGGTGACCAAGCATAGAGCAAAAATTATATTAACTACTAGCCAATGGTGAAGGCATGAAACCAAAGACAAGTATCTTTACACTCAACAAA
The DNA here is from genome assembly GCA_035590215.1 of Microhierax caerulescens. Taxonomy (NCBI): domain Eukaryota; kingdom Metazoa; phylum Chordata; class Aves; order Falconiformes; family Falconidae; genus Microhierax; species Microhierax caerulescens. The sequence goes on from JAVJGJ010000001.1 coordinate 1,102,312, forward strand.
AATAATAATAAAAAATATCAGAAATTGGACAAGAAAAGTAATTCTCCCCCTTTGCTGAACATATGACGAGTTTTATTAAACAGAATGAGAAACATAGTTACCTAAAACATCTTCATGCTGCCTTGCCTATTGCTGAATGACTAGGCTGTTCTGCTGGCACGTGAATTCTCTCAGGTTGAAGACATAATAAAGACAACTTGCAGTCACAGGTCAGCCTGGTGAACTAAGTTAATCACCATATTTAATCTTAAAAACAAACAGGAGGCATTTCTGCCCCTGCACTCCAGCCTTTATTTGATTCTTACTGTTGCTGTCCAAAAAAAATCACAGGTGATTCTGCCTTGTTCACCAGTCAGGACTGGTCACAGATGCCTCTTTTTCCTTTTCTTATATCAGTTCATGGTCTCATTTTTCGCTCCTCGCAGTTTCCACAGAGCTCCTGCTAGCTGCCTCCTGGAATGAATGGTCTAGCAGGCACCTTTGGCCTTGGCTCCTGAGTGCTGCTCTAGAGTTGGGAACAGACACCTGCAATGCCACTATCCCTGCCTTTGTTCCAGTGGGAAGCACCTTGCATGTGACTTTCACTTCTGGTACAATTCCACGCCTTTTATCAACCCATCCCTTTCCACAACGCGTTCTCTGCTGTTGCTGTGTGAGGAGTAACATCTATTAATGCCTGTGCAGTCCTAGATTATTTCTTTTTTCTGGTGCTTGAGGAGAACTTGCCACGCTGTGCAGTCTGATGAAAAGTTGCATAGGCTGGTAATTTACGTTTTCATTTGTGATTTAGAAGGCAAAGTTCCAGTCCTAGTTGTGTCTCATGCTGTTGTGTGGCCCCGAGGCAGTTATTACTGCCATGGTCTTCTGTTCTGTGACCTGCAAAACTGACATCTACTGGTGAGGGAGGTTGTGCTGTGTGGGTGGACAGTTGAAGAGAGGAAGAAAGTAATAATATAATAAAGAAAAGCTTAACAAACAGACTGACATAATTAGGAGACCCTACTGTTACGGTGCAGACTAATGACTGGCAACCTGCAGAGTAGGGAACAAAGTTCCTGCTGGGAATATCATCACAGCCCTGGGATGTATCTGTTGGAAGCATTGCTTCATTTTTTATTGGAAGCTTTACCTGAAGAGATCATCAGAAAAGTGGGACTACAAAATCCCACTGGCTCAGTATGACCTCTGCTGGCCAGAGTCCTGTGGTAGCAGAAAGCAAATGTGCAACTCAGTTGTAACCTTCTAAAGGTTAGCATGGTCATATGTTAGCCTTGAGGAAGAGTCGATTAATATCCCATACCTTTGTAATAAATTTCAGACCTCAGCTGAAAATTTATGGCACTTGTTGGTTTAGAGTACGAGGAAATTTTTAGTGAAATAGACAGCAAAATCTGACCTGAAAATTTTACTTTTTAAAATCGAATATGTTCAACGAGTACATATAGAGTATTTTTACACTGCACTTAAAATCAGCAATTTGATAAATCACTACGAGTATTGCAGCAAGCTATGGTCACTGTCAACAAACTATTAAACAGAACTAAATATTTTTAATTGTCAGTAAATAAAAATACCTCTTTCACTTAGATAGTGAACCCTTCCTGCTGTACTGGAGTTTGTATCCTATGCTTCTGTTGTAGGTATTTTGTGCACAATAAATGATTGCCCGCTCCCTTACTTCTTCAAATCTGTGTAGTTTTAAGACCTCCTTAAACTTTTTGGAGCTGTGAATAACCAAGTCACTTAATAGGGAAATTGAATGCATTGTCAAAATGTTACGGTGAATTACGAAGTAATGGTAATTGTGCTTCCTTCATTGTCACTCAGTATTTAATATTTCATTTGGTAAGTACTGATCACATCCTGGCAAAAGCTAGAGAAATGTTTCAACTACATACAAAAAGAAAATTGCTTTGACATCTTCAACTGCTAATCAAACAGCGCCAATGCATAAAGCTTATGGATTTTCAATCCTCTGACTCATTCCTGCATTAAGACTAATTGGTGAAAGAAAAATAAGCAAAACAAAGAGAAATGACTGGAGTGAGGTCAGTAGCTTCTGTCTCATTATGAGGAGGTTTATTAATTACTGAAGGATAAAATTTCATCTAGGGTTTAGATTCACAGAAAAGTTAAGAGAAAGATCACAAATGACCTAGCTGTGTATTTAAACCTTTTTGGTTGAAATTTACTTCAAAATTTCAGTCTCAGGGTCTGACCTGAGGGTGCCTAAAATCACTGAATGTGTAAGTTTCTGTGGGAGGTGATAGCTACTCAGTGAGAAATTTGGGGTTTTGGCACACCTAGAAATGGCCAAAATGTAATTGAGCAAGCCGTTGCTGAAGAGGTGGCAAAAGAGCTCAGTAAACTTGCAACTGAATTTAATTTCCAGGTAGAAACGTATTTGGCTAATAGATGATGGAAAAGGCAGTTTGTGAGCATGTTTTGACTGCAGTGCCAAGTCTGATGTGTAATCTCACTGAATTACTGAGCATTATGCAGAACTGCCATTTCTAATGAGAGAGCTCAGGCACACTTCACTGCAGGATTCTGGATTCTCATCTAAACAGGCACCTAAATTATGAACAGGATAAGAGGGAGATGTCTTCTCAGCTTTGCATGTCTAAATGTGCAGCGTGCAGGGCCTTGCAGTTATTAGTTTGCATATCAGAACCAACAGTATTGTGCTGGGAATAGCTTGGCACCTGACTTAATTAGCCTGGATTTTCAGGTGAAGTACGCATTGAAATGGATATCCTCCTTCAGTTATGTGTCTGCACCTGGGACAGAATCTTCTCAGGGTCAAATCTGGGCCTCACCCCATAATGGAGTGGTCTTTGCTGCTCCTGTTCTACTTTACATAGCATTCTGGTCAATGCATGTGCTATAATGCCTCCTGTTACGGTATCTACATGAGCGTGAGAAATTGAGATTCTGATATACACTGGCATACCTAGGCCAGTTTGGGACAGGTAGTAACAGAACACAAACTACAAGCACTCAAGCTCTAGGACATGCAAGGAAACAGCAAATTAAGGCTCTTGAAGAGTGTACACTGGCTGGTCACATAAGAGAAAGCCTATGCTGCCCTCTCTTCGTTATTATTGATAGTCACAATAGCTAGATTAAGATACGGTAGTGTCTTCCCAACTTCATTCAACTATTTACCTACAGCTTTGCACCTAATTCTTCATCATTAAGGAAGGTCGGATGTATAAATCAGATTCCATCACAGCTGGGTATTTTGGCAGTAAGATACGCAATGCTTAAACTTTTGTGAATCTCGTCCTAGCTCCACAACCTTGTTGCTGATGCACTGAGTACCACTTGAATATTCCAAGCCATGCATAAGCCCAAACAATAAGTGTTTGATAGTGAGATCCTGTTCAGCAATTTCAAGACAAACCCCAGTCACTTACTAGTGACTGGTTAGAGTCACAGTTACCTATTCTAAATAGTTCTTGGTTACACTTCATTCTGTTTTATCAACTTGACAAAAAAGAATTAATTCAAAAAAATATTGAGAAATTAAAATTTTGGTAGATTTAAATGAACGTATTTTATCAGTAAAAGAATTCAACAATTACTATACAGAAACGAACACATGGGACTACAGCTGACTGATGCTTGTGCAGCAGCTAATAGGGTTAAATTTTTGTAGTGGAATTTTAAAGAATGTGAGGGATAATCTTTCCCTTTAAAGTAATCTTGGAACATAGAGACATTAATCTCATACTTACAGTATCCAGCAGCTTGTTCCTTGGTAGTAATTAATAAGCCTTCTTTTCAGTTGCTGCTAAAATTAGCTTAGCCGTGGTTTCCAACTACATGCTTGCATAATTATGTTGGTTGATGTAATGTAAATTATAGCACTCACAAAAATAATTACTATTTTGTAGCATGATATCAAATATAATATCTTTTTACTGTTTGACAAAAGACCTAATCAATGCAACCATTTTTCCCAAGAGGAGGCGATATGCTGGTACTCAGAAAACTGACAATGCAACATATCACTGCATTCCACATCCACAGGAGAGCAGTCTGTGATGTATGTTATGATGTCATGATGTTAGATAAGCAAACAAGAGCTGTTTCATTCAAGTGCTTAGAAAATTTTGTTCATTGTCTCACCCCTGTTTATGACACATGTTTTTATCAGGCATAATGAAATAGTCACGTTGAACACCTTAAATTGGCAAAACATTAGAGCAATTGCCTTTGTAGGCACACTGCAATATGAATTCATGAAATGAGATAATTTTGTGTGTTCAAAATAATTCCCTAGCAAACAGAAAACAAAACTTTTAACCTAGTGTAGATAATTAAGAGTTCATATGACATTTTAAAATGAGGAATTCAAACATTATGTGTTGGTCCAAGAATTTTGATTATATTATGATTTACACAGTTTGATATCATTATAAGAAAGGCCAATCAAGACATCATAAATTATTTTTTTTATTTAAGACTATGATCAAATCAAGTTTGTAATTCAGGCATTGAAGTGATGTTGCATACTCTCTTGTTACAAGGGTTCCACTGGCATAATTTTGTCTGTAATATTTGAGTGTTCTTCAGTAAGAGTGAGTGCCCATCCTCTACTGGTAGGACCCCATCCACTATAAATAAATACACCTCCATTAGCAACCTCTCTTGTCATACACAGTTTCTTAAAAACAGGCAAAATGAATAGCAGTGACTATGAAATCTAGGACTACATTTTCCTTTCACTTTTTAATACGTGTTGTGATAAGGCTGTTCTATAAATCACTGGCTTCTCTGTCTCTGCTGCAAGGCCAACACACTTCTATGAACACATAGAACTGAGCATAGAGAAAGGTGCTTTAAAAATGTATTTTCAGTACTCCTTTAGTTTAATTTTTGGAACTGTGTGTAACACAGATTCTATCTGAACTACTGACCTTCTCCCATAACAATGAGTGCAATGTTTCGTGTCAATGTTATAAGAAGTTTGAATTCCTTCTAATAAAAACAGCTCTGACTTTTCTATTCAAACATATTTCAGAATCTGAACTTCATGTTCCTACTTGAAAACATAAGTAATGTGAACAAATATCTTCCTATTCTGTGGGGACTGGGATTTATGATAAAAGAGAAACAGGCACTACGCACAATGTGTGCTCCATGCATAAAAAGGGAATAGTCAGCTAAACCAGTGTAGTGATGGAAAACAGGGTGGCCTTTGATAGATGGGTGAGTATATATTTCTTCATCATGAGAAAAAGAAAATTATGGAGTTGTTGAAAGATCTGTAAGTTCTAGCACTAAAATTTGTTTCAGCTCAATACACATCAGGAATGCAGTGTACTAACAAATTGTAAAAAGAGATGGAGGAATGAAAGGAAAAAACAAGGTCTAAGTTTACTTCCAAAGGCTATGGACTAATTTTGTTTTAACTCTGACATATTTCTCAGCCTGTTAGTGCCCCAAAATGTCATAGTATTCTACCAAGAGATCCCCAAAGCAGCATAAAGATTATTATTCATTTAAGTGTCACAGAATATTAATATTTTAATTTAAAACTTTCTATAATTCAGCCTAATGATTTATTTCCACAGAAGAATATCTAAATGCTCAAAATTACTTAGGTACCTAAATCCTGTCTAGGCACATCATTCCCTTTTTCGCAATGTGCCTAAATATCTTAGGTTTTTATTGAGGACACAGGCTTTACATTTTTCTGTACATCATTCTTCTATTGTGTATGAGTACTTCCTATGTGAAGTATTTTTACGTTATGTAAACCTGAAGAAAGGTTCCCGTTCTTTAGCACTTAACATCTACCTTTTTGCTTAAGAGTATTCAGAATATATTTCATAATGACTATTTCAGTAAACATTTGATTTCAACATCAAATAAGTAAAATGAAATGGTAAAAAAGTTAAAGTTAACCACTCATCCTTTCCAAATACAGATACTTTAAGGCAATGACACTTAAACCCTTATGACTGCCAAATTAGTTTATGGATGTAAGATCAAAGCAATTTCAAACTTGATGCTGTTGAATTCAACTTGTTCTTCAAAATAGTTCCTTATCTTGGATTTCTGACATCTTGTACAAGACTATTGCATAAGCTTAGTTACTTATCTATTTTTTTGTCATTTTGAGTGGATATCACAGAAAAATATCTACCCTGACTGTGGTTCATTTGGCACCAAGTGAAAACTGTAAGAACTCTTCAGATGGTAAATTGTGATAGGGGCACTTTCTCTTAGACTATAATTCCAAAGAATGTATTCACCCTAGTATCTGATATTTGATTCTGTATCTGATACAGATTTAAAGAATGTCCTGAGAACATCTAATGTGAATGGGGGTCAGCTGGACAACTATTTTACAATTCTAGGGATCAAGTATTAAGTATTTTCTACTCAAAATGTTGCTATGAAGTAAACATATTCTTCTGAACCTGACCTATTTCCATTTTATATTTGTAGACTGCTTTTTTGATAAACTTTGCATAACTAACACAGATGTTTCGTATCTTCAATAATTTGATGACATATAATTTCTTGGACCTATAGTTCTCATTACAGTCTGTACTTTTTAGGTAATGATTGTATATTATACTTACCATCATTTTTAAATTTAACTTTGTAGGAAGAGAACAATTTATATGATTTATCTGAGTATGAAAGGATATCTAGACTCACAAAAAATTAAAATACAGACTGAATTTGCATGATTTATGAGACTTTCAGTGTTCCTATTTACATGAATACTACCTATATTTTCTTGGGTTTTTTATGAGACTAGCCAGCTATGTAGGTTGAACTCTACTCTCAATTATACCAAAGCAATCCAAATTTCACTAGATGAAATCACAGATTAAAAAAAAAAGGAAAGCAGAATCTAAATTATTACTTCCAGATAAGGAAATTCCTTAAAATTATTCCCTTAAATTTTAGATCTGGAAATATGACCTCTTCCTATTCTAAGAAAGAATCGCTATTTCTTGGAAACGTTATCTGGCCTGGTTTAACATCAGCCATATCAGCCACAATCTTTCAGCTAGAAGACATTCTGCAGTGGGGGAGGAGTCCAAAATGTTGTGTGAGTAAGAATGCACAGTATTTCAGTGATTCCTTTTCAGTAGATCCCTCATTTTCTACTCTCCAACAAGCAGAATTTTCCCGAAGGAAATCAAGTATCTTCTGTTATTTTAGGGCACGCACAAGGTGATGAACAAATCAAATAGAATGTTTCACAGGGTAAAATTAGATCTCAGACTTGATTTTTAATACCATAGATGCAAGCTTTAACTTAGCTACCTGATACGCTAATACCTGATAATATTAATGGACATTTTATAAGACTGTAGATCTGAACAAAATTTATCAAAATTATTACTTTCCTGAAAGTGAAATGGGTATTTTTGAAACTGACTGTTAGTGTGCCAAATCTGTGAGTTTCACATTAGTTATATGATGAACATCCCACATAATTAGCCATAGGCCTGTTTGGAAATCTGTCTGTTTAAGAAACTGATTTAATGCCTTTCATGTTATTTACAAAGTGTTGTCCACTTCATACTTGACATTATATGCATATAAAATAAAACATGACTGTAAATTAGGCTCAGTAACAAATTCGCAAAATAAATTTCATATACACAGAAAAGTGACTTGACCTTTATTATTGAAGACTGATGAGTTTTTCCATCACTTACTCTTGAAAATATCAGCCTCACAGATGGGATGTTTTTTCAGATATTGAAAATTATCAGATACTTTAATTACTTCCTGTATCTCCAAATTTTTTCTCTCAAAACATTTTAATGACTGAGCGTATCGCCTTTTGGCTTTTATTCAGAAGCTAGAAATAATCCAGAAGTTTATTTATAAAGTTTGACAGCTTGCCTCCTTATGACCCATGATTTGGCAAAATGATCTGAAGAATTAGCTTTCCCTAGATAAACAACAAGATGCCTGCCACCTAAGAAAATCCTCCTGGGAAGATGGATTTTCTTTAAGGAAAAGTTAGAATAATTCTGTTCTGACTAGCATATTATAATGACACAGTTCAAGATATCTGTTAAAACAGGAGTACACACTCTTTAGCTGTCTTAGCACAGTATGTGATCTGATGTTTAAAGAGAACTTTAAAAACTGGAATAAAATCTTAATTTACATAAGCTGACCAATTGTACCCATAATTTTTTACACAGTATTTCCCTAAAGGCAAACTTTTGAAAGCAATCTTCTTTAAGAAAATAATCCAGATATTTTGTAGAGGTGCATGCTTAAAATGCTTGCTTCAATTTAACAGTTAACTGATAGATCTTGAACATTCTGCTAGCACTACTTTGTTATTTATGTAAATAGTATGTGTCAACAAAATATGTTAAAACCATGAGAAAAAGCTAAATGGTACTACAGTAGATTTTATACTGCTCATAACTCTCTCATATCATTAAGCCAAAGTTGCTAATATAAGAAAGCATTCCAATTTCCCTAAATTATGAATCTTCTATGGCACATCTGTCAGAAAATTTAGATATGAGGAATAATTTCCAATGTGTTATGTATTGCAAGATGACATGGTGCATTCAATCAGACAGACTAGTGTTCTTTTATATGATAAAAAGTATTTAAGCTTAATTCTCTACTTAAATAATTTGTGAAAATAAACAGTAAAATAATACTTCTCATAACCCTTATTTTCAGACTAAAGACGGTAGTGATTTTGAAGTGTCTAAGAATCTTCAGGTTAAATTTTATATCTTATGAGAATTTTGGCATAGTGCAGTGAATTTTTAATGGTGTCAATATTGTTATTGTTTCTAAAATAGTCTTTCATAATGAAGCACCAATAATACTTATAATTTCTGGAAATGAACAACAGAATTGCTTTAATCCACACATCAGTAATTCCCAAATTCAATATTTTTTATACAAAATAAAGATGACAACTCTTCCAAGAGTTTCAAGAGTGGTCCATAAAGTCTTGGAAGTCTTGGATGTGTCTGTATTCTGACCCATGAAAAGACTGGATTTGGCAAGATGATCTGAAGAATCACCTTTCCCTAGAAACAAGATGCCTCCTACCTTAGAAAATCCTCCTGGGAAAATGGATTTTCTTTAAGCAAAGGTTAGAATAATTCTAGCATAATATAATGACACAGTTAAAGGTACCTGTTAAAACAGAAGTACACAGTTCTAGTCTTTTCCAGTTTTTGATATAATATTAAAACATGATGTGCGTAAACAAATACCTTTCAAAACATGCCAAAGTGGTTCTTTTCATCCAATAGCCCAATCCAATTTGTACTTTAACTCTACTACTATCAGACAAAGATCAAGAGTCTAAATCTAGATCTGTTATCCATCACTGAAAATTCTTAAGGTTACAGTATTTTTGGGATGGGTTTCGGATGTTTTGAGAGCTGTACATTTTGAAAGCCCTAGCGACATTGCTACTGACAGTTGTTGCCAAGCATTCAGTGGGAAGTTGGCATTTATTTTTTTTCCCAAGGCTGTATAAATTCCTTTTTGTCTTGCTGTTATCTCAGAAAAATATTGGTATTAGTGAAAATTACAATAATGAGGGACTGCAATATACTTTTTTTCTCATTTTATTTTTTATATCAGTTTTGTGGTTTGGGCTGGGGTTTTTCTTGTTGTTTTTTGGTTTGTTTTTTTTTCTGTTTATTTTCACATTACTTACTATATTTTGCTGTTCTGCATAAAATGTGATAAATTTAGGCTCAGTATTACTTAGCATGATATGATGAGTATCTACCCGTAAAATATGATTATAGTCAAGCTCCAAAATAGATGCCTATTAATTAGGGATATACACCTGTCTACAGTACTGAAGTAATCTATATGATCTATATTTAAAATACACACTGCATGAATGTACATAATTGAATATAATAGGAGATACACTACTACTATGTACCTATTTACAGACAACTGGTAAAGTTAGGGAAAGTGAAAGCTGACTCTTCAGAAAGTATATTCTTCTATATGCCTATCTGTTTTTTAAGTCTTGTCTTTGCTTTCACCTGCATTTGTTTATTGTGACTAGCAAAACTGCTAAGGCATTTTCCATAAGTATGGTGTTTCCTTGGGTGCATGATGTCACAAGTTCTCCAATTTTCAGGGGAGTGTACAAAATTAGACCATTGAATACTGGGCTTCTAAAACACAGTGAAGCTATTTGATGGCAAAAGCATATATACAGAGGTGATTTTTGGATACTTGGTATAAAAGATCCAATGCACAGTGATTATCTCTAAGTTAAATGCTGGACTTACTGGAATGTGTTAAAGGATCAGAATGAAATGAGGAAAAAAAGGAGAGTTTTCTTATGATTATTTTAAACAAGGGTACTCCCAATTAACTACACAAAAATCCTAACCAAAGCATGGATTACAATATTAATAGATGAGATATTTAATAACTGTGTTTTATTTGCAAAAAGAGCTAGCTTCCAGAGACCCTGGTTACTTTTCTCAGAGCCAGAAAAAAATGTCACCTCTTAGCAGGATGTCCCCAAAATTACAGATAGAAAAAGTGTCCTGGGACTTCTAATTCATCTATATCAGCGTTCTTATAATTCTGTATCTGACCAAGCTTGAATGTTCTAAGGATGGGATTTCTGTCTCGTAGCTCAAGGTCCACTTTATAATAATGATGAAGTCAAGACCTAGAAATAGCACAAAGCCTGTGCAATTAGTTGTAGTTAAAGGCTTTTTTCTTTAAATAATGGGGAATTTATTTTGACACCAAATAACATTATTTGTATTTCATGCATGTTTAACTTTGGGGTAGAGCAGCTGAATTAGAAAAAGAAACAACTATTGCCTATTCAGAACATATTTTCCTTTAAATTATATCATTTTTTTTAATTATATACAAATATTTTATTTTCTAAGAAGAGATTTGTTATTTTGTTTAATAGAAAAGCCCAATAAAATCTAAATGAAGCATTTATTGTTGGAACATTTTTCATGGAACAATTGATGCTATTTCTAGTGGGGAAAACTGACAAATCACAGTTACATTTGGAATGTATATATATTTTAAAATTGGATTTCAAATATTTTTTCCATGTTCCTCACTTTACATGAGACTTGCAGTCTAAATTTCACAAATAAAACTTGTGCTAACACTTGTGTTTCAACGATTTGTTATCTCATTTCCTGCCTTTAATTTCAAACAAATTTTTGCAATAAGTAGTCTTTGGCAGCATTTTGCAGTAGCTAATTTGTTTCTGCAAATACTAATTGAGAGATCCTGTGGATAAACCCCACAGTAAATAGCTGATAATCTCAACTACCTGTAAAGTATTTGCTGTGAAATTGTTTGCAGAAAGATTTTGATGTCAACATGTTTCTTTCTGGATATTTTGCTTTACCTAGGATATTTTTTTCTGATTCAGAAGGCAAGCCTAAAACACAGAGAACATCTATGTGTAGGTGTGTTTTTCAGTCACCGATACATCAATGTGTATTTTCTATAGAAAACAACCAGTTTGGATAAAATACAAACAAACTAAAAATGGAAAACAAATCCTTTTCCAAAGGTACCTGAATCTGGAACAGAGCTGCTTAGATTAGGCTGAACTAGGCTGAAAATGAATATTTTATTTATCTCTAGCAAATATTACTGAATCATTGTAATGTGTGACACTATTACAACAGTATGTGCACATTCTCTGTAACAATATAATATATGAAATGTGTTGGAACAATGCTTGCATCCTACACAATAACAAATTATAAGTAAAGCTGAAACCGTGCCTTGATGTTACTACAACAGCCGACGAAGTCTTTCTTTTTTAAAAAAAAATAATTAATTTAAATGTGTCTTTAAATTGTATATCTAGCAACACATGAGACCTTGCATGCTTTATTTGCTTTTCACACTGTCCTCCTTTAGGTAATGCAAATGTGTGTTGTGCATTTTTCCATTAAAGGATGGCTTTTCCATTCCACTGTAGGAAACAGTTGTAGGAGCTAGGCACAAGAATTCAGCAAATTATTTTAAACTAGACAGTGCTGCCTTGAACACAGCTATACTTAGCATGCCTAAATATCTGAATATTTAGAGATTCCAAATAAGACAAGAGTCCTTTCCTATAGTCTAGACTGTTTCCATGATCCTTCCAAAGCATTAATTGTTTCTAAAATAAGATCTTTTCAAGGACATCTAAATAATTTCCTGTCACTTCCATATCTGACTCTTACCAGTACACCAGTACTGAATTCAGTTATCAGCTGGGAAATGCAGACATACTAAACTTCAGTCTGTGCTAGGAGATATTCTGCATGTTGTTAGAATGGGACAATACCAGAAATGATATAAACATTAATGGCAGAAATATGAAGCACTTAAGTTATTTATTCAGCATGACATTTGTAATGAAATTTTTGTTTTCTGTCTGGGTAGTAAATGCAAAGCCAGACTTTTTCAGTACTTCAGCCAATGTTACAGGATCTTCCCTTACAGAGTTTGAGAGCCATTCTAGCCATAATTCTTTCCTAAACAGAAAAAAATTCACACTACGGTTGTCTCCAGATATTTTGTACCTCCAGTGACAACTGGCAAAGTCCAGAAGAAGTAACTACAAATGGCATTCTGTGTGAGCTGCTCTGAGCAGCTGTTGGCTTTGGTGGGGTTTTTCCTCTCCTGAAGGAAGAGGAACAGCTTATGGAGGGAGAGGGAAAGAGCACTGAGGTAATTGAAGGAAAAATGGACGTGTCATTAATTAAAGTTGACATTACTCACTTTGAAAAAGTGTGATCTATAAAAGATGAGTAGATTTGATGCCAAGACTATGGCTAATTGGTGACTGCTCTTATACACACAAGAGCAAGAACAGTGTCTGTGACAGCAGACACCTCTATTTAGGCACCCAGATCACTCCCATGGTATTTTAACCAATATTATTTTAAAAGGAGTGTTGTGTTTTTTTTTAAACAGTCATTATCTTTTTAATTTTCATGAAGAGACATCCATCAAAACACATCGTAGCTAATTAAAATTTCAGTTCCTGGGCTATAAGGAACTAGCTAACGGCTTTGAATCTAATATCTAATAATTTGCTTGCTGGGTCCTCACATTCATTTATTAATTCACAATGCCTGTCTTTAGACTTGATCTAAGACATTTGATTTCCAAACAAAACAGATATGAATCTGAATATTTTTATGTAAAGTTGTTCAGAAACACACAGTTGTCCACTAATTTTGATGCAGGTATCTATCACTTAGTGAAATCAGTAGATGCTGTATTTCACATAATTAGATGCATTAAGAAGGATCATCAAAACTGTCTGAATGTGCAATCTCTTAAACTGACCTAGAAGTAGGATCCAGTCCTAAACCTGTACACTCCTTTCCTGGGAGCAAGGCGATACATTCCAGTTTTCCTTGTTTGTGTTTGTACAGGCAGAAGGCAATCCCAAAACAGAGGGAATACACAGAAACATACCATTCTTGGATAAGAAATGACCCAGTTAAAATACTCAGGACATAGCTTCAAATCTGTATTTTACCTAAGTGAGACAGGAATTTCAGCTGAGGTCATTTACCTGACAGAAAGTGTCTTCACTGTAAGACCTTCTAGGTATTCTGGACTTACAGTACGGCTAAAAGTAAATATAGTTGACCAACACATAGAGAAAAAAAAAAAAAAATCTGGTTTTTGTGGTTAGAACATGCCTACAAAATTGAGTCTGCTGAGGAAGGTGTTTAGGCTGGGAGTCATTCTTTGGAACTGAGCTTCAGCTAAGGAAATGGCAGGCTGGAACCAGAACTGATGCATTGAACACAAAGTCACGGGCAAAAACTGAAATGCAGGGAGAATCTACCTGCCTTTGGAGAAAGGTGGCAGTTAGTGATATCAGTTATGCCTAAATGGGTAGTTAAGTGCCTAAAGTGGTGTATATTATCACTAAAGTACTCTTGAGGATCCTGGCTGAGTGAATATCCAGCTATACATCTATCTCCAGGTATCTTCTAACTGAAACATTGTTTCGTGGCAGTTTTATTTTGGTCATATTTTGACTTTATCTGTTCTTTTCTCAGGCACAGTATTTGTTCTAGTAAACTCTGATAAAAAGAGGTCAGCTGCATTGTTTATGTAACTTCTATTTCTGTCTTATTCATGTTCCAACACTACCATTACACTTTGCAATACTTGAGCACAGGATTAGGAATTCTTGGTTTCTGGCATTTCTCTTAAGCTTTTTGACAGTAAGAAAAAATCAAGTAGAGAGTCTGGGGGGAGGTCAACAGTTTGCAACTTTGTAATTATTTTATCAATAATAGCACTGCAGTTTTACTCAGATTAACATGTCACTAGCTCCATCAATCTAAAATGCAACCCCTTTTAGGCATTCCTCATCAAGTAATCAGAAAATACAAAAAAGATATATATTTATATGTACATATATGCATTTTGGCAACCTTTAGCAAAGTAACTGAAAGCCAGTGGAAAGAACTTGTGTCTGCTCATTACAGCTAACAAATTCTTTATGCTAAACTGTTGTTTGCATTCATTCATTTATAGAATATATCTGGTGCCAGTTTGACTATAGCAACTATTTTAAAACAACCTGTACACGTCAGGTTTATGTATGGATCCCATGATGGTAAATGTCTGGCTATTTCTTCATCTTTATTATAGTCACTCTTCCAACATACCTTTGAAATAGGTATCACTATTAATCCCCTTTTTATACAACACAGAATTTACAGATTACATACACAAAGACATTGGACTTCTGAGCTGTTGGCACTGTAGCATTTGTCTTTTAAAATCCCATGCAAACACTGCAGCAATTAAAGAGGCAAGTCAAATGTATGACAAGAGTCCTCTTATTCATTGTGGAAAAGGTTCTTTCTGTACTTCTTACCTATTCTGGTCATAGGTAATTTAGTCTGCTTGTGTACTGAAATTCATATATGCACTTCAGCTGAATGATTCCAGAAAATTAAAAGCCAAATATTTAAATAAGTAATTTATGCTGTGATCTGCTTTACTGTACCTTGCAAGTAATGGTGCCACTTGCATGTGAATTTTTCTGTACGAATGCTTTTCTGGTGCTTTTAAATATTTTAAGTTTTGATGATAAAGTAGTATCTCATTTTCTGCAAAATGATGCATATTCTTTTTGTACAGTACATAAACATTATGAAAGGCCTTGGTTATATTTGATGCTTTTACTGAAAAAAAAATTGCCTCATAACTCACTTGACTATCTTGCCTTAGCTATGGTAAATACCCAGTTAATTCATTTCACTATTGTATTATGTTCCTTTGATTATCTGAATAGTATTTTCCACATTAGTTCCATACAAGCTGGGCTCTGAACAACTAGACTTTGTCTAGTTGGCTCTGAAATGAACTACAGAGCATAAAACCTGTATTTTCAAGGAAAGGACATGAATATTTGAGGGAAAAAACCCTTGAATTTACAACTATACAGAAAAAGGTATAGTTGATGCACTGAATAAAGAACTAATCTTATCAGCAAAATCTTTATACTCATTTTTGTACAGCCTTATATTTGTTATTCCATTAACTGCATTCAAAAGAAGGTATTTCCCTAAAAAATAATGGAGACAACATAAATTAAAAAATAATTATGCACAATAAATTTTTCACAAAGATTTAATTTGAAACTGGAAACATGTAATAATTAGCATTTCAAAAACATTTTATTCTCTGGACAGACTAGAGATAATTTTTATGGGGAGTGGGTTGTGGAATCAAGATTTTGTGGAGTGCAGTATTCTGTTGTAGTGGGTTTGCATGGCAATGTTTTGGTAGCGGTGGTGGGGGCTGCAGGGTTGGCTTCTGTGAGGAGATGCCAGAAAGTTCCTCAATGTCCAGTGGAGCCAATGTCAGCCGGCTCCAAGATGGATCTGCCAACGGCCGAGGCTGAGCCCATCAGAACGGTGGTACTGCCTCTGTGACAGCATATTAAGAAGGGAGAAAAAAAAAAAAATCTGTGGCAGCAGGAGAGAGGAGTAATACTATATGAGAGCAACAGCCCTGCAGACCCCAAGGTCAGTGAGGAAGGAGGGGGAGGAGGTATTCCAAGCATTGGAGCAGATTCCCCTGCAGCCTCAGGTGAAGCCCACGGTGAGGCAGGCTGTGCCCCTGCAGCCCGGGGGGGTTAATGGTGGAGCAGGTACCCACCTGCAGCCCGGGGAGGACCCCACACCAGAGCGGGTGGATGCCCAGAGGAGGCTGTGACCCCCTGGGAAGCCCACACCAGAGCAGGTTTGCTGGCAGGGCCTGTGACACAATGGGGGACCCACACCAGAGCAGTCCATTGCTGAGGGACCGCACCCTGTGGAAGGGACCCAGGCTGGAGCAGTGTGTGAAGAACTGCAGCGCATGAGAAGGACTGACAGTGGAGAAGTTCGTGGAGAACTGTCTGCTGTGGGAGGGATCCCATGCTGGAGCAGAGGAAGAGAGTCAGGAGGAAGGTGGTGAAAAAAAATTGTGGTGAACAGACTGTAATCCCCGTTCCCCATCCCCCTCTGCTGCTCAGAGGGAGGAGGTAGAGAAGCTGACAATTCAGTTAAGCCTGGGAAGAAGGGAACGGTGGGGGGAAGGTGGTTGGGTTTTTCTTCTGATTTGAATGGTAATTATTAAATTAAACTAATTTCCCCAAGTCAAGTCTGTTTTGCCTGGGAAGGTAATTGCTGAAGTGATCTCTCCCTGCCCATATCTTGACCCACGAGCCTTTAATTATATTTTCTCTCCCCTGTCCAGTTGAGGGCAGTGACAGAGTGGTTTTTGTGGGCACCTGGCATTCAGCCAGGCTCAAACCACCACGTTTGTCAAAGAAGCACAGCACTGAGGTACACCATGGAAAGCAGACCATGCCTTTTTTCACAGCTCTAAGTGGCACTGGTGTCATGAAGAGGGACTGAGACTTCTTGAATGACTCCCCAGAATGTACTAACTAGGTCCACAGGTCTTCAGCTTCCATCTATATCTCGAGCCAGTGAATATCCGAGGTAGATACTGTGGGCAAGTCCTATTGCAACTCTGTAGACTAAGGGAGGGGATCACCTTCAAAATCTGCAGAACGAAGATCCTTAAGAAGTCCTGGGTCTAGTTTTGGATATATTAAAGTTTCAATGTCTACTGGATCTTCTGTAACATAAGGATATTTTACTTAATCATCCCCTCTACTTTACTTATGTCCTTTTTTTTCTTCCCCACAATGACTGATGACAGCCCTTTTACACATCACTAATCAGAATTGTAATTTCCTGGGATAAAAACTTTGAATTGGAGTTTGTATAAGCACAGATACTGAGTAATGCTACAAAAGCTGTCATTATACGCATTTGGGAAAAATGTTCTGCAGACCTGGTCTTCAAAGCAGACAGTAAGCAGAAATTAAAATAATGCTTAAAAAAAAAAAACAAACCAAACCAAAAACAAACAAAAAAAACCCCACCAGAAAATATTCATTGATTATTAGTAGAAATGTGTATAAAAAAAACCCATTATTACATTATTAGTCTAGGTTCTTATTTCTTTGCTATACTATCTCAACACTTGCTAGAGAAGATAAGGTTCTATAAAATTACAAGTAGCATCAAACAGGCTTCTTACCAAGGCCTGTAGTAACAGGACAAAGGGCAACTGCTTTAAACTGAAAGAGGGTAGATTTAGAATGGGTATAAAGAAGACATTTTTTACGATAAGGGTGGTGAGCCACTGGCACAGGTTGCTCAGGGAAACTATGGATGCCCCATCCATGGAAGTGTTCAAGGCCAGGTTGGATGGGGCTTGGAGCAACCTGGTCTAGTGGAAGGTGCACATGGCAGGGGGGTGGAACTAGGTGATCTTTAAGGTCCCTCCAATGCAAACCATTCTATGATTCTGTGATTCTATGTCCAGGCCTTTTGAAGCTTTACTTTGCAAGATGTCTCTT
>JAVJGJ010000001.1:1182068-1218614 GCA_035590215.1 Microhierax caerulescens
TCCCCAGTTAGCCACGACTGCTGATAAATGATGGAGAGTGGCTTGGTGAGCTCCTGCGCCAGCTCCCTCAGTACCCTCAGGTGGATCCCATCCAGCCCCATAGACTTGTACATGTGGGGATTTCGTTCTGCTCCTCGTCCCTGTCTTCCAGCTCAGGGGGCTGAGGACCCTGAGGGTAACTGGTCTGACTAGTAAAGACTGAGGCAAAGAAAGCATTAAGCACCTCAGCCTTCTCTTCATCCTTTGCCGCAATGTTCCCCCCGACATGCAATAAAGGATGCAGATGATCCTTGACCCTTCTTTTGTTTTTTAATATATTGGTACAAACATTTTTTGTTATCTTTTACAGCAGTGGCCAGCCTGGGTTCTAGCTGGGCTTTCACCTTAATAATCTTCACCCTGCAGAACCTTGTGATATCCTTACAGTCCTGCTGAGCTGCCTGCCCCTTCTTCCAAAGGTGGTAACTCTCCTTTTCTCCCTGAGTTCCAGCCAAAGCTCTCTGTTCAGCCAGGCTGGTTTTCTTCCGCACTGGCTTGTCTTTTGGCACATGGGGACAGCCTGCTCCTGCACTTTTTTTAGTATTTCCTTCTTGAAGAATGTCCAGCCTTCCTGGACCCTTTGGCCCTTCAGGACTCCCTCCCTGTGAAACAGTACCCAAAACTGCCCACCACCAAAATCTAAGAAAACACAAATTTTAAGAGGAAATGAAGCAACTAACCTTGATAGCTAACTGATAGCTTCAAACGAAATTGTCCTTATCAGTTACTCTTTTCAATGGTGTCTCCTTTGGACACAGCTAAAAATATAAATGCAATCTGATCTAATACTTAATCCTTTTCTAAACACAATTTTTGTCTGATATGTAACTCTGGTACAGTCACAGAAGTACACTGTGATTCAGCAAATGGATTTGGCTTGTCTACTAGTTTTCTGTTCAACATTCAATTTACCTTGTATTCTCAAACAAATGTGTGACCTGTTAGATATGGCACTGGCCTGCAAGAGGTACACACAAGCTCTTTTCTTCATTATATTTAAATACAATGTTACAGATTTTCAATAGGAGTCTTCAAAAAAACAGTAAGGACAATAGTTTTATCTATTTTGAAGCAGGTTCTTTCTTATTTTCCTGGAATAATTCAGTTTCCTATACTTGAAATGAAGCCTCAACAGTTTCGTACTCTATCCCTGGTCCTTTTGTCTAAGAATAAAATACAAAGCACTGAATTGTCTAACTTGTTAATATGTTTGATGTATCCCCTGAAAACAACTTTTATTCTTAAATATTTTCCTTATGTTGATTTTTGTTCAGTTTAATTTTAGCTGTAAGCTTTTTGAGACAGGACATTGGTCTTAATTTTGTCACTACGGAGCTTTGAAGAAGTTTGATCATTTTATTACAAATCTGTCTACAACCGCTAATAAGCAAAATGAGAAAATCCCTCTTTTCAAAATTAAATGGTGTTTTTAAGCCTCATAGTTATTTTTATATTGCTAAACCATGATTTTCAAAAGTTAAAAGTCATAAATAAATGGCATATAAAGACATTTTTAAGATGAATCCATAATTTTGGAAGTCTCAACTTTGTTTTAACATTCTCAAAGCTAGCAATTATGAACCAAGAGTATGCAACGTTAACTTAATCAATTACAAGTACAAAAGCTATATGTTCAGCTTTTGACTATTTATTCTTAGGAAAAAAAAAACCACATTTCAATTCTTAGCTAGAAAATATATACAGGTTAATTTTTAAAACCTAAAAATTTTGTTCATGGAAGTTGGAATGCTGTGAAGAAAAATCTTCCTTAATATTTTTACATTATATATATATATATATATATGCCTTCATTTACGTTGTCTTCTAAAAACTTACTCTTATTTATTACCTTGCCATTGTGCCATTACCTTGCCACTGTACCAAAAGCATAAACCTTAGTGAAGGTTCTGATTTGAATAAATTCAAAACTACTATGGTCCTTTTATGTGTTTGAAACACCTTTTTGTTATACCTAGATTAATTAATGCAATTCCATGCATGTGATACACAGCCTGATTTTTTTTTTACTAGTTGTCAAAAACTAAAGGGCTCAAACAACAGCTTAGGCAACTTCAATCTGATTAGTAGTCACATTTAAAACAGCTGTTCCAAAATAGCCCTATAAAACTATAAAGTGTTACAGTACAACTAATCTATCCAACATGTTGGAGATACAAAAGAGCCTGTATTTAGCTTGTCTTCAGCTTTATGGATAGCAAACTTCAAAGCGATTTTCTTCTGGCTAATAAGAGACCAGAATATGTATGTAATGCCTCCAAGAGTTTACCTAATTGGGTCAGTCTTTGTGACTTTAAGTTTACCCTACACGGAGCTAAACTGTAAGGCAAGTTAAACATGAAGTTTTCCTGACTTTAGCTGAGTTTGTAAGGCAACCATGTCAACTAAGTATTGTGAATTACATCAAAATCAAGTCTATCTTTGTATAAGGTTCCCAATACCAGTTAAATGGCATTTTAAATAATAAATAGCTTATATTTCAGGAAGAAAGCAAGCTTGTAATAGACAATTACTATGAAGCATCTTTCCAATCATTAAGTTATAATAAAGCAATATATTAGGTCCAGTTAGTTAACCAAAGAGTAAACTCAAGTTGCCTAAATATCCAGTGAGTGCTCAGAGGCATCTGGGCAAAATATTTACAATGCTGTTAGAATTTTGCAGACCTATAGCACAGGTTAGTGAGATACACACTGTGTTAGTGTAAACTGTAATTGTAATTGCAGAAATCAACTGCAGATATTTGTCATAGGGTCTTTATAACATATCTGTGTGAATGTACCTCCTAAATAAAATACTAGGATCCTACTATAGTATACTTACGTTAGTGCAAAAACTGTCACTGGGAGAATTATTGACGTTATAGAAGTTGCTTCTAAATCAGAGAGCACAGTTAAACTAGTTTCATTTATTTTAATCAGCCATGTAATGAATGTATTTGTTAAAGAAGCTTTAAATTTTCCATGTCTCTTCAGAAAAGAATGAGTGAAAACCCCTAGCAATCCAGCTCTGCTCTTGTGAAGCCTTCATCTGTACAGCAGCCGATTAACAGCAAATGCACACTTTCAAGATGGAGGATATTATATTGTCTTTCAAAGATATAGAAGTTGTTTTGACTGAGCACAGTACATTTTCACCATGATGACTATTATGTATCTGTAAAATAGGTTTCTATTATTTCTGAGGTGTTTTCTAGTGTTACCTGAGGTGCTTTCTATGGTAGTTGAATAATTTGAAAAAGAAAACATAGATAATTGATTTTATGGTATGGAAGACACAAGGGAAAAAGATTAATGGAAATGCACAGGGGTTAAATTCTGCACCCCAAGCTAGACATTTGAGCTCCCCATGTAATGCACAATGTCAGTTAAGAACATACAAAAAGATCATAAGAAGCTGATAAGTAGCTGGGAATGAAAGGTAGCAAAGAGTAAGGTAAAGCTACCTAGCTGAACTGGAAACAAGTTGTGCTTTTCATCAAAAACATCCCCGTTTTTTTTTTTTTTTTTTTTTTTTTTCTGAATGGTGGTCATCTCTTTATGACGGTATTTTTTACGGAGTAGGATGTATGAAGGGCTCCTCAAGCCACACAACTAGAAAACTTGCCTAGATGGGAACAATAGGTTCAACCCTGCATTCTGTATAATACCAAGTGGTAACTTGAACTGCTACCCTAGGTGAGAAACCGTTCCTGTTTACTGAAGGGAAAAAGTTCTTAGTGTCTCCTATGGATGATGTCACTATTTATAAACAACTAAACGGTTGTCAGGATACAGGATGAATGGATGAATGATTATATATCCCAGCTCACCTAGGATGCTGGAAACTAAACTCATCATCTAGTTAATATTTTACATATCTGAGTTCTTTTTACTTATGTTTCTATTTCTTCCGACAAAACTACCTATATTCTGGGTGCAAGAGTGGATCTTTTGAAAGAGCTCTTTGGTACTAAGGACACGAAGTAGATCTCATACTCTTCTAAGTTAGTGTTTTACAGGCAACATCAGGAAGTAACATAATTATGCAAAAGCCTAACATTAATTCATATGTATTTGTTAAAGAAGCTTTAACATTTAAATTAGTTCATTTAATTAAATTTAAATTCATATTCTTCCTCAGGCACGTAGACTCCTGCTCTAATAAAATACAACATGCTTATTGTCTTTTATTCTACCAGGGTTTTTTTAATGCTTTTTGAATGGTTTTACCTCATTTTGAGCTTTTCTTCATGGTTCTTATTCTTTCTTTCTAATTTAATAATTAGAAATACCTTTTGTAGGGAATTATCAACCAAAAATATTACACTACTGAGAAAGGGACTGCAAAAAACCATCAACTTTACATTATAATCTTGCCAGTAACTGCTTTATATATAAATAAGAACATCAATATATGTATTTGTCTATTTATATATTTTGGATACAAAAAATTACCTTATTAAAATGACAACTCCATGATCTAGAAAATGTTTTATAGTATAAAACTTTATAGTTCATTTCTTAATTTGATTAAAACTTTTCTAATGGTCAGGGCTTTGACAATTGCAAAATGCTGTAAAGCCATTAATTGCTGACTACTCATAGTTAAAAAGCATACATATTATTAGCCCCACTTTGCCACTACAGAAATAGAGACAATATATGCTGTCATTATTTTAGTGAGTCTTGGACTATTTGTTTTCTAAGTTATGGCAAGCACCGCACACAAAAGTGAGACAGAATAGGAGTAGGAATCTATTACTTTTGCAATTTGTCAAAAAAGGCTTTCTTATACAACAATGATAGACTTATGTGCAATGTCTCACATAACCAGGTTAATAGAACACATCTTGGTAATCAAAATGTCACACACACAGAGACAAAAGCACACATTATAGATGGGAAAAGCACATCTTCCTATTACAACCCTCCAGCCTGCTTGTTTTGTTTTCTTTGCTTGCTTTTCTTTGTTTTTTGGAGTGACAGCTGATATGTTACATGAATACACTATACTTTCCAATTATACTGTTTGAACTTGAGGGATGTTACCTCAAGAATTGGAAAACTAGCATTATCCAGAGAGAACACATAAATTTCTTTCTTGGAAATGATGCCAGAAGTACTATGACAATCTTCTCTGAGAGAGCATTAAGAAAGCTGGACACAGAGCTAGCAGCAAGAGCTAAGTTTTTCTTTAAAGTGCATAGTACCCAAGCCACATTATTTCATTACATAATGATGCCTAACGACATTGTTTTATATAAAAATTTAACAGGGATAATATATCAGCAAAATATATTTTTGTTACCCTTAAAGAAATCAAAAAGCCACAGTAAAAAGTATTAAAGATGTCAAATAAATACATTATGTTTTTACAAGACTGTGTATGAACCATACTGTATATACACAAATCAGTGTTGCCAATGGAAATAGAAAAAGTAGAGAAAGCAGTATATCACTCCCAAGCAGCTGAACATGGCTGAGAAGAATGTCTAATTTGAGCATACCTTTGGGGAAACATCTTGGTTTTATAGAGATGGCTTGCACAAATCGTCTGTATCTTTCGGTATCCCATTACAGGTCACAAAATGTCTGGATCTCAGTTGATTCCTTCACCAGATAAAGATTACATTCTTAAAAACTGTGCATGGTTCATGTGTCTAAAACTAGTAGGCTAGACTGCCAGATGTAAAGTGATCTCTTAACTAATTAAAAATAGTTATAATTACAATAATAATACAATGCATTTATTATACTTTTATTTTCCAAACAAGTTTATAGAAATATAATTAAAAACAAGATGGTGATATTTTATATTAAATCATAAACCTACATGAAAACTACTATTTTTCACTTCTAAATATACTCTGCAAAAGAAAAATAAAAACTCCTCTTCCATGATAAAACCTTGAATGGATTTGTCTAGCATAAGACTACATCTCTTCTGAAGTAGTGCCTAGACCAGAAATACATTTCTATACAGAAACAGGTATACAGGCAGATTCAAACAGGAGAGCTTGTAAAGGACCTTACAATAATACGCTCTTTTTACCTTGCACTTTTGTGTTATGTAGTGTAGTTGAAAGCATATTTCTAACTGCTGGCATGTTAATGAGAACATAACTCACTAGTAAGCAACTTGATTTAAGTTTGGAGGGGATGTTAAAACACCCTTTAGAGCTCTCAAAAGTGTTTGTACCTAAGGACTTCCATCAAAACTAGTGTTTCCTCAGGTCTCTGCAGTCGTAACCTCTCACTACTCACACACGATGATGGTAACACACTGGTTAAGCTCACGTGCTCACGTCTCCCTCTGGTGCCTGTATCTGGTCTGAGTATTTTTAACTGGATTTTAGAGGTGCCAGTCAGCGCAGAAACTGAAGTTTGGTAAGGAAAGGCAAAGAATTCAAGCAAGGAGAAATAGGTTTGAAATGAATTATTTGGTATGTGCCTAAAAATAGTTAGTAGTGATTTGGGTGCGTTTGGTGGTGGTTTAGTCTTTTTTTGGGGGGGTTGGTTGGGGGGGGGTGGGTTAAAGTAAGTGACAAAGCAAATACAAACCTAATTCTCAAAGGGAGAGTTTAGTCTTGAATCTTTTGATTTCTCCTGTCCTTATTTTAGATTTATTATCTTCTTTCTTCAATGGGAAAATATGTTACTAAGCTCTTTTACCTAAATCTTTTCAGTGTGCAAAAATATTATTTTATTGTTAAATGTAGAGATGACTTGAGGAGTTCATGTTTGTATTTAAGTTAATCACAAAAACTTGGTTTTGGTAGTTCCCAAACAAGTGGCCTCCTGCAAAGGGACTCATGCAAGCATGTAAAGAAGTTTACAAGGAAACAGCCTTTTCCCTATTCCCTTTGACTATTATTTAAGACAGGAGAATAGGTAACCATGTTTGCAGTGCATCATATCAGTCATATCTAATGTCTACTGTTCTCAGGTATTACAGGTTGTAGTTATTGCTCTTTGATGTTATATTATAATACAATGGGAATTGGACAGATAAATCTGTTTGAATTAGACTGAAAAATTCTTTCTACATTCATGTTCCTCCAGTAAAATGCATTTGCAAATTGTGACTGGATGCATTTCACAACTTTGTGTTCCCAGACTGAAACCTAAAGGGTTCATGACTCATAGAGCCAGCATGGAATCACAGTTGTACTGTGACATCTATTCTATTGAAAATGTTAGTATGCAGCTCATAATACTAAATCATTTTATCTCTGTGCCAGAGTAAATAAACGTATGTATGACTTCTGAATGTACGAATGTTTGTTTTCTTAAGTTGTTTATCTCACCTAATAAAGGATAATTCTTTTGTATCAGTTTTGAATTCTGCAGGATATGGTCTCCTAGATTTAATGCACATCCTGATTAGTAGTATCATTCATACTATTTTATATAATAGAAAAAATAAGTTAAAACCTGGTAAATTCTCACCAGTAAAATATGAGGTAATACTTTTTAACCGTATTTTCCTAGGTGTATCTCAATTTGAAAAAGGTAGGATGTTCTTCTGCTAGTTAACACTTCTTCTATTATTCCTTTGTTAATCTGAATAATTTTACACCCTATATTCAGCCTAATTACTTTGTATCTCAAAAAATAAGATTGCCAGGCAATATATTAGAAACCTAGGTATGAAACTACAATGTAAACAAAGAGAACATCTAGGAATTTAAAGTCCTGTCAAGTTTCCCACCTAGGGAGACAGATGAAGAAGCTATTTTATTTGGAAAATATTTTTACTGCAATCTTCTGACTAGTTGTCTTCCCATCATTGTCTTGTGTTTTGGGTGAATTTAGGTCAGTCACAATAATTTACTTTTTTGTGTTTACTTTCAGAGGAATTTTGCAGATTCCTTTCTTAGGCAGAAAGTATTTTCATGGAACTGGCACCACTATTTCTACCGGAAGATATTAAATTAATAATGTTGAGAATATGGAAGCATTTATCAAGTAAGGAAACCAAGCTAGTTCCAACAGTGTCTAAATATTACATTTAATATTTGTAGAGCTTCCTGATTTTGAACTAAATGGAATAAATCAATAGGAAAATCCCATAAGCTGCTTTTAAATAGAATGTGATAAATAAGAGTTTACATTTCCACACATTTCATTATAGAGAGATCTACATATAAAGTTACTCTCTTGGTTTTAAAAAAACAGGTTCTCTACCTTTTATAGAAATGTGCATTTGAAACTGAAATACAGATATATGTGAATACAAGCAACAGAAGTAACCTTATTTGGGACATTACTCAAAGCCTGTGTTTGCTAGGAAATGGGCAAGAGAACTTGAAGATTTATTACTCCATTGTCTAAATGCCTGTGCACTATTAACAGTCTTTATGCCATTCAGTCTCCAAACAGTTTGAGGACATAAGCTTTCATGCCTGGAATGCCAAGTACAAGAACTTAGTACAAAACTTGTTCTGTTAAATAAGTGAATTTACAAAGCCATTTCTGGCTAAAACTAGTCTATCATGATAAGAAAGTAACAATCCTACAAAAGATACTTTCTCTTCTGATCTTCCAGAATACCATACTTCATTGCTGAAAAAATGTATGCAAAAGCAAAATATTTTTTGTTTTATCATACTTTCAAAAATAGAAAGATAAATATTTTTATACTACTACCATCTCCTCTCCAGTCACTCTTTCACCCTCCTCTTCCCTTTCAGTTTAATGTATGTTTTCTTTCTATCACTGATATGAATCACTCTTAGAAATAACTCAGTAGTATCCTCTGAGTGAAAATTCTGCCTCGGACTACATAACCAGTCAGTATCTGTGTACACAAATAAGTCTCAGACATGTAAGCTAGGGAGAGCATTGTTGCATTATTCATTTCATTTCTCAGCCACAAAGATGATGCTTTGAAGAAAACTCCATGGATGCGGAGACTGTGGCAAACTACTATGCACAGTAACATGCTCTCATGAGTCCAATAAAACATTATTATGCAAGTTAAGGTAGACTCTTAGTTTAAGTGCTTTTTGTATTGTGGCATGTATTTTTCACAATATAAAAATGCTTCTTAGAATAAAGCTTCCAGGAGCAAAGGAGGTTTTCTATCAAAATGTTTTCAATCAGGAATATGCATACTGTCAAAGAGAAATAGTGAGATGCAAGCATCTCTGCAGGGAGACTTGTGTGCCTATGGGCTCTGAAAAGCTGGAACAGAATCTGTTGTCTCTTCAGAGAGCCTCTCCCACCCAGAGGAATGCAAAGAAAAATCAAAACTAGTATCCCCTCTGTGGGAGTAGCCACTCAGATGTCCAATGATGCTCTCATCACCTACAACAGTCAAGCTCACAGGAACACTGGTGATCACACACTTCTCTGTATTTAATATTGGCCTCCCTTTGTTCAGTTAATTCAGTACTCTTCTTCCATCTGAGCTTCAAACAAAGGTTTGGGAGACAAGAGCGAAAGCCAAAACCAAACTGAGTCCAAAGAGATTATAATCTCTCTTTCTTCTTGTTAACTCTGATGGATGTGACAAAGTTCCTTTCTCAGCCCTCACAAAGTTAGTAAAAGATTCCACTGACTAGAACTAATCAGGCTTTACTAAAAATCGGTAGGTAATTAGACCCTGAGTTTTTCTTCTAGTTCAGACTGGTTTTGCATTTTATTACAAACAAGTCAGAAGATACAAGGCCAATTGTGCTTAATCACCGAAAGAAGGAAAAGGCTGATATACCACTTTGTGTCAGTAAGTTTCTTTGTTACTGGGTAACTAAAAACCCTGCAATGTGGTATGATGACACGCACTGCTCAGTTTATCAGCCCTTACACATGCAATGGGCAAGGAGCTCCGAATTATTACTTCCTTGGCATTCTCAAAAATTTATCTGGAAGTGGGTATGCAGACTGCATATTTGAACACATGCACACTGCATAAAAAGTGATCTTGACCTCACCAATTGATGTTGGTTTGGGGTAATACTAGTCATATAAAGCAGAGTTTGCTTACATATGTGTTCTGTAATGGCATTCTCCTCTCATGGAAATCCGTCAGTTTGCTTTCTGTTGCAAAATAGTACATATAGGCCAGGATCTGAATAAAGAGAAACAAACCTGTGTAAATAAAAAAGCCTGTCTATGCCTGGACTTCTATAGTATGCACATTATTTCCTATAGGAATATGTACATTTGTCTATAAAAGCAAATCTTACTATTGAGCTTCTATTTTATATTGTGTTGTGTTTAGAGAAGCCCAACTGTGCCTTTCATGTACTTCACACAGACCTTAGCTGTAGTCACAGCAGATTTATTAGTAGAACGGAAAGTTTTCTACCTGTTCCAATGTATATTTTGCTAAAACTTTAGATATCATCTTTAGGGTAAGAAATCTGCTGTTCTCTTTTAAGATGTTTCTTCTTCTGGATCAAGCATAATTTTCATGCCCAGTACAATGTGACATGCAACAAGGCAGGTATCTTTCTGAAGGTATTCATATTGGCTTACTGCTTTCCAATATGTAATAAAGCAAACAAAAGGACTATCTAATTCACTCCATTTTTAAATATGGCCTTTGAATACAGATAGTAATCCTTTAATTTAGTAATTTTTTTTAAACTTGTTACCCAGCTTGGGTTGGCAGCAAGTAACTGTTGAAAAATGAAGGTTGTCTTCTATAGAATGTACTCTTTTGTGACTTTAGTTCTGGAATGTTTTTTTCCTTGTACTATGGCAGGAATGCATACATTACAAAGACTTTTTATTGAATGCACTTATGGAGATGAGGAGAATCTTAAGATAAGGAGATACGCTTATGGAGATAAGGAGAATGCTTAAGGAGATGTATGATGTAAGTATGCAAGACCTATGTATATGTTAGTCCTCATATTCAGTTTAATTACGAAGAAAGAAAGTAATGTATTGTTCAGAACCAAAATTAACATAATGTGAAATGGTAAGACACCATATCTAATACATTTAACTCTTAGGTATGAAGAAATAATTTCAAGAGAAAGATTTTTCATATCTGAGCTGCAGTCTATGCAAAGTAAAGAATACCATGATTGGAATATTGCATCATTGGAATGACAGTATAGGATATCGGATCAAAGGCAGGTTCTGCTACTATTACTAAGGAACCATACTTTACAGATAATCTCTTTGCCTCCACAAGCAGAATATTATTTTGCATGAATAAGCTTATTAGCAATATGATCTTTCATCAAGTTGAATATTCCTTATTATTCTTCCTCTCTCTCCCTATACATGTTTTAGGGTGAGGTTTTGATACTTGCTAGTCAAAATACTTGGCCATTTCAACAACAGCAAGTAATCTGCTCTGTACGAACCAGTGAGGTATGCCCACACAACAGGAAGGAAAAACCACAAGAGAAATTGAGATTCTGAGTCATAATTCACTTCCTGGTGTACTCATGGACCACATACCTTCTCGTTACCCCCTTGCACAGGGTGGATCAGAGAAATACAATTTAGACAACAAATACTAGATCTTAAAATGTGATTGAATTAGTACAGTGGGAGTCAGCTCTGAGACAAATACAGCTTTCTGTGTACAAGTTTAAAGTGCACTTTTTGAACCCAACAGAAGAAATTCCTACAAACATTTGCTTTAGATTGTTCTAAACTGTCAAATTAAAAGCACCTGGTGGAAGCACTTGAAAAATTTCTGGCTGAACCATGCCTGTTCAGAAACCTCCATTACCCCTCAGCACAAAAATTTACTAAACCTTTTTTTTTTTTCCCCCTAAATCCATGGATTCAGAGAAGCCCATTTGTGGACTACATGGCAGTACAAAAGTGAAGTTTTCCAGGATCCCGAAGAATTTGTAGGAGCACACAATTTGAATTAAAGGTGAAAGCATTTGGGCTTTTGGGTCCTGTATTTCTGAAGTATGACTCTAGAAACTCTAAAGTGAATGATCTTTTTGTCCCAGAGGAGGGGTCCAGGTTTTTTACTAAAAATTTAGATAGTTTCATTCAGGACTAGAAGGATATCAAATTTTAAAATTGCAAATAAATGGAATTACCTTCCTTTAAATAAAACAAAATTCCTATTTTAGAAATTTTTCCTATTAGCTAGCAGTAAGCAGTTATGAAATTACACACCCTGTTGACATGTTTCTAATAAGGGATGATTCCTTCAGTTCAAAGTAGATAATTGCTAGATTGAAAGTGGTTTACATGAATGAGACATATTAGCTGGTATTCAAATTGTTCCAAATCATTATTTAATCTTTTGAAAAGGAAAAGGTTTAGTAAATAGTCTTAAAGGTTTCAACTTCAGCATTGCTTAAGAAAGAAAACATGTTGAAAGCATCTTTTTCGCTGGATCAGGTTTGACTGTTGTTGAACAATCAAAGAATAAAGACAAAATTATTGCAAAATATCCACTTACAATAAAACTGAATATTATCATAATAAATAATGCTATCAAGTGTATTTCATTTTACCTAGTATTCTGTTCACAGATGATTGTATCTGGAAGGTATTACAACCTACTGAGTTGTGAATGAGACTTTACTACAAAGTTTTAAGCAAGGAGGAGATACAAGTGTTAATTAAAGAGAACCCACATGTAGGTTTTTTACAATTATTAAGTGACAGGCAAGTTAAAATAGTTTGGTTGGTAAGAGAGCAGTACATAAGAGATCATAATCAAAGCAGAATTCTATTCAAAATTCAGCATTGTTAGGATATCACAAAAAATAACTTCTTTGGGGTTTTTATGTCATCATTGTATCCTCATGTAGAAAAGATCCCAGAAGGCAGTTTTACACTGTCATAGAAAAATAGTACATATGAAGAGACAAGATCAGGCAGGACATGAAAACTCATCAGTCAAGCAAAGGTGTAAAGTCAGGCTGGACATGGTGCATTTTTAACTCTACAAGTTCCAGAAAACTGCAGTGAGGTTCCTATGGTACAGGCCAGACTGCCAATCTTCCCAAAGGACACAGGATATCTTATTTCTATACTGAGTGAGATTCAAAAATCTTAAATGTTAATCCATGTTAAATGTTAAATCCATGTTAAATCCATGTTAAATCCATGTTAAATCCAAGCTATCATATTCTGATGCAGGATCAGGCAAGAAAGAGTTATGTAGCATATTCTTACACAGGATTATCATCAGATATATAAAGGGGCCAAGGGCACTTCAGCTCCACCTTCGGAGTTATCCTGTTTGTTTCACAATTTCCGCATGTCAGTTGATACTGTAATTCCTTGCCAAATACTGCCACGTGAAGTAGACGACAAACTAAGACAGCTTGGACTGCAAATTCTACTCATCATACAAAGGTGATAAGTTTGCAATATTGTGACAGATTTTCCTCTGTTCAACTCAGGTTTATAGATGTTTAGGTTTGAGGCTGTTTTAAAACCCAAGTTACTTTTTGACTAGTACCTTGACCTAATTATGCTGAGTAAAACCCAGTTCTTTGTGAACTGCTCTAGCAGTTCCATTTCAGTACCGGATATCTGTACAATACACATAGTATTTATATTCTAAAAAGAGAAGTCTCAAAACAAAGGAATCCTGACAGGCAATTAATGATTTTTTTTTTTTCCCCCGGCGACAGAATTCTTTGTTTTTCTAAAAATATTTTAAATTATTAATATATTTTCTGTCATATTCATATAGTCTTCTGTAAAGGGAACAGGGATGCCAATGAACAGGAATTAGTCATACTGAATGAATGTATCATAAGAAAGGAAATCAGAAATCAAATTTTTATAGAGAGATATATAAGTGATTTTTATATAGATATATATGTGATTCAGATCCGTCCACAAAAAGTGTTTTTAAAGATATTACTCCTAAACCTCATGCAATAAGTCAGTTGAAATATATTTTTTTAAATAAGAATTTAACAAAAAAACCCAGTATTTTTCATTTTTAAGATTTACAAAATTTGTAGGAAGCATTTGAGAGTCACAAAAAAAAGGAATTTCAAACAAAACAGTTTAAAGAAAAAAACATTCTGACTTGACAAAATAATAGGTTCTGCTTTCAAATAAGAGTCACTAGAGCAATATTGAATTTGCTGAGGCATTCAGTAACACAGTTGTTATGCTCAGTAACAAGGCAGGTTTTGCCTTACATATGGTTTTTGGAGAAAAGATTTACATGTTCTCATTATCTCTGAACACTCATGAGAAAGCATCGAGAGCAAGCAGATTGTCCCTACAGTTTACATGAGGAAAAGATTTCTGTTTATCATAATGATCTCTTGAATCTTTTTAATCCTCTGTTAAAAAGAGCAAGACAGCTGCATTTGAAGCCCTTCTTCCAGCTGTGTATTGCTCAGTTGTTGCTTTTTCACAGAATTTGGGGATTGGCATAATTAAACTGAAGGGAGTTGGGTCATGCTTAACAATTAACTCTGCTAATACAGCTGATGTGTCCAAATGTTCCTTTTGGGTATCTGTGTAAACATTTTCTCTTGATAATTCTCTACTCTCCACTTCTTACAATAATGAAATGGCAGCTTTTCCCACTATCTACAGTCTGTGCTTATCCACTTTTAAGTTAAATATATGAGAATGCAATTTCTATATTAATAAATAGAGCAAATAATGACATTACAAGAGATTAATAAGGTGACCTCAGAAAGCAGATTATGAACTGACATTAGTGCAGAGCAGACATCAACATTTATAATATTAATCAAGAAAGATTATGAATTATACACTGCTGAGTACTTGCACAATTACACCTTGACAGACTTACCAGTGAAGTATAACTTAGCCTTTATATAACAGTCTTTAATTTGGATCATTAATGTTGCAGTTAGACAAGGTTTAATCCTGGAAGAAGCTAAGGCTTGAGTTGGTAGAGTTAATGGAACTCAGTACTTTACAGAATCAGGCCAGAAATAGCAAACTTTGTAGTTGTCAAAAACGTAAGCATAAGAAGGGCTAGAAGTTGTTAGAAGAGTGAAGAATATTTGAAAACAAGTTACCACAGTGAAGGGAATAAACAATTATATTAGGAAGAACAGCAACATGGAGTCAAGTGCCATTAGACTTATGAGAAAAATGTTCTTTTCCTCATTCCACTACAGAAACAAGGTATTTCACCTCTTCTCTTCTTCTTTTGCCTTTCTGATATTATATTCTTCAGAGCTCTGTACCTCATTATATTTTGTATAGTGCTTAACAGGACAGCTCCTTAATCATGATTATAATCACCAGGAACGGTTGTAATAAAAAAATACCAAATATGTGTTATGAATTCTGTTCTTCTTGAGAAAGGGATATAAGGACACAGGAATAACCAGAATGTCTAAATTAAAAATCACAATAAAAATTTGTTGCTGCCAAACACTGAAGTACCTGACTTATTAAGTACTGCCCTACTTGAGCTATGCACGTAGCATTTCTATGGTAGGCTTTTGTTCAAACCCAGAACTATATGCTTGGCAGAGATTAACTCCTAATCTCCATGTAAGCCTGGTACCATTCCGAAAACAAGCACCATGCAAATCCAGAGTCAAGATCTAGCAGGCATTTTCAGATCACACCTCACACATACGGAAAGGAGTAACCTACTTCCAAACTTCAGCTACGACTCCTTTATGTCTCTGCAGAGAAACAAGGCATGCAGTCACAGCCCTCGCACCAGGAATAAGGAAATAAGATGTTGCAACTTCAGTTGTCCAGCTTGCGAATGTCTGAAATCTATTCCTCCTTCCTGACCCCCACTTTGGACTTTCACCTGTCTCTGTAACACCAACAAGCTATTATTCCTCATGGGGCATACAGCACACTGCACTCAGGCTTTAGTTTAGACCTGTAACACGCTGTTTATGTGAACCTTCCCATCAGCTCTATTTACTGTGCCTTCAATCAGATCACAGAATTTCTTTCCTTTCAGAGGATGCCCAACTGGAAGATTCAGTCCAACTTTCATGAAATGTGCTTTGTGGTAGGTTCTTATGGGAAGTAACCACCACTGGCAGGAGAATCACCACTTTTTCCCTCCCTGTTCCTTACCTCTTGTTTTGTAAATTTTAGTTAGTTCTGGAGAAAATTAAAACACATAACAAAGGGCACAACAAAGTTGATAATAGTTACTTAAATATAACATTATTCAATAACATATCAACCAATCAGAATGCAACATTTGTATCTGTTTAGCATACTCCAATCATTGCTAATAGCATCAGAAACAAGAACAACTAGTAGACAGTCTGAGCAATCCTCGTGAAAAGTATATAGTACTAGAACAGCATGGTGTAAGACTGTCCTTGCCACCATCTTCATCCTTCATCATCCCCACGTGCTGCACTTTTTCTCCTGAATTAGATTCCTCCATTAAACATGATGTATCCTTGAGCTACAGATCTCAGGAACCTTTGTGCCTGTCTCTGTAAGTCTGACTCAACGTCCTTTTTGTAAGTATCCTCCTTTCCTGACAGCCCTACCTTTCACAGTGCTTTCTGCTGCTTTCATTCCACCTACTACGATACAGATGAGTGCTCTACTTTAAAACAAACAAAAAAAAAATTAACAAGAGGAAAATAAAAAAGAAGACAAGGCACCAGTGAAATCTTACTCTCCTAAAGTAAGATCTTGCAATTTCTCTCCATCAATGAATGCAGTTGTACATATTGATTAAGGGCAAAAAATCCTTTCCAGCTCTTAGCTCATACTGGAGAACACCTTGCCTGTCCACAGTGTTCTCATAGTGCATGGGATTTTCTTCAACTCTTGAATCTTTCTAGACGTGCTGTGAATAGTTGTCTTCATGAACTAGAGGACAGAACTGTCATGGAACAGGAAGATAAGGCTCCTCTGGAATAGCTCAGATTCTGCCTGTCTGACGCATAAAAGTCTAGGAACATTTTTACTTCCTTTCCCATGGAGTTTATGACCAACTTGTGTCAAAGGGGAAGACTACTGATTTAATGAGTTATGTTGCTTATCCTTATTTAACAATTTGTCTGAATCAGACAATTGCTATCATAAGCATCTCCTCTGCTAAGAACTATGGAGGTATTTTTGTCTTGTAGGCCTTGCTTGAGATGGGGAAAATCTTTGTCTCCCATATATAAGCTTAGCTCTTGGGCAGTTGTTGTAAGAGCTCGTATTTTAGTGCTCAAAAGGACCAAATTCAAACTGAGCTGTGTAATGATATTCTAAATAAATTGACAAAGAGTTGTAAGTTACAGCAAAATCAAATGAATGACAAGAAACTCACTGCTAGACAGAAAGGACAACATAAAAAGCAAACTAAGAAATAATGTAGTGTAACAGATGAGGAGAGTTTAACACTTGCTCTGACTGATACTTTCGCCTCTGCCTCTGAAACCTCAGTTAGCAAGACAGTACCCTCTCCGGGTCCACTGATTGCCACTAAACCAAAATAAAATATGAAGAAGAAGCAATTCAACTTACCAAAGTTGGTTGTACAAACATTCTCTTCCCCTCTGTTCCTGGGAAACTAGCTATTATGGATGGCAATGTACGGGCCACTATTCCCTCAGGGACACTGAGTACTAGCAAGAGAGAGTGGTTTTATACTGGCAGTATACTGGCAGTATTTAGCATTTGTCTACATCTGGATGGATTCCAGTCATTGTTCAGTTTTGAATAAGTAAGTGTTAGGGCACTGGTATGTAAAAGATTATTTTAATAATATCTTTTAGGAATATGCGCCTACTTTTAATTTGTTTATACATATTTCAATTTTTTACTAACTGTAAGAATTGTGTCAATTTACAAAATATACATAAATGAAAATTAAATTCAGCATATAAAATAACATTATATAAAGTATTACAGTTAGGTTCACTAAATCCAAGCATAGTGACAATATTCTCATGTGACTTTATTAACTTGCTATTCTTAGTTCATTAAATTGTTATTATTAGTTATACAAGAGCAGCTCAAGTTATCATTCTTTTTTCCCTTCATGAGGCAGTGCCCTGTATCTGTCTTCACAGGGCTGGCCTGCTGGAAGATCTACATCAAACAGGACAGTGTTTCCTGTCCCCATCCCCAGCTGACCCATGTCCTGCAGAGGTGAGCCCTGTCAGAATGCTTCACGTGCAGTATCTTCACCACCTGACAGGTTGTATAAACCTTTGACTTAAAGAGAATCTTTAACCCTAATCTGGACTCTACAGAGCTTAACATCACAGGGGTACAGAGCAGGCCACCTGCAAGGAAGAAGTAGGAAGAAATCCTTCTTTAGTTTAGGTAAGAGGTAGAGAGCAGCAGAATTTGGGGACTGAGTCAGAAGACATGCATTTTATTCTTGTTAAAAGCCAGCAATATGTTTTACTATTTCCCAAGCCAACACATCCTTCCTCAGAGCTTACAAAGAACAGGACCTTATAACCAGCTTCCAAAGAATTGCTTTCCAGGGGCCACAGTTTACCACAGTCCTCCAAAAAAAACCCAAACAAGGAACTGTATGAGGCAAACCTGTCTTCCTGTATTGGGATACTCTGAAATTAGGTGGCCCAGAAATATTGGGCTCTTGTTCCCAAAAGATGAAGATGCTTTCTCAGACAAGCAACATCAAAAGGAGCCTCTTCAGGGATCAGCAATCAGTGAACAGCACTTGACCTTCAACAGCATTGGTTCCTACCACTGATTCTGCTTTACTGATGCTGCTGGATGAGTTAAAGCTTCAGATTCTATTACAGTAAACATCTATTTGCAGACTCATAATATTTTAAAGAGATATGCAAGTGCAGACATCTTCACTGTAAACTTATGTAAACATGTAGTGGAATTTTAAAACCATTAACATGATAAAAAATTCTGCTCTCTAAAGTATTTCAAAAGATTTTGCAGCAGACTTTCACCTCTATAAATAAGAAATTTATTGACCTTACTGAAATTATCTTACTTTATTCTAAATGTGTTTTAAAACCTTTTTGCTCTACAGATTTATTGGAATAATTCAGATGGGGAGAATGGTGTTGTGAAAGAACATTAGGTACCTGCACCTCAAAACAGCTAGCAGAACTTACCACAGCATCCTGTCTGGGCAGCCAGCTTATTTAGCCCTTCATGACTGAGCCAGTTCATAAAATATTCTAGCTTATAAAAAAAAAAAAAGCCACCGAACCACAACACAAACAAGCAAAAAACCCCAGCACACTGAATTGTAAAGAATGTCAAAGCCTGTAGATAATATACAGCATTATTTCAAAAGCTATGCTGTATTTGGCAGGTGTCATTTTCTTAAAAAACTTCTGTGTAACTAACTTCTAAAAATACTTCTCTGTCTAGCTTGTAGACTGTAAACAACTATATACTGAATATAATGCTGGGTAGAAAATTGGTACAAGACAGGTCAGCCACTTTTAGAAAATCACACCCATAAGAGTTTTTGTTTTGTTAGTACATGCAGTCTAAGATTCTGGTTCAAGCTTCTCTTTTCCTTGCACAGAACTCTGTTTGCCACCCTAAAGGCTTATGAAGCATGTTCCCCTCTCGATTCCCTACAAAAAAAAAGCTTTCACATATCTGTGATAAAAATGAATTTTAAAGTTCCCATATAAGTAACATGGAAGGAAATCTCATTCTTTCTAGTGTTTGTTTAGCAGCTAGACTTCAAACATTCCCTGAAAAGCAAACAACTCCAGGAAAAGGAAAGTTGAAACACACCAAGCACACTGAACAGATGAAAGGTTTTGAACTGCATCTGCAGATTAAATATCAGGTTAACAATGATGGGAACCAAATACATAGTTACAAATCCAAGATAAAGGGAGGAACCAAACTACACAAGGTTCAAGACAAGCATTAATTCTACTACAGATAATTTTGTAGGGTTACTGTTCTTATTTTATACACCCTAGAACAAGAAATATCTTCTTTGAGTAATGGGCGAGCATGAAGATTTAATGCCACACAGAGTTTATACTTTTAACTTCTGTATATGGAACAAACAGCAGCTGAAAACATCTGCATTTTAAGGAAAATGAAATATTCTGTATCAGATAAATGAGAAAGCCAGCAAATGCCACAATATTTTTGGGTGCCATTGCTTTAGCTTATAATAATCTTTATTCTGACTCAAAAATGTGTCATTGCCCAGAAATATTTATTGCATTACTGCATCGGAAAAACGAAGCAGGAGCTCCCTCTATGCAACTCAGGGTGCATTACTTTGTCGTACTGTTTTACAGATACATTTGTTTTATATTTTATAAGTCTTACTGTGGATGTGAACATGAATGATGCATATAACAAACAGAGAAAATGATTAAAAAAAATCAAAGTTCTCAGCATTAGACTGAAACAGGTTTTTTTCAGCAAAATTACAGAGAATAATTACAGGATAAAAAAATGCAAGATTGCTGTATTAAATGGGTTGATAGTAAAGGCCCTTTGAAGGTCCACAGTTAGAATTTCACACAAAGCATGCCTAGTTTCTGACACACAAACACTTCTGCTTGAAAGTAAATTAAACCAGACTACTAAGAAATATCTGAGGAGGCTCATTATTATTGCTACAGTCAGATGACAGTAGAATTTACCATTCTCAGCCATCTTCCCTGCCTCTGTTGAAAGCTTCTGCTCTGACAGCAGGAACAATTCCTGAACCATCACAGATGGTTCACTATCTCACCCAAATCACCATACCAAATCATACTGATGCTTCTTAGGGTTACTTTAATATCCTGGGTAGTAAACAGCAGTTCTTCAGAATTTGTTTCACCTGTGGTTCCTCCTGCTGCAGAAGCAATAATCTCCAAGAAAATGCCAGGCAGACAAACAGTAATTGCTTCAGCCGAATGAACTGCAACCAGTTGTGTTTGTAAATTAAAATCCTGAACACAAAGGTGATTCTTCCGTGATGCATTGTAGAAATGGGAACTGTTACAACGTTTCCAGCCTATCTTTGCAAGGATACTCCTGCTTAATGTAAACAATTCCTACAGCTATTTGTAATTTTTCACAGAATGTTGGCAGACAGCTCCGCAACTAAGGGGGGAAAGAAAGCCTTTCTTATGAAAAAGAATCAATAATGCATGATGGTAGTAAGCACTGTTAACATATAGTCACTGTAGGTATTACTTACTGTCTTGAAGCTGTATAAAATTCTGAGTTTTGCTGCAATTTCTAAATAAGACAAAGCCATCCCATCCTTTCCTTTCAGAACCAAAACTTATGCCAGCACATTTCTTGACATTTGTGTCAGTTCAATTTTAAATTTAACAACCCCTAGGACTGATGTGATTAATGTTAAAGGTAGCTAACATGTTAACAGTATGGAAGTCTTACTGTTTATTTTGAGGTTTCCTCCCCTTCTCCTCCGTGACTAGGCTGACAAGCATTTTGCA
This sequence comes from Microhierax caerulescens, assembly GCA_035590215.1. Taxonomy (NCBI): domain Eukaryota; kingdom Metazoa; phylum Chordata; class Aves; order Falconiformes; family Falconidae; genus Microhierax; species Microhierax caerulescens. Next base: position 1,203,412 of record JAVJGJ010000001.1, read on the forward strand.
CAGAGAAAGGAGAACGATGATTGCTGGTAGTGCACTAACCTCCCAAATCCCTTCCTCATACTCTAAGTTAAAAACAATTTTTCCTTTCACTTCAGAAGCACTGGTTATCTCCTGGGAATACTTACTGCCTCTACACCAAAACTTCCATCAAAATGTGTCACTTTGACCAGGACACTGTTTTCTTGTCAACCTGTGCTGTTGAGACAATTTCAACCTAATTGCTGAAGAGATACTCCACTACTCTAAGGACTTTCAGACACAGGGTATCCTAAGAACGCTGCTTCAGGAGTCAGGACATAATTGTAAGAATGACGGTAACTACCCTGTATCATTTGCTTAGAGACTTTTGCCATGCTTGCATTTTGTACAGCATATTCCACTCCAGTACAACAGACTGTGAGAGGCCCAGTGCTTTTAGAACTAACAAATGTCTTAACCAGATCTTCACAGCAGTTTATTGCTGACGTATTAATGTGTCTCTGGTTTATACTCTAGCTTTGTGGAACTCTTTGAGTTGATGTTTTCCCAGTACTGAATTTCAATAACTACTCAACTGAATAACCCACTGTAAAATGCCAGCACTGTGGGTTTTCCAGACAACTAGAAACGTGTCGTAAGAACTCAGACATTATGGCAAGGAAGATAATTCTCTAGACAGTACTGATGACTTTGGAGTTGTAACACTAATAAATTACATTCTAAAGACAGAGTTGTAAGGCACGATCTGCATCTGATTACAAGACAGGTGGGCATACTTCTGATAACTATAATCTGCCCTGTATTAGTAATCTGCTGGCAATCTCAGTATCAGACCTCTGGCAATCCCGTGCATGTTTTCTGGCTGCTTGAGCTTGTGCAGTAGTATCTTCACCGTCTTTGTGAGACTAATTAGACTAATGTTACCTGTGATGTGATCACACAGCTATTTGGGCTGACAGGCCCAACAAAATTGTATCACTCTTCCCAACGGATGGCAGAAGCAGCACGAGGAGGGACAGCCAACATAGCTGAATGTTCCTTGGCTGCCAGAATGGTGTGAGGTAGGCCACTGGCACCCGCCATCTGCTAGAGAAAGTAGTGTTTCATTTTGAGTAAAAGATTAAGTATTTAGTCCAGGATATAAAAGTGTATACTGAGAAATTCTATTCAATAATAAAACTTTTAGAAGTATATTGTGTTGATTAGTCTCTACTGAAAAAGGACATCTTAGTACTGAATTGTATCTTTTGTTAGTATTTAAATAGTGGTCAGGCAACACCAGTGTGAATTTGCATTCATAATTCCTTTCTGAAAAGATAATTTGACATGCTCTCTTTTTTCACTTTGCTCTGTATTCAGCTTTAGTTGCAAAGATCATTTACTGTGCTAATGCCTTTCCCCTTCAAAAATGTCTGTACATGCCATGTCTCATGATGAATACCCATTTGTAAACAAAGTAGTGATTCATTATTATAGCTGAAGGGCATTGTTTTACCTGGATGTAAATTCATCATTTTTTAATGCCTCGCAGCTTGATGCCTGAAATCTCATCAACCACTCTGAAAGCTTTGTTGACACAGATTGATGATCCAAACAATTAACTTAATAATGGCATCAGCAACTGGAGGTTAGTATTAAACAGAGAAAGACTGAGCCAAGTTCATCCCTAGTGTACACCTAATAAAGTCAAAGGAGGTATGCTTGGGATCGATTTATTGCAAACAATATATTTGACCCCTTTTTACCTTTTCTGAGCTAATTTTATGAGTAGCTATGCTGCATTAAATACTCTGTGGACAACAAATTGAAGCACTTTTTTAACAGGTTAGGTACTGTTAAACACTATAAACAACACTCTCGGAATGACTTCAGAAAAGCTAATAATCTGTGAATATCCTGCTACAGCTCAGCTGGAGATAGCCACTTCTCAGCTGTTAATTACTATACCTCACCTGAGATACGGAGATGTGGTAACTGTTCATTTACATACTTTGGCCTGCTCTAATGCATAGTAAAATACCATTCAGTGAAACCCTCACTCTAGCTTGTCTAGCTAGAAAAGCTTTCTTGTTTTTCTAGCATTATCTATCTTATTGCATCTCTACATGACCTGGGAATCCACTGATGAACATATGGTACCATTTGGATTCACACTGAACAAATCATAATTGTCTTAAGGAAGATCTTCTGCTATGGACTTTGACAGATTCTAGAAGACTGCAACCATTACAACCACCTCGTTATTATATTTGTTGCTACCAATCTTTCTGCATTTAGAGAAATTCATCCCAAGTACTAGCTCTTAAAACTAGGGAACTTGGTTCTTCCCTAGAACTCTGTGATGGTTTAACAGTGAGCCTAACATCTTGTGCCAACTGACGTAATTGTACCTGGCAAAAAGTGCCTGGGAACTGCCAGTTTCAGGCTGCAGACTGACAGATGAATGGCTTTTCTTTCTGAAGAGAGCCAGGTGCTTGGAGTTAGATGTAAAGGGCTTAGGTATTGCCTTGAAGCTAAGCTGTTTCATCCTCTCTTTGATAGTAATAAATGGGAGACATACACGAGTCAGATGACTATAAAAGTACTCCAGATTCAAAGATGACACCTGCCACTGTCTGTCTGCCTCTTGGGTTTTTGTAACGTTTTTGTCATTTTCTATAATATTGATAATTTTTACAGCCTTGTCACTCACTCCCTCTACCAGAGTTATTTTAACCCAGATTTGGAACAATTTCTTCAGATATTTCACAGCAGTTGATATGTCTTTAATGGTACAGTTAGGGTTCCCATGTTAACACTAATCCTTCTCCACTTGTACATCTGGCACCACAGAAAAAGCATGAGTGTAAAGTAATTTTCTCACCTGTAAGAATTCAGGCACGACTACACAAAGATAGCTACTTGTATTTGCCAAGTCCATTGCATGCATCAGTGACCTTTCAGCTGCAATTTACTTGCAGGAGCAACAAAACCTTACATGGTAGATATGAAGCTACTATTCACTACTTTAGGAATACCGATTTTAGTGCAGTTATTAACTAAGACAAGAACTGTGTAACTGCACTGAACTTTCTTTTGCTAAGATGCTGAATGTGTTCAATACAGGGTTTCTTTTCAGAGGAGCAAAATCAGATTAAAGTCATTCTAGAGAAACAGGCTATTAAAGACAACACAGCATACAAATAAAGATGATGATACTCCATATGTAGTCAAAAGTAGGTATTTGTTTGCTGAAGTCCAATGCATAAAAAAGAATTACTGAGGAATGGAGGTTGGTGACTAGTAGAGAACATGGTGACTAGTAGAGAACAGGGACAAAAACTGACGAACAATCAGGGAGTTACATACAGGCCAGGCCAACTGGAGGTCTAATCATGCTCCTAAAATATGATAAGTTGTAGGGAAGACACAAATGCATACACATGCATATATTTTAAATTAATTTCTCTGAAACCTTTCAGAGTAGATAAAATTATTTGCTACTGCTCATAATTTCTGAAAAGCAACGAATCTAAATTGAATCTGAAGAGGTAAATGTGAACACCTATTTATCCTCTTTTATAATGCAAGAACAAGGATCCATTCAAGAAAATTAAAAGACAACAGGCTCAAAGTTAAGAGAATATTATTATAAAACACATAATTAATATGTTGCACTCTCCACCACAATATAATGTGATAGCTGCAGCCAGAAAAAGCATACATTTAATGAACACATTGTTACACTAGACAGAATACTAAAATACATTTTCATAGATGTAAAACAATTATTGTTAGATATATCAGATGTTACCAAAAAAAAAACCAAAGCAAGGAAATGGAAGAAAAATAATACTATATATTCTTTTATTCAAACTTCACCATTATAACAACTGTTACACAAAACAGATCATGCCCCACAACTCAAATTCTGATTCACTTTTATCATGTATCTTTTAGTCAAGATCCCCCTCTCACTTCAACCCTGTTTCTTTTCTAAGAAAGGTGAGTACATCTGGGGTATTTTTTCATTCAGTTCTGCTGTGTATATTAGTCTGGTGAAGCTTTGTATATAGAGAATGGATAAGAGAAAGTGGTATCTTCAACAGGCAAAATTAATGTTGTGGTGGATGGTCTGTAATGCACGACTGTTCTAAACACCAAAAAGTACTTCAAACATTGCTCAAGTTGGATGAAACAGAAGCATGGTGGCTAAGTATTTTGTGCACCAGAATCTGTACATGACTCTTTTCCTTTTGTTTGATGAAAATGTATAGTTCTTTACAAAGAAAATTAAGGGTGTACCTACATGTGCCCAGCCCTCATTCAGAAGGCTGGCACAGGCCAAGCACCCCGGTCAATAGGGCAGGTTTTACAGGCTTTACCATAAAGCACCTCCTGCGCGTGTGAGGCTAGTGCGGAAAACTGTACACTGCTTTAAAATGGCCTAAAGGTAACGTGACCTCAAATTTATCACCAAAAATAATAAATTACCAATGCATTAAAGTTCTTAAGGCTGAGTTTTCTAGCACTGATACTTTTAAAGAGGTATCAGCCCACGTAAAAAGGTAATTTCAGCCTCAGCCTAACTGAAGAATCTTTCTTTTGATTTTATTTTTTTCTTTTTTTTTTCCCCCAAAAAAAACAGATGCCCTCACTGCATAATTTGTTTCAACTCTGCTGGAGTATCTGATGCTGGCCATTGTCAATCCCTTTAAAATAACAGATAAATATACTATTTGTTTAGCTTGGCAAACCAATTCCTATGACAGACTAGCCTACTTCTGTAGCTTTCCTTTCTAAGATGAATGTAGGTGTGATTATCGAGTTCTTACTAGATGCTCATTGGGAAACTGGTCTTTTCTGTGTACAGAATAAAGAAAAGGGAGTACATGTAATGGTACATCTACTTTTAAACTAATACAGTAAAGGACATAATTATTTCTTCATTTTCAAAGTGACTAGGCCTTAATTTAAAAGCAGAGCTAGATGTGTAGCTCATAGATTAAGATACAGGTTATTTTCGTACTCAGTGATTTATATTAGCACAGAAATTGAAATTTCCAGTATAGGACTATGCAGAAGAGAAGCACTAAATTATTTTTTATCTATTGTTCTAACTTCTAACAAGAAGCTGGAATTACAATACCTGTTATTAGTTTACACTGAGAATACAGAAAAGACCAGTAGTACAAAACATTATTATACCATTTTATAGACACAGCCATAATGAAAACATTGCTAAAGCAACGAGACTTGCCAACTACTGATGAGACTCAGGAGAACATCTTTAGCAGATATTTCCTACACCAAATAGATATTTAGCATTCTCCGATTACCATGATCTTGAGAATTCATGACTTGATTCAGTGATCAACATCTCTTTGGTAGTCCCATAAAAAAAATTTTTTTGCAATAGGTTTTCCTTCCACACAGCAGCTGGTAAAATATATTTATGGCCTTGAGACCCTTATGGTGAAGTTGTATTACAGCATTCTTGTATTCATGGCATAATTAGGGTTCAGTCAGCACATCAGTCACACACTGATGAATGCACATCCCATTTTGTTTGCAATTTTAAAAGATACTGTCTTGACAGGGACTAGTGACTACTGTACTACAAGCTGACCTGACCACATGCTTACTTTTTTAAAACCTCAGATGTGTTCTCCAAGAATATTTATTATTTACTCCAAACTTACTTCAAACAAGCTTCCTTTGACAGCTGTTATTTATTATTTTATTTTATAAGTTTCAACATTAAACATTGTTTAGGCACCTTTCAAGAAGAGATATCAAAATCATTCCCAAGTAGGAAGTCACCACCTAAGGCAAGAGCTTTAGCAGCTTATACGTAGGGCTGTGATTAGGAAGAAAATATTAGTTTGAAATATAAGATAAGCCTTGAAATGTAGATGGTCAAATGAACATTGTCTTAACACAATACCTAGATCTATTTGTTTCATCTTCTTTAATTTATTTTTAGAACTCTTCAAATCTAGGTCACGTTAATGATATTCCATACCTATAACATATGCTTGATCCCAACAATACTTGCTCAGCTCACTAAACATATATTGCACATATAACACCAACAAAGTACATTGATTTTTGCAAAGAAATACTTTGAAACAAACTGTAGCGAACAGACAGTGAAAAGAAATTCTTGCCAAGGAAATGTGAGAAACCCCTTGATTTTTCACATTATTAGAAGATATTTAGAGAGATATTGTAGCTTTCTGTCGAGTGTTTATACCTCTTTGATTTTCACTGATTTTCATAAAGAAAATACCACAACTCAATTTTTCTGTTCCTTTTCATTTCCTGTAGTATTCATCCTGTTAGTATGAATAATAACTCAGGTACCTGGAATGGCATGATTTATTTTTGCCATCCAGCACATATTAAAGTTTCCTATGAGTGAGACAAAAATAACTGGCATCTTGGGCGAGGACAAATTACTTCTTTAAAAAAAATAAATCTTTATAATAAGTATTTTTAATTCAGGGTTTTGTTTTTTTTCCTTTAATATGGTACGTCAGAATTAATAATTCAGTTGATATTAATGGACATTTTTGGCATGTAACTGGCATAAGAAAAACAAAACCTTTGATTCTCCATAAAAAAAATTCTTAATAGAAGTAATCTCATTTTGACTGGAACACAAGAGATAGCAAATCACTGAATAACCTGGTAATTCCAGCAACACAGTTTTTATAATTATATCCTGAACAACAGTGAAATTAAACATCTGAACTTAGCCTACCAGCTTAAAACATACACTTCAAAAAATACCACCTTGCCTACTTCTCGCACATAAATCATAGAGTGCCACCTTGTCTTTGCAGCCCTTACCTTCTCAACTGCTAAAAATTGCTGGCATCATTAACTCACTTCATATTATGCTATCTCTCTTTCTCCCCAACCTGTCACCACCTCATTTCCTCCTGCATCCCTTGGTTTGACAGATGCACTTGCAGCAATACGTTTCTAGTTTTTCACTTACCCACACTGTGCTATATTGCCAGCTTCCTCCTGAGCGCGCTGCTGTATCAGGCGCCTGCTTCCTTTGCTTGCAAGCAGAACTGAAGTAGATTTCCAAGCACCACAAGAACTGCAATATTGTGTCCTACAGATAAGCTGCTTATTTCCAACTTAACCCATGCTGTGCGGATTTACCCACGACTTACAGAAACAACTGACTTTTCCAAGGGGAATGCACGCAGCCCACTTTACTGTGGCTAGACAGCTCTGTCTCACTGACACAGGTAGGGAACACGCTCCATTTTAGACAGTCCATACAGAACATTACACATGAAATACATTCACAGCTTCTGAAAAATCAAGCAGATTTGTACTCTGTGGGTTTTGATTGTATGTGCCTGATTTTTAGAGCTGCTGATCATAGCTATTCTTTTGTGTACTTTACAAGGCCTTGTATAAAAATTGGCAAATAACAAATAATGCCTTTCCTTTTTCTTTTAAAAATAAATTTTAGAAGGGAAACTAGACTATCTATAGTGGCAATTGCAGCATGGATAGATTGATATGGAACTCTATCAAAATCATGAAGCTGCTGACACAACATTAATTCAGTATGAAATTAAAGGAGAATTAATTTAGAAAACACATTAGTTCTAGAAAATCTTACAACCAAACAAGTTCTGTGCCATTATTGGACCACAAACAATTCTGATTAAAAGCTACTTGTAAAAATATAAAGTAAATTAAACCACCTGAAAGATCTTAAAAAGTAAAGTTACAAGTATCAAGTTGGGGTGTCAGTAGAAGGGTCTATCAAGTGCTACTCTTAGCCCTGTTCAGTGTTTTAGGAATGGTCAAAGGCATACTGACATTAACAGGTAGAGAGAATCACTTAAACTTTTTGTCTGAAGACATGCTGCAGTGCACTCTTTTCATCAAGTAAGGAACAAAAACATACTGTTTCTGCTACCTTGGGTTTCTGCTAAACCCAAGGAAAACCCGTGTCTTATGTAACTGTTACTTCTCTCAAGCTCTTGAGTGTTCAAATGTAAAATAAACTGTGTTAAAATGTGCAAATGATACAAACATGGATGCAGTCACAATCTAAAATGACCCAGCTGTGGCTGTGGATAAAGAGAAACTGTTTTCCCAAGTTATTCTTATTTTCATAATACCCGTCTTTGTTTTTAATCTGCCTTTCTTCCTCATCTAGCTAGGATCTTAGAATTATTTCTGTGTAATATCTGTCAATGTAATTAATGGTCTGCTTACTCCCTCTTCCAGATCATTAATGAAGATGTTAAATAAGGCTAGTTCTAATACTAATCCCAGGGTGCCTTGGCAGACACCTCTCCTCACAACATAATTCATCATACCCTTTGTTTGGAGATTGTTTGGATGATACAGCTGATGTAAAAGGAGGCTGCCCACCTGCTTGGCTATGTTAACCACAGGGAACATACTACATCAATCATTGGAAAACTTCACTGACTTTGTTCGCTTCTTACTGCAAGCCAGAATACGAAGAGTACTGACAAGGTTCTACAGAAGAACTCTAAACCTTTTGATTTCTGACACCTGAGAGAGAGTTCAGCAACCAGATCACTTTAAATGCTCTAGATGACAGACAACTCACAGAAGCAAACACCTGCTTTTGAAAAGAACCCTTACTGAATTAACTGAGATAGAGAAATATAAACTCTCAGTTTAAAACCAAAACCAAAACCTCAAAACTTCAACTCCTAGAAGAAAGTAACCTATTTTTCTTAAAGTGCTCCCAAAATAGAGACGATTAGGCTGAAAGTGATTTATGAGATGTCAACTTCCTCGGCATCTTTGAGGGCAAAATCTATTAAGCAGTAGCTGAACTGTATTTAGGTTACTTTGAACAGACTTCTACAGATAGAGGATTCTCAAGCTGATTTCCCCCCCAAATAATGATCTAGGTGATGTTGTTCTTACCTACATGGTATCACCAACTCTTGTTTAGTGGTTTGCATCCCTTCTTTGGTCATAACTTGTTAATGTAGTTTTCCTTTCTGGTAAATCAGCCTACAGATGACCAAAGCAATGTCTTCTCCCTTTGAAAAAAAACAAATATAAAATAAGACATTTAGTGGTCACTGTGAGTTTCAACAGTTTTTATTCTATTTGTGTAAATATTTTATATAATCTCTTGTGAGCCATAGCGGAAGCTTCCCACTATTACAAAAAGAGTCCAGGGAATCTACTTTTCAAGACAGCAGTCTGGTTAAACCTGAGTCTACTGTAGTTGGTTATGTTTTGGGCAGCTTCTTACTACATACTTTCATGATTCCAGTATTTATTAATGTTGTTTGTAGATAAAAATCCTATAAATCCTCATCCAGTGTGCTTCTGAAGTCCAGTTAGAGGCCGTCTTTGGTTTGTTTTGTGCAGTTCTTTCAGGTTTATTTTTTCCTCACCAGATTCTACTTAGTAGTAACCAACATTAATCTTCCCCTAGTTCCCTAGTTACTCTAGAGTCTAAAATCCATTACAGTGCTGACACTTTTTATTCACTGTTTTACTCAGCTTCTCTTTTCCTTTGATCTGACTTAACATGGGTAGTAGAACAGGCACAGTTTACAGCTACTTTCTCTACAACCCTCCTCAGCCTGTGGTGGGTCACACTTTATTAATACAAAATTATCATGAAAGTCTGCATGAAAATTGTCATTAAGTCTGCATGAAAGAACTAAAGGCAAAGGTTGAAACACAGTATAGAAAGTTCAAAACATCCAAAGGCAAAAGGAATAAATCATTCATAGTACTGCAGTGTTGCCAACTCTTAAACTGAAAAAGTGCATCCAAAACCAAGGTTTTGTCCTTTTTGAACTTTCCAGTACTCCTCTTAAATATCTTCCTCATCAGCTTCTATTAGGTCATACCTTGCCAAATAATACTGCTGCCAAAGCAACATTGTCCCCACTTCCCAAATCAGGAGAAACTCTACTGCACAGAAGCCCACTTCTTACTACTATAGCAGTTTAACCAGCAACCCTCTATTGACAGTCCTCTGCCAACACCTCTTAGATATGGTATTTCATTATCAGAAGGGGAAAAAATAAATAAGGGCTGCAGCATATGCAAAATGCAATTCCAAATTTGTTTAAGTAACAGGAAGAATTTCACACAGTATTCAAAAACACAGAGAGAGAAATCTGGGTGATTGAGCAGTGTGGATCTTAGACTCACAGAAACAAGCAGTTCAGAAGAGACTTCTGTTAACCTAATCCAATGTCCCACTGAAAGCAAGGCATTATTCAAAGTGAGATCAGGTTTCACAGGGCTTTTCCCAAAAGTATTCTCCAAGCATGGAGATTTCATATACATCCTGGACAACCTGCTCCTGTGCTTAATCTCTTCTCATGATTTTTTTTTTTCTTACATAGTAAACATTTCCTTTCCTTGATGTGTTGCATTGCCTTTTGTCCTTTTGCTGTGTGCCTCTGAGAAAAGCCTCTGCATCCTTAATGACATCCCCTTTCCTTAAGCAGGTGAAGACAGCAATCAGAGAAGCCGGGAAGCCTTGCCCTTCTCTTCTAAGCAAACATTACTCCCTCGGTTTCTTGCTGTCCATCATGAGCTCCAGCCCCCTAAACCTGGTGGAACTCGGCTGCACTCTCTAGTTTGTCAACATCTTCCTGTGCTGAGGAATCCAAACCCACACACAGGAGTCTGGATGTGGCTTCACAGGTGCTAACCAAACAGAAATAATCATTTCCCTTGACCTTATGGCTATAGAGCACCTGAAGCAGCACTGAGCACAGTTAGCTGCCATTGCCCAAGGGTGCACTGCTGGCTCATTTTCCATTTAACTGACACGACACTCGCAGGTCCATCCCGCAGCACTTCCCCTCCGCAGTCAGTCCATAGGCTTCTTTTTTGCATGGGATTATTCCACCCCAGATGCTGGACTTTGAAAAAGGAACATCTTCTTTCTTCTACACAAGCCCAGCCTTCTTTGTTTCTGAATTCCCTCAAATCTACAAAATAGACTACGTCCACATATCTGAAACCCAGCAAGTCATTCACCAATTCCTGTCTTTGTGGGTTGTTTTTTTTTTTTGTTTCTTTATTTTGCTTCTTTCTACTCCCTAGTACTTCTTACCCCCTTGGGGAACAATCTTGGCTGGTCCTTTTTACCTTTCCAAATCTCTCCCTGGCTTAAAAGCCAGGAATGAAATGAAAACCTCAGCTGCAGTAATGATACTCTGCTTCCTTCCAGCCAGGAGGAAAAATCTTTTTCTACTCTCCACAAGGAAAGGAAGAAATGCAGAAAGAGCTAAAGCTTATTATCCTGCTTCAAAACTGTCTCTAGCCTTTACCAAACTCAACAAGATCTATCCTTTCCTTCCAATCTGTTACCCTTGACTGAGGTTCAAGAGTAAAATAGCAATAGTAAGCTCTTTGGACCAGACAGGAAGCTAGATATGACTTTTGGGCAAAATAAGTATTTTAGAAAATGAAAATAGAAATAAAATTCATGAAAAGGGACATTCAAATTACTTTCACTAGCCAATTTGAGTTCTGTTATTGCATTCTTACATGACTTGCTGATAGGGATGCAAGTAATAAATATATGTATGGAAGGCATCCAGTTTTGTTTAATTTACCAGCATTGTTTGAGAAGCTATGAATCATGTCAGAGATTTAAAGGGATTACTAGTAGAGAAGAGTGTAACCTTTCTTCCAATACAACAGCTGTTCCAAAAAATTTCCATAATAACAGTTGCTTTTAAATTATATAAAGAACTGCAAAGCCTTTTTAGCTTCATATCAATAATGCAGTTTTGATTCAAAAGTTGCTAAAGAGATAATCCTCAGCCTTTTTTTGTCAAGGCCAGTTTGTGAATAGCAATGATTTAAATTCCAATGTCAGAATTTTTTTTCAAGGGAAGGAAAGAATAGTCTTCACTTCATTGGAACTTGGACTGAAAAATTATAAGCAATACTTGGAAAACATTATTTTCATAAGAGTCCTTCAAGAAAGATACTGATGCCTAAACAAGTAATTTAAAATAAAAATATCAGAAATACAGCACAGACATGAGAAAAAAAAAAAATTGTCTTAAAATATCTAGTCCAGCCCCACTGATAAAAATAAACCAAAAAACCCTATATCTAGAATTGGTGTGTTTTACTAAAGAAGGATTATTTTTATTAATTTTCAAGGCCCAGACAAGTCAGTGAAAATTGCATTTCTTTATCTTCCACTCTTCCTGCTTCTGTCTGTGATTGAATACTGGCCTCTGACTGCTTAATGATTATTCATTCCTCATTTTCTGGGCAGATCACTAGTTTGTGAAGATAATTAGAGACCCCTGCTATTCCTTCTAAGCCTTGAATCTTCAGGCTAATTAAAATAGAGTGCTGAATATACATATGCAGCTGATAAAGGCTTGCAGCAAGGTACTAGGAATCATACTGTTTGAGTAACAGAGGGGTAAAAACTGGTTGCATCTGTTAGGATGATTTTTACTATGAACCTCATTGCATTTTGTCCAGCAAACCTCCCTTATTTTGGTCTGTTATTACAGCTTCATGGATCTTACAATATTACCTCTGCTTTTAAACAAATAGTATCTTAATGCATTTCAGGACAGCATTAAATTACATCATCTTAACATGAAGGAAAGATGGTAACTTCTTCATCCCAAGATCATCTTCTCCTAAATCCTTTTATTTTTCCCTGAGGTGTTATGCTTAAATGTAAAACATCCAGGATAAGATAATAAACCTCAGAAGACTGTATGTATAAATGCAGTATGAGCAAGAAGGTTGCAAAGCCTGTTTCTGCTTCTCTCCAGATAGCAATTTTCTCCTTTTTCCTTTCATCTATTTTAGTGTGTACATAGCCTAGAGGTACTGCTGGACACTTTTTTCTTAAACATTTTCAAGGCTTTACCCTTTGAATAAACTACTACAAGTTTTAAATGTTTAAAAGAAACATTTTCTTTTCTCCTCCAGACAAACAGTAACTTTTTACTTCATTTGGGAGGAGCCAATATCCATCAACAAACCAAGAAAAACTACTGACACTGAGCTGTGTCTCAGGATGCAGTAAAGTTACGAGCACTGTTTGTAAGCTGCTAAGAAGGTTGTCTGTACTTATCCTATGAATATCCAGCTTCAGTAAGATCTGCTGTTCCCACCCTGAGGCAGTTGCACATCGCTGCCAAACATGTTTCTCCAAATGAAGTTAAACTATGACTGTAAATCAGATTACTCTATCATGAATGGGTAGATGTATCTATGCCGAGGGATCTGAGTATCTAAAAGAAAGCAGAGGATTTAACTGGGAAGGGAATAAGAGCCTTTAAGGAATCTATAGTTTTCAGTACAAATTTATAAAATAGCTTTGTTTTTTTCAGTTATTTTCCCAACATTTTATTTCTAAATTTAGGCTGGGTCTTAGTCAATTCTTCTCCAATATTAGTTTATAATTTAAGAACTGCAAAAGATGTTTTCTCCCTTGGGCGTAATGTTTTGGAAAGAAACTTGATACTGCTTAATACGGTTACAGAACTTTGAAATGTCATAATTTGTGTGCTGTGCTGAACATTTCTGAAGGAATCCATATACTTTCAGATCTTTCTTTTTCTCCAGTTTTTCTTCCTAACACACACACAAAAAAAAAAAACCCCACAACCTTAGTCTGTAATAGTTTGTTCTCAAAGGTTTGATACCAAGACATAAGAAGTCAAAACCTAGGGCTTCCCACATTCAACTTCAGTGCTACCTAGCCATGAAGATACCTATGTTCCCAGGAAGTTAAGTTTCTGCTGTAACCAATTTTCTGCCCCTAGGATGTGCACAGACATCAAGACTTGAAGATACCCGTTTCTTTATACATCATATGTAGATGGCACTGACTATCTCTACATATCTTGCTTTTAGAGTCTGCTCCAAGAGATGTAGTTTCTTGTAATGCTTACAAGGTCAACTCTTGAACAGAAACATGGTGAGGAGAATATTGTAGTGGTCTCCACGATTCCCGTTCCTGCTGCCTTAAACCAGTCAAATAAGGAATAATATATCTAGGTTCAAAGCACTTGATCTGATTTGGAGCAGCATATGGACTGTTGATCTCTTGCCACCACCAAAGGAACTGCCATTATCACTGGGTTATGAGGTGCTTTGATGGAGAAGAGAGCAGGAAGGAGTCTCTTTAGTAGTAAAACATTTCCCTTAATAAAAATGAAATAAAAGAAAATAATGGGTGTAGATGGATACTGAATACTTAATAACATAACTTAATAACTACACCATTAAGATACAGATTTACTCCCAACAATTAAATTCATACTCTCAAAATCTCCTGTTACAATTAACAGCAAGATCATAGCCTAAGATCAGAATATCCTTCCAGAGATAGTTATATTACAAAATAGGAAGTCTGAGGTGGCTATGTTCAGCAGCCAGATGCTAAAAATTAGATTTGATAATTCCTGGCTAACCTAAATGACCTTGGTGCCAGTCACTTCTCTAGTTCAAAACCAAAGTATGTTACAGAAAGTAAAAGCACTCTGGTAAGAGACACAGAGTTAGTCTCAGTTCAGAACCCTGTCTGTTCTAACCTCTTGTCGTACTTTCTTAGGAGTTAGAAACTCTAGGATCAATTGCTCTCCACTTCCTAGGGGATGCACCACTGATTATCTAGGTATCAATGGATTGCTATAGCAGCTTAAAGAAACTGCAAGATACTCTTTTTTGAAAAAAATTGCTTTACTTGGATGTCTAACCGAAGGAGGTGGTTAACTGCTATGAATCCAGACTGCAAAGAGGCATCTAGGCAACTCCATGGCACTTCCAGACAGTACCTGGCTCAGCGTACAAGCGATTCAAGTTCTTAGACATAACTCTTTCCTTACACTGCATAAGGAAAATAAGTGACTGCTTGAAGTTACGCAGCAGGGTATCCAATAGCAGGAACTGGCATTGTTCCCTGTATGGCTAAAGGAGAGAAAGACCTAATGAGGCCTCTGCTCTAAATCACTGTCTGGTGAGGTGCCTACCTTTTGCCATTGATTAGATAGGGAGTTCAGAGTTTCCATTACCTTACAAATATAGTATGGTTGATGGACCTCAATTATTACTGAGTTTTAGGGAGTGTGAATAGCTTGTCTCTCTCCTTTTAAGTCTAATTTCCTCCTATGGATTTAACCCTTTGGTCTGAACAGAAGAAAACTTCAGATTTAAGACAGATTGATTCCACTTCCCCCCTGCCCCTGCCCCTC
>JAVJGJ010000001.1:1230740-1264458 GCA_035590215.1 Microhierax caerulescens
TAATAGCTGAACTCAAGACAGTAATGACTGTTATGCCTTAATTTGAAGAAAACTATGTGTTCACATCAGTTAAAAGTGCATATAGTTGCAATTCAAAAAAAATCTAAAATTGGTGATCACAAAAGAGATAATGCTATCTTTACTACTACTGCTAGGAAGGGTTTCTTCTAGGGTCTCTCCTGTAGATCTGTGTCTATTGACAGTTTTAAAGTAAGGAATTCTTAGCCATCACGTATGCTAAAACTGTGCCTAAAAACCTGTTTCTTTTGGCAGTGGGCTGACTTGGATTTTCCATTCTGTAACCACGGCAAGCGAAGTGTTATGAAGACTGTGCTGAAGATTGGTCCCAATAACGGAAAGAATTTTTTTGTGTGCCCTCTTGGGAGGGAAAAACAGTGTGGCTTTTTCCAGTGGGCAGAAAATGGGCCAGGTATGCAGGCTATTCCTTGATGTTGATGTTCTAGTTATCTGCTTAAGTGCATACAACTTTCCCTGTAATTTGTTTTGTCTTTTTCCCTGTTCACTGGGTAATTAGTAAAACAGCTCCAACAACATAAAAAACTGCAGATCTGTAAAGAGTCATTTTACATAGTCCTATAAAAATTAAACGCTGCTCTTCTGCTGCATACTATTTTGAAATAAACATCTAGCTTGCAATATATTGTGACATACTGTTATATTTCTAATAACAATATTGAACTTTTTTCACATATATGTCACTGCTGTGCCAACAAACTTTATACTTTCAAGCATATGTGATTTATAGAATTGATACCTTTAATTTAGATTATTTAAAACTGTTACACTTTCATAAGTATAAATGTATTTAGTAAAGGTGAATAAAAAGAAAATATACTTTTTTTAATACCACTTCATGCTTTATTTCCTCAGAGCTTAAAATGAAACAGCAATGGACTGTACAATTCAAATATTACCACAGTTGAACGTGTGACCTTGCTTAGATTTGGAAGACAAAGACAAAAACTGCCCTAAAATTAATACCATGAGTACAGTTTTCTTAATTACATATTCTAAATCCAGGTCTTAACATTTCATTCTAGTTGCTTCTGAACTTTTTTCCCCCAATCCATGTGTAAATGCATAACAAAATCATACCTCCCAGGTGGTTAAAACTCAGTTTATATTCGCTTGTCTTACCACTATTTGATGAAGCAAAGGGAAAAGCAAATAGCATGTTCTAGGCTAGATGTGAAGTAAAGCAGAAACAGAATTCTTAAAATCTTCAGAGCACGTACTATAAATAACAGGGAAGATGAAACTAATGAAGATATGGCCAAATTATTGAATCACAATCAGTTTTTAAAGAAAGTGATGGCGGAAGTAGTGTTGCTTCCTGCCAAAAATGTGTGAGAGCGCTTTACAAGCTTGTAAATGGTCCTTTAGCCTATGTAAATACTTCAGAATTAATAGTGTCATTTCTGAGACCTAAGTGCCTTTTTTTTTTTTTTTTTGAGGGGGAAGGTCTACTTAATTTTCCTTAGAAATATGGGGAACTTCAGTGCAATGTAAATCTCCCATGCCATGGTGGAAGTGAAACCTATTAATTCTTGTCCTAACCGACAGAAATTCAGAGGCTTTTTTTCTTCTTCTTTGCAGTAGCCTTTGAAATCTTTTTAAATTTTCCTTATGTGAAAGCAATCTTTTATAAGCAGATCATAGAAACTATAATCCTTATGTTCTCAATGGACTCCTTCAAATAATATACCTCTGTCGTGAAGCCTGTTATTTAAAGTGAGGTTCAGAACTCTGAGAACAGAACAAGTTACTTCACAGGGTGAAGACTGACTTTCCACTGCCATCTTTTTATATGATGCTACTTGTTGCAATGATACATCTCTGCTAGCTTGTGCTTATACATCTAAATCTTTAAAAATTGCTATCTAACCGGTTTCTTACTTGTATAGTTGATCACTGTGATAAAGTGTTTGATTATTTTAAAATTTGTACATGTTTTGAATGTTTTGCACAGGGATAAATCTTTAGTAAATCAAAAAGAAATAAACACAACTATTTTTGATCACTTGCCTTCTACAACTGTTAAGGTCTTACTGAAGCTAGAAGTTAAGTGACTTTTTCAAACTTCAGCAGTTCAAAATTACCAGTTGGGTTGTTACGTCTTTTATCTTAACAGCTAGACAAGTGAGTATCTGTTTACATATAACACATACAGGTTTTAAAGTATTAACTGGTTTTATTAGCTATTGCAATCACTTTCATTTTTCTGTTCTTACAACATGTTCTACACATGTATGTTTTGTTGGTTTTTTTAGAAGTATATAAACAATATGGAAAGGTGAAAGTGCATTTATCCTCTGAGGATGCAAAATCCAAATTCTTTATTGAAATGAATAGTATGTCCAGCTAACTAAGGACTAAACTAAAGCAAAGTGTTTAATATAAAATATTTTGTCCTGATAATTGGTTAATCTATGTAATGTCATTTCTCCTGAAGTTTCTATAAATTAAAAGCATGAGAAATAACCTACAATAAAATCTTCTGATTACACTAGTAAAATTTTAATCTTGAATAGAAGTTGTATTTTAAAAAGTAACTTTCTGTACTGCCTTATTCCTACTACTCTTATCCTAACTACAAATATTAGATGCAATAACTTATATTAGGCTAGCGTAGGCTAGCCAGTTGGAGTACCCAGAGCAGGTTGCAGGTGAAGTACCTTGGACAGTTGTACTTCGCTGTTTACTAGTGAGATTGCAAATTTGAAGTTTTTTAAAGTCTCTGATTGTGCACGAAGTTGGGAAAAAAAAAAAATAATTTCAAGCATCTATGTTTCTCCAAAGATATTTCAGAACGGCTGTATCACTGATTGATGTAACAGTTTTGGACAAACAGTTGTTTTAGGAAACAGATATTTAGCTCATAAATCCAGGCAAGAGGTGTTATCTAGCAGATAAAATATAAAATGTTTCAGAGGAATTTTGAAATGTATAAAATAAATTTAAGAAGTTTAAACAGGAAATAAGGCAGGATCCACAAGGCAAGGTATGGCTATTAAAGAACGGCAACATGAAAGTTTTGTTTATGGAATAAATGTTTATTTCATAAACAAAATTTTAAATTTCAAAATTAGATTACTGTCTAACACTCAAACAACTTTGGGACTAGTACCTCTTCCCTAAACCTTGTGAAGATATCAATAATAAGTGGACAATATCAAGTGGAAATTAACTGCCCTTTTACATTACTAAGGCTATTATGTTATATGTTAAATAACAAGATTATAAATTATTTAATTCTTATCTCCCATTTAATTTATAATTTAAGAATAATACCACCCAATTAAGATATGAACTTCAGAAGTTTGTAAAGTGTGTTCCCTTGGGCATCTGTTTTGAAGGGGTGGTATATTTCTATCAGCCTAAATTTGCTTATGATGTGTCCTGGTTGTATGACAGCAAGGTGAGGAAAGGCAGAAATGGAAATAACAAAAGGCAAGGATACCCTGAGCTTATCACAGTGAACTAGCAAGGAGGAATCTGACATGTTTACACTCCCGTGAAGTAGGCAACTAAGCAAGAGACAGTGAATTCTGACTCACCAGCTGCCTTTGCATAATTTAACTGCTTTTGCAAACACTACTTTTTTTTCCCCTCTTCCTCTTGGAGAGGACAGTGCTATGTAACTTGTTTAACAAGCTGATAGCTGTTTATAAAAGACTTTCATCACAAACAAGCTAGCAAGAAAATTTATCTTGGAATAGATCCCCCCCTCAACCTTTCAACAAGTATCTACAATTAAGTGTACAAAACAGCAGAAAGTTCTTGAAAGACTCTCCTGGATTTGCTCAAGATAAAAGTCCTGGTTTTCAGCTTTTGTCCTGATAGTTTACAAATGTGTTTATTTTTTCACATTGATTCATCTATTACAGTGCAAGTGATTGAACACACATTTCAGATTCCTATCTGGCTTGCCCATTTTAATAGCTCATGTTCCATGCAATCAACTGCAAAGGCTGTAAAGAATAACAAGGCCTAAGTTAAAAGAGGGAACTGTCTATCTCAAACATCTTCTGTCATTTATATTCCTTATGAAAGCCACCGTAAATAGTTTTTTAAAAAATAGAGCCTTTTTAAAAAGCCTTGGGCTTCTGATGTAGAGTTGTTACTTTAACCTGTACCCATACACAGCTCAGAGCAATGGGATATTGCCAGTGTCTACAAGACACTATTAGGACTGACAGGCTAATGTGAGCTCTGGCTAGATGCATTCTGAAAGAGGTGGTGATGGCAGTTCTGACATAAAAAGGAGTGTTCCAGTAAAGCTGACTTCTAAGCAGTCTTACTTACCATTTTAGAGAGCTTTTTTTAGACAGTAACATTACAAACTGATAGCATGACTCATAACAGAAACCTGTCTTTAACCTTAAAAAAACCCCACTTTTTCTGGTTCTATATGCTGCGAAGCTAACCTGATAAAGCACTCTGAACACAGCGGAGGTGTTGAAACAGTTTTTAGAGGATCAAATCAAGGTCACAAAAGTTGTGAAGTAAAAACTTAAAACCTAGAAAATGCTAATGCCATATTCAGTTTCTGCTTTATGTTTCTCTTACAGTTTAAGTAAGTTTAGGCAGAGTATATCTTTCATTTTGAAAGTAACATTTATTTTCCAATTTGTGATATTCAGGTTAGAATCAGCAGATTTTATGCCCAGTTTCATGCCTTTATACCGTTATTTGAAGTACTTTTTATAGCCAGCTATTTGTTAAAGCCAGGCATGCATGCATTTTCTTAATCTATATATGCACAGCTGCCATTTGATGGCAAAGCAAATTCAGCAAACAGATTTGAGGACCGAAGCAATGGTCTTCTATTAGTAGATCACTGAGGGAGAAGTAAATTTACATAGAAAACGTGCACTCAAATTTTGAGATGTGACTGTCACAGCTGTGACTACAGCCCTTTCTTATACAACTACTTCTGTATCCACCTTCCTTTGTAAAATGGTGCTAGTTCTCACTTGTTTTTCTGGAACCAAAAAATATAAGAAAGAGTATTTACCTTGATGGTGAAAGGGGACTTTCAAAGAAGTGGAAGATGCCATCCTTAATACCTGTATGAATGCTCATCATTAGTGGCTACGTATCTTTCACACAGAATCGAAAGGTATTCCAAGGTCTTCAATGGACTTCACAGCAACTGTAGGCCCTCTTTCTCTCTGAATAAAATCTCTAGAAGACTTAAAACTCTTCAGCATCTTTCTTGTACCTTTCTGCATTATGCAATTTAACTTGCTGTCAGCTAGACTTGTATTGAAATTAGCTGATGACAACCAGGATTCAGCATCTAATGCAACTTAATATGCTGCATGTTTGTCTTTTTATTCCTCTAATGCCTGAAAGGTTGTTTATTATGTCCAATTTTTACTTGAAGATTCAAAACATACATTCAAAATCCATTTAGAAAATTGTGGAAAAGTGCTAAATTCCACTAAAATAAAAACAACAAAATAAAATCCAATCTAAGGGGAGAACCGAATGATAAAACTGGTTTCCAGATAAAAGCTTATTAAAAAATGCAATGAGCATACTTACGGGGGAGTAGAATTCAGAGCGTACACAGTACTGTCTAAACATAGGCAGTGCTTTACTTATTTAACTTACTGAATGGCCATTCCTACACCAAGTGCAGGTCCCTGCAGAGTTTGTATGCTTTATGATTTTTAGTATAAAAACAACTTCAAACAACATGAGAGTCTTTTAGCTATTCCTCATGGGGTATGATCCTACTGTGAGAAGATGCCAACACTAGTCGTCTTTTAATACTAAGGTTTCAGGTGAGACCTTAAGAGAGGTTTGGCAGAGTAAAAAGAGACCTCTTGGAAGGTGCTGACGAGCAGCGGAGCCTGACTAAAACGTGGGGTGAAACTGTGTAGTTTCTGTGTAGAAACTGAAGAGAGAAGTGATACAAGAGCCTCTGTTTTGACAGAAGGCCCATTCCACTGCTTCGGCTACAGATGGAGCTGAGACTGAAGTCGTTCCTTCACAGACCATGTCTACGTTGTCCTTTACACCAACCTGTATTATCTCCATCTGTATTTCAGATCAACTAAGCAAATGTACTGCAATCCAAATGCTCTGTGCTCAGATCAAACAGGCTCGGATCTCAAATTATGAGTAAAGCCAGTTACGTATTTCAATAGATCAAAAACTGGCCTGTGCATGAGGTTTGCTGTCAGGTCCATGCCCCAGGCTGACTCCAGCCAGCTCCAAGGACACCGTACTCAAGGTGGGCCTTACCACTGCAGCTTGAGCATCGCATCTTCACGTAAGAACTCACCTGTATTCTACTAGTTTGTAGTTTATGTAAAGCAAGTGCAGGTTTTTGAAGAAATCTGCATATACATCCTGCACTAGGCAGGAGTAGGATCAGAGGATCCAGGAAACAGATGGCATGGAAGTTTATAGTTTCCTATAAACAAAAAAACTTTTTTTCTATACATTGCACTTTTAACAGAATCATATTCCTCAGAGGGATCTATTCACATATATTTACATCTAGAAAGGATTACAGTAATCATCTTGTTTACCCTTCTGCAGAAACCAGGTGGCTTTATTATGCTCCTTTAATCAGTTTGAGTATATTAATGTCCACTCATCTTCCTCCCAATGCACTTAATTTAGAAATTCTTTGTGGCTATTTCCTTCAAATATAACTTCTGTCTCTCATTCTGTCCCAGGAAATACTTGATCATAATGACAGCAACAGAAATGATCTGAAACACGAAAACCCCCTCATAATTTGTTAGAGGCCAGGACACTAGTATGGAAAAGGGAAAAAAACCCACTTGAAATAGAGAACACTGGGAAATGTATTTTAAACTTTATGCAGTAAACACAATGCAGCACCACACAGGGATAACAATGTTTTCTACCCCCAACCCAGTTAGGCCGCATTTGCAAGGCACTTTTGTTCCAGCTAGTTGGCTGTCAGAAAGCAGAATATTGCCCTAGATTAACATTATTTCAAACCTAAGGCAATGTCCATTAAAAACAACTGGGGAAAAAACAGTGTATAATCTCATAAAAACAATTCAGACCACATTTCTCATGGTATAAATAGTTCTACACCAGCAAAAACCTAAGGTTTTAATCAAGAAGAAACAAGTTAAAACTCAAGCATTCATTTAAGAAATTAACATGTTCTAGAATTTCAGAATGATTTTAAACATACGCATGAAAGTTTTGAAATGTCATTAGAAAAACACTCAAGTTACAAAGTAGAAATGGAAGCTAAAATTTAAATTGCAATTTTACATCTAGACTACATTTGAAAAGCAAGTTTACAATATAAAATTTAAAATCATTACTATAGCAGGACTGCAGAGTCTATGAAAGTGAAAAAAAAACATTTAGTGGAAGTTCCACTCTGAAGGCAAAGATGGGTTGTACTTCTCAAGGCCAGTGTTTCCACACAAAGTGGTCTTGAAGGTAACTGTAATTTGCTTTGATTGTAACTGAGAAATAACATTCAAGCAAATACTGAGCTTTGTAGATAAACGGTATAAAAGTAAAAAATGTGCTCAATACTTGAATGCACAAGCAAGCTTAAAATCCATGTGTACAAAGGAGAAATTAGAAAAATAATGCACTTACCATTATTGTTTTTCTTTAACATATACATAGTTTATTCTTTGCTTTCTCCAATAGCTAGTTATTTGCACTGTATTTGCCACTTCTCAGCTCCTTTCCAAAGTACTGTAATGCCACACTTCTTCACCTAGAAAGGTGCAATGTATCACATTACACTTCAGTTCATCTTCACTAGAAAACCAGAATGTGCTCACTTTTAATCAGCCTAAAATAGCCTAATAGGGCAAGGCTTTACAAATACAAAATTTGCCTTTATATAAAAGGCAGCCTTTCAGCAAACGCTTTTCTTTAAAAATGTGAACTGGCTCCAACTGGACCAGAACAGAAATATTTACTATTAAAGTAGCACAACTTCTCAAAGCTGCATTTTAATAGTATTGAATTCTCCAATTGAAAAAAAAAAAAAAAGTGTATTTTTTTGGTTTTGGGATTTTTTTTCCCATAAATTACACAAGATGATTGTAAGTAGGTTAATCCAGTATCAGAAGCTAACAGTGGCAAGCAACAAAAATAAAGGAAGTTCATAATAAAGACAGAAGGTTTCAGAAAGTTACTCTAGAAACTTTTAGATCTTTATCAGAGTTATGCAACCATTGGAAAAGAATTAGAAGTCAAAAAAGTACATAATTACAGCCCCAAAAAAGATTTTCCTTGTTCAGTGGGAATGTATCCCAACATTGGCTGCTAACAGCTCTTGGATTCCCACAGACTCCACTACTGCCAAAGATCAGGTGATCAAAGCATCGCTTACAGCCTGCCTTCGCTGGTTTGTACAGAGCAATGCTTAAGCAAAAAGAAATTCTATTCTCTTGCCATAAAACTATTCAGGTATAGAGAAACTACAGTAACTAAGGAAGTTTCAGCCATTTATATTTTGCTAATTATAACTTGCTTTGATAAACCAGAACAGGAATTAGGTAGTAACGGGTTAAAAGAGAGGGAGGAAAGCAATTAAGGTGGAATTCAGGCAGGGAGAAATAAAAGCCTGAAACTGGAGTGTGCATATAAGGAGGCAGAGGAAAGGAGAAAAAAAAAAAAAAAAAAAAAAAAAAAGTGGTTTGGTTACTAACTTAAACCTTTATTTAGCAAATCCCAGCTCACTATGTGACTACAAGTTTGAATGTAATGGATCAGGTACTGCAGTACTGAACTCAGCCCCTGATAATAACAATCAATTGTAATTCAAACAACTTTTTTTTCTGCTCATTGCTCTACACAATCTAGGTTTGGGTGTTACCTAGCAAACAGTAATTTCAAATTCAGTTTAAAGCTTCTGATTCATTGCACAAAATGGATTAACTCTATTTTTAATTTGTTGTTATATCAGTACATGAAGCAGATGAAAAAGCTCAAGCACCTGAACTTTGTGACTTAAATCTGCAGAAGCCAGATAAAGCCCATCCTACCTGTATCCATTTCGCCTTATCTGTTGTAAAGTCTTCAAAATAACGCAGTATGCGGGACTCACAGCTTTGACAGTAATAAATACTGGAAAAGGCCATTCCTGAAAAGCATTATTAATCAAGCCAGGCTAAGCTATTCTGTCAAAAATACTAGTAATTGTGTTAATTGCAAGGTTTCAGGTGACAATCAGCTAGCAAGCCCTGCTGATTGAGATGTATCTTGTAATGATAGCTTAGGTAATTATATTCAATCTATATTTACAGATTGCTTAGGCTGCTTGATTGAAGAAATTACCGATAAAATACTTGTGACCGAGGTTGGGCTTGTTTCCTAGGAACAAGAATGACAAGGGCAGTCAACAAGTTCTGCAGCTCTCAGCTTCTGCTCCTGCTCAGCAGCACTGCAGGCTCAGCCACCCAGCAGCAGCAGGCTGCAGGTCTGCTCACTAGGACAGACGAGCACTATTCACACTTCAGAGCACCACCGCGTCCGTTTGGCAATGGAAGTACACCCGACTAAAACTCCCACGGTATTTACAATCAAGTGCATTTAGAATTATCCGGCTTTACTGATAGCTGCAGAGTGAAGAGAATACTGTTCATATTCACCGAAAAATAGTTTCCTAGATGCTTCAAACAGTAAAAAGCTTTTGCATTGGAAGCAGACAATAAGGTCAACAGGAATGACCTGCGAATGTCCTTTATGTCCATTCACACCTAATTTTCACCCCATGATGAGAAGCCATAATAATGAAAATTTACTCTAGAATTTATTCGAGGGCTTGCCAGCTGCCCCTAACTTTATTATCTGGCACATGAACAATTCAAACTGTTTTGTGTTTGTTTGGGTTTTTTAATATTAGATCCTTTTTGAAATGGTAAAACTATATTATATTTTCCTAAAGTTTTGGAAAACTTGCCAAATAAGGTGTAAGGCAGTCAAGATTCAGGAAAATATTTATTTAGACTGCAAAAGAAAACAAACTAATTCCCGCCTATTCCCTGCACTAAGAATTACTGACTGTAGCTCCAAAAGTTATAAAATATCATGAAACATAAACATCTGATGTGTTTGGCCACATGATTAACATGCATGGCAACTACAACCTCTCACCTAAACCAGCGCACAGTACGTCCACTTTTTTCTTCAGGCTTCAACGCTGCTTTACCGTGTAGCTTACTCTGAAGCATCACATCCGAAGCACAGATCCTGTTAACACCTTCAGGCAAGGCTCAAGTAAACATTTCTGCATGTAAGAAAGATTTGCTGTTCATTAATTACTGTGATTACAATAATATCCATTAAGTCGTTCTCCACGGATAGACTGCTAACATTGCCAGAGCATCATTTAAAAAAACATTAAATTTGTCAAGTCTAAAAGGAAGAGATCTGTATTGTTCACACGTAGGGGATGGCAGGCCTGAAACTGTGATAGCATAATGGGAAAGGTTGTGCCCAGTGTGGCAATCTCCTGTATTTGGTTTGAGAAGAAAATCTACTTAACAGCATTTCATAGGTATGAGAGAAGAACACCTAACTTGTAACTGTGGAGCTTCTGCACGAGATAGGTATGTTGTCGTCAATCACTACAAAGTCATGTGCCTTTCTAACATCCTTGGGAACAGACATTACTACTATGGAAATTTAATAAATGAAAACTTAAGGAACCTCACTGATAGAAGATTCTTCATGTTCAGAAATCTACATCTGTTCTTTACTCACCAGAAAACTGTCCTTAATGTCTTGCTGTTAGTGAACTGTGCAGGAACTCAGCCCATTTCCCAAGCTCTGCTGGTATTCAAGGGATGCTCACCAGATGCTTGGTGCCACATACTACCTAACCGATACTGACAGAGGAAAAGACAAATGTTGGGATGTGTATCCTCACGGACTCTTACTTCCACCTTCCTAGAGAAGCAGATCTTCATGTGTTGTTCTCACCAGCTCATGTTTCTTACTGAAACTGTTCACCTTGTGTAAATGAATTGCTGCTTACTATTGGAGAATAAGAAGGAAAAGATTCTTTGGCCTCAGCGTTCTGGGAAAATCAGGCAGGTTACTCTTTGAACATACATTTTTGTATTTCACAAATAAGAGCAGTCATTGAGCAAGCAAGTGCAACAAGCCACAGATGCACAAACTCACTCTAGCTGCCTGCTGAGCAGCATTCAGCATGTCAGCAGACCCCTCTGATCAGGCCCGGAGGTTAGAAGGGTAAGACAACGACTGTAGCCCGAGGGCCTGTTAGCTTCCAGCATTAGGAGTTACCGCGTTTATGCACCCCCACGAACAGAAACATGTAGAGGTGTGGGATACCCACAGAATTAGAAAGCAACACCAGATACAAAACACCGAGGTCCTCATAAAGCTTAAAACATTGGACTCTGGTGCCTACATCTCTTTTGGATTTTCCCAAGAAGGGCAGCTTTTCCCTAAGGATGGATCACTCCAATCTTTGCACACTGAGACTAAAGACTTCAGTAGTTGTGCATTGTTCGGTGATTTTGTTATTCACTGCAAGAAATGCTTTAGAAGCACTTATATGAGATGGTCTATTACACGACCAGATTGCCTCAACGTCTAGTATCCATTTGAAGTTCTTCCCAAACAGTAAGCCTGAAAAAATCACAGGTCCAAAGTAGAACATAATGGTGAAGTTCGACACTGATTGGCATACTATGTATAGCTAAGACCAAAGGTACATAAATGACAATTAGAAATGACAGTTGGAATATTTATCTTGCATTAGCACTTACATTTGTCATAGTAAGGCACTACATTATTGTTATACAAGTACAAATTTATGCAAGATCAAACTTCTATTCTCAACTCTGAAAGAGACTGGATTTTTCAAATTAAGTTTCAGGGTTATAGCTCTATTCCTGAATGTGACTGGAGATGTTATCTTAGCTCTGCTGAGCATACTGGCACTTGTCTCTTGCCTAAACGTCTTTGTGATTCAGTAACCAGACATCCCTGTGACAGAACTCCCCAACAGCCCAATAGTCTGTCCAAAACACAGCAGTGTTAACACAAAGCACATCTCACAGTGGCTTTCAATTAAATAGCCAGTCAAGGAGACTGAATTCACAGCGCTCGCATTTTGATAGAGCAGCGTAGTAAGAGCAGTTGCTCTGAAGTATGAGTTCTAAGTTGTAAAGCCGCCTCAGTCAGAAGAAATGCAAATTCACATTTTAACAAGAGAATGGCATCAGAAAAAGATCGTATGGCGACTGCTCTGTGATTTCCCATCCTGAAAATGGAAAACCCATGGTAGACAGTTATTTACATGACAGAGGAGAGAATACGGGGAACATGACAATAGCCTGTTGATAAGAATGTTCCCTGAAGTAGCGGGAGTCCTGGATTTAAATCTCAATTTCTCATGTCTCTTTTACTGAATTGCATTGGAGAGAAATATTAGGATAGGCATCTAGCTTGAGGGAGGAATCGTGAAACCTGCAGAGAGACAGGGACCTTACTTCATTCTACAGGAAAATTTTGAAGAGTCATCTTTTGCCAGTCTAACTACGTGCTGTTACCGGAGGGTGATCTCCTGTGCTCCTCAGCGTGCTCCTGCACAGTCCTGCAGTCTATCTTGTGTGGGTATTAGCAGCTGCGTGGCTGTACAGTAAAACAGAACAGCTTGCTTATGCACTAAGAAAAAAAATAGTAGTTTTCAGTCAGACCAGCAAGGTGATCCATTTTGTGGAGCTGCGTAATCACCAGAACCGATTGCATAACTAAGAGAACATATACTGGAGGATGCCCCTTCCAGAGCAACAAAATCTTTACCCAGCTGAAACCACAACTCCAGATAACCCTGTCTTCAGTGCTTCACTATTACCTAGTTGTTCTTTGTTCATAGTTGCTTTTTTTTTGTGGATTTTATTACCACTGCTCAAACTATGAGCCTAGGAGCTCAATTCACGGGAATGAGCAGGCATTATATACATACCCGAGGGCGCCGATGCATACTCCCCCAGCAAACAGCTACAGTCAAGTTGCACTGGAGCTATCTGTTACTGCTTTCGATCACAAATTACAAACCCCACAGCACAGCCAGTGGAATGGGGTGCAGGCACCTGCTATTCCCAGTGCAACGTGCAGACAGAGGTTGGAGAGGTTGAACTGCTGGGTCTGACACGAAGCTGTTTGGGTGAACACATACACCCCAGTCTGCCAGTCCCTGTACTGGAACAGTAACCCCTAGCAAAGAGCAGGCAGAGAGAAGCAGCATTGCTGAAATCAGGTAAGGCATGTGGCAAAGTGATGTTACACACTAAAGATCCACTTTGTGGGGCTAGCACTTTCACTAAGCAGCAACAAAAATTGTTGCAACTCTTGCTGAGAAGTGACATCACAGGACTTTTCATGTTGATGGATTTGTAAGAATGGGTTCAGACCAAATTTAAATAGTTAACGCTACAGCTACTCCAATGTAACTTATTTTCTACTTTATACCATACAAATTAGTCTTCAGTAACAACCAAACTGACAAAACACACTTGACTGCATATGAGCTAGACTTGTTTATGACACTTTTTATATTCATCCTTTTAATCTACAATGCTCTACTTCACCTACTACTGTGAATCCTTCAGAAAAAAAAATCTTATGTAGGTAAAGAATTGATTATGCAATAAAGTAGGAAACTGTCAGGTCTATGCTGCTCCTCAATGCTCAGGAAAAATGCTTTAGCTAAAAATACTAATTTATGGCAAGTTTCAGATCCTTTATACTTCTCTATTAGCCTGCCAATCCAACCTTTACTTCACAGATGATCTACGATAATATGCCTTGGAATTTTTCCCGTAACAATGAATATTCAAGAGTGGTATTAAGCCAGCAGCACAACCGTTTTATTTTCAAACAGCCTGTCACATTGCATTTAATAAATAGCCACATACACCATCAAGCACCTACTTATGAACAATAAGCATTCACAACCTGGCTAAGAATAATCCTAAATTTGTAGTAGTGGAATGTACCATGATGCTGCTTCTCAGTTTGAGTAATTCCTCCCTCAAACTTCAGAAATGCAACTCCTGTAGCCAGCATTTAAATCACTAATTCACTCTTAGTTAATTCAGGACAATACAGTATTATCTGTTATTTTTTGTATTTACAAAGAAAAAAAAAAAAGAAAAAACCTTATGTCCCCCCTCTCCCCCTCCCCCCAAAAAAGGTAGACAGTAGGCTTGTTTCTCAAACATCAAGAAAAACGACTGCTTGAGGAATCATGCCACCTTTAAGAAGTCTTAATTAACACCCAGAACTTGGACCCTCCCTGTCAAATACGACTTGGCAAAACAATAATACAAGACAGTCTACGCCATGCACAAAGTAAACTTCAGAGAGAAAATTAACCAACAGTTAAGCCTGGATGGGTACACTCAGAATGTGTCCGGAAAGCTGTTATAATGACACAGGACTGCTGACAGCAGCAAGAAAGCACATTAATACGGAGAAGACATTCATAACACAACTACACATTTGAAGAAAGTATGAAGTACCATTAATGACAAGAGACTGAAAAATAACAACCAGTATTCTGATCTCAGAGGCGGGAGGTAGGAAAAGGAACATGCCTATACATGGAAGACGACTTTATGCAGACCAGAGAGTACTTTAAAAATTGCTGTAGTTTGTAGCAAGTATAAGCAATGTATCTACTTAGTTTGGAGGTGACTTTGTGACAGTTTTGTGAAATGGCTTCAGCAGTATGTGATACTAGCCGTTAGCAAAAGTCATCCTCATACCTACTTTAAGCCTCAGATTAAAATGCTTTTGCATGGGGCAGAAGCGAGGGACAGGAAGGGGTGCAGGGCAATTTGGGTGACAAGAGAAAACAACTTGCCAAAAAATCTCGTTTATCCCTCAGAGCTGAAGAGGACCTAATTTGTCAAGGTCCTGTGCAACAACAGAGAACCTACACAGCAATTTAAGTGGAGGCTATGAGTAAAATGGATGTGGTAACACAGCCTGTGGAAATTAACATGAAGGCAAACATCCTTCAAACTTTCAAACAACAGAACATCCAGATCCTAAAATTCTATGTGAGAGAAATTAGTTTATATTTCCCATTTCAGTTTTGCAATTACAAGCTGATCTAATATTATTAAATACTACTTTAACCTGTAAATTTCTATATGTAAATGCGTAATTTCATTTCTTTTACAAGAAATTAAGCGGTAGGAAAAAAAATTACAAAATTCTGTCACCAACAAAAATCTCATCTGTAACCGAGACCATATATATTTGTGAATTCAAGGGACTAAACCTTCAACAGAGTAGTATCTTAAACATTTTGATGTTGTTAACAACGGAAACAAAAAATCCAAGTATCAGAGTATCACAGTGCATTTTTCTTGTTCAGTTACCCTGAGATTCTACAAAGACTAAATACAGTCTGCAAATGCAGTCAAGAAGACCAGACTTAAGCGAACACTTTCACAAAAAGCCTTTCTCCTGTTGCGAGGGTTAGGTTCTCTAACCATCTCTGTATGCTTGTCTCGGAAAAGTAGAACTTTGGGTTCTTCCCATCTGTAGATATGAATATTCAAATAAACCAAGGCCACTGGATTTCTTGCTAAACTGAATTTCTTACTCCCTTAGGATCATTAAGTAACAAACACTAAGAAAGCAGAAACATAAAATGCAATCCAACTTCACAGCTATATTCAAGTGGCAGAGCTCACTGCTTTTTATATTTTATAGAACACCCGCAATCAAAATAATAATTTAGTAACAAACAGAATTAGAGCCAAAATGTATTTCAGTCTGCCTGGGAAGTATGCAGAGGGTGAAGACAAGAAACTTCCTGTTCCTCTAACACATGAAAGTGTTTTCCACGCAGAGCTCTGAAATCACCATTTCTAACAAATTAAACCTCCTGACATTTACAATACAACTGTTTTTGTAAAGCTCTACTGGGAGAAGTATAATCAAACCCTTTTCTTTAAAAGATTTTTTCCATGTTCTATTACAAAAAAAAAAAAAAAAAAGTCACCAGTAACAGGAATTCCCTGAACAACTGGCACACTTTGAAGTTGCTATTGCTTTTATTTCACAGACCACCACCTGTCACTGCAAAGGTATCAGCTAATCACTCCAGGAGAGCACTGCACCAGCAGGTGTACTTACCTACATTGATTCCAGCCATCAGGGGAAAAGAAGAAGAAAATGCAAACACAGCCAAAATTGTTAAATGCACAAACATATAAAAAAAGTTTGCTGCCTGATTCAGGAGCTTAAAACAACAGTAACGAAATTAGTCACAAAATCCTGACATTCTGCCACATCTGCTCCATGGACATTTCAGTGGTGTTCTTTTGCTGTACTTTGCATGGAACTTATGTGGAGGAATGAACAGACACCCCCCCAGTGAGAACATTCGTAGTTTAGTGCTTAATGTGTAACATACTAGTTGTATATTAGAGCTAGAGTAAATTTAACTATCACTTACATTTCTGCACGCACATAAACTACAGATAATAGAACTGAAATCCTACACATATTCTGTTTCAAAAGAAGGATGAACAGAGTTGTTAATGAGTTACAGAAATCATGCAATAACTTAACCCAAACAACAAATGCTAACAGAAGAATTTCTAAGCTTAAAAAAAAAAAAAAAAAAAAAAAATCAATCAACACCACTGTTGTTTTTACCCTGTGAAGAGATAACAGGTTCACTTCAGTTTATATAGTATTACTTGCAGGTTCCATCTGAAAGACCAACCTTAAATTCTCTGAAAATCTGAATTATTCCCGAGGCAGTTACAGATGAAAGGATGCATTTCAGTGGTAACCTACACGTGGCGAAATGACAGGGAAGTTTTCTTCAATAATTGCATTAAAAACATCGTCATGGTCCATACAGATTACTTTATTATCAATGCCATGCAAAAACAGGGCATAGTTCACTTTATTAGTTAGACCATGAAGCTGAGATTCTTTTCCTGTCTACATTAGATGAAGTAATAATTTGGTAAGAGGTTTTAGAAACAGAAAAAAGCAGGCCAGCTAGAAGCTAATGAACTTAAGACATAGCTGGACTTAAAAAGTCCCACAACTTTACAGACAGGATGCATTCAACTGTACCATTAACTTGCAAATAACCATATTCTCTGCAGGGTTTTTTTCCTACTTTTTTCTTTTTTTCAAAGTTGGATAAAAAAGCCCTTAAAAATACAAAATTCCTTGAAATCAGAAACGGGTATTTTTTTCAACCCCAACAGAAGCCGTCAGAGTTTTTGCTTACTTTTGCCAAGGGTTTGTACATGAGAAAATCTTTTTTAAAAAACTTAATGTCTGCTAATGTGTCTAGCAGAACAGCACTACTACTGACAAAGTTTAAAGAAATATTTTTAAGACAAACTACTAACCACTTTATTTAAATTCATAATTCTGTCCGTAACATCAGAATGGTACATTTTATAAGTATTATAATTTAATACACTGTCAAATTAACTTTCTATTAAAATACTTTACACAAACTAATCCTTTCCTTTGCAGTAACATTCTGCATCACAAAGCAAAAATGACTCAAAAATGAGTCCTGGTGGATTCAGCTGCAGCAGCTCAAGACATTACCACTCAGCTGTCAGCACTGAAACCTTCTATGTTCACAATCCACAAGGCAATCTTCAAAATGACAATAATTGGGATTGTATTAATCTATTTGCACTTGATTGCCTGAGTTACCTGAATATACAGCAGCCGTGGCAGAAGGGCTGTAGGTAGGACAGGCAGAAAACTTATCTTAAACCACTTCAGAATATTCAGTAAGAGCTCCTCCAATGAATGCTTGTTGTGGCTTACAGCGAACTCTGTGCTCTAAGGATCCAGCGACACAAGTGAATCCTCCATATAAATGACTCTGTTGATGAAGTTCCAACAGCAGGCCACTAAAGATGGCTGCTCTAGTTAGAATGCTTTTTTCCAGCTTTTAAAGATACCAACTTGGAACACAAGGCCACAATCATTCTAAGGCTCAGTACACAAGCATCTAAACAACTACTTCTGATACATTAAGGTGTGCTTTTATTACTCAATGATTTTATTCGGGTAGACAAAGAAAAATTCAAAGTGTTTATGACAAGGCATGCTCATTTCAATTGCTCCCCCCTATTAACTTTTCCTAGCTGAAGTTTAGCAAAGATTCAATCAAATGATCAGCACCACCGAGTTAAGAAAATTATCAAACAGATCTTCAAATATCCATGGAACAATCCTCAAGATGCTGAAATTCTATTACAAATGAATCCTGGCATCTCTAAACACGGAAAAAGAAAGTGACATTACCAGCTTTGTTAGCTGCAGGTAACTGTCATGCTCTAGGTATTCAGCTGCTCCTTTGCAGGGTAAGTGTGGTACAGCAGAGGGCAAGCACACAACGTATTAGTGACAAGGACATCACTGTGATTAAGATTCGTAACCTCACTACAAAAACAGGTGACAGGAAGATCTCCATTTGTCTTCACATACAGTCAGTGAATGCAATACTCCTGGAAGGCTTGTACTAACAGGGATGTTTTGATGTCCTCTCTATTCAAATGTATTCTCAGCTGTTGTGAAACAAGTTAGAAAAGTCCAGAAGGAGATGCTCCTTATCTCTTAATTAAAGTTTTGAAATAGTCCCCACTACTCTTCAATCCCCTTTCCTTGGTTGCCAGCATTTGCATGCCATTTTCTTTTCAGGAGAAAAAACCCCCTGAACTAAACCTTAGGAAGACAAATATTCTCAAAAAAAGTCTCACATGTAGAGGCAGTGTAGTCCCTCTGCCCTCCCTGCCCTTTATTACAGATTTCTGTCAATATGTTTTTAAATGACAAAGTGAAGGTCCAGTTCAATGGTTACTATTCATCATTTTTGGCTACTTAGTTCTTAAGGAAACAGACCATAAGAGATAGTAGACACTTGCAACAACCATTTTAAAAAGTAACACCTGGGGAACACCGCACTTTCCTCCTCCAAGTTTAGATGTTAATAGCCCAAAAGAAATTAAATGCAATCAACTATGTGCTCAGTTGGCTGACTTAGCAAAGGGCTAGAAACCATGAAGTGAAACTGAGCGAATCCTGGAATTTTATTACATGCAGCACCTAGGAAAGAAAGAAAGAAAAAAAAAAAGCTTAATTTGTTTAGTGTCTTTTGTCACTGTACTTTATAATCTAAAGACCCAGTTACTAATTCTACTACAATGGTGTAATTATTCTTTTACAATCTGTTTAACCCAAGACATCTTGAATGTATTTAATTTTTAAGTAAAAATACAGTACTACTGATGGCTGTAGTGCAATTAATGCCCTTATAATACAATTCAAAACAGTAACCTAAGTTAGGAAAATACCTCTTCTTTCTCTTTCAATCCTGATTAACTTAATGAGTTCCTCCAACACTAATCTCTTAAACACAGCACTACGGGAAATAAGAGATCAAAGAACAGCAATAAGCAGACTAACTAAATAAGCCGTGTTGATTAGCAAATTGTATTTCCTACTGATCTAAGAGTTCACTAATGAGATGCCTGGCACAACGACTGATCTTGGATTGCTTTGAAGCTATGCTTAACATTCACATTCTGCCTGCCTTATGCCATATCTAGGGGAGGCATAAGCATTCTTTTTTAAAACCTTCAAATTAATCATATACAACACATGAAGCTTGTAAACATTTTTGATTTTTACTAAGACTTCCATACATTTTGTGAAAGTCTATGAAATCCAAATATCTCAAGTCCACATTAGGATACAGTTGCACTGCTAACCAGGCATTTGATATTATGAATGACTGGTATTGCTGTAGTGTTCAAAGGATAATTAAAAACTTCTGCTTTAAAATCCACCTTTGGTTTTGTACTTCTGTGACCGCCGGAATCAACAAGCTTTGTCTTTTAAGCAAAATACATACCATAACTTCCAGTTGTATTGGCACATATAACAGCACCAAAGAACTTTGGAGCATGCTTCTGGATTCTGGAAATAACTTTCTGACAGGCTACTGTCGGGTCTGTTCCCATCCTCATATACTCCACAGCTTGGTAACTAAAAACCAAACCAACAATGCCACACCAACAGTTAGCCACACTCAGGTTATTTATTCTAAAACTAAAATACCTTTGAGACACCTTGATTTCTTTGAATAATGGAAACACATGATAAATAATCTTCAGCCAAACTTCATATTAGCAATTATTACTGATTATTACTGAAGTTCTGCATGAAAAGTAATTAGAAACAGGACTAAAAAGGGACTGCAAGATGGCATCTATACCATCTATCGTTCTAAGACAGCACCAAGCCTGGGATAACCCTCTGATCATCTGCAATAGAAAAGGCTAAGTAACAGATAAGTTAAAGAACTGCAAAACAGCAGTTAAAGAGTTAGTGGCTTTTAATTTTTCATTGTATGATTATGATTTGATATTAAAAGCTATTATTAGTTTTCAAAAAGGCTAAAGTCAAGACAATTTTTCGAAGAAAATTGACCTGCCATGTTACATTATTGAAAAATTACTAATATCAGTAAGCATTACAATTTTTTTTCAGAAAAAACTTAAGTTTCTCAAAGCCTCAAAATTGACACAGTTTCTTTATTTCATGAATATGAAGGTACAGTGTTTTGATCAAGACTCTGAGCCACTTTCAAATTTTTTGCAAGCCAATCTTACTCTAAATTAAAAGAGTAATCAAAATGAACTTCCTCTGTATCTACAGTATCATTAGACAAAAGATGATATGGGCATTGCTTGAGATGAATCAGTTGCATTTCCAAAATGTCCTCAGAGGGAAAAACATTACTTTTGTTGTCATCTTCTTTCAGAACCTGAAGATTAAAAGATAACATAACTCACAAGCAAACACCACTAGATTTTGTTTTAATGAAAGATGCATATTACAAGAGCAACTCTTGTTACATTAAGAATCATCTACAGACAGCATTAACCACAGATATTATCAAAGTACTGCAGAAGAGAACTTTCCTTGCATTTTAAAACTCCCTATTATCTTTGATTTATTCTAACAATCAAATAGGTTCAAGTTATCTAAAGATAACTGTCTGAATATAAAGTTATATTTCACAGGGGTCTCTTCACTAATCAAAAACTCAGTATGAAGCTATTATCTCAAGAAAGGTGGACAGAAAATATTAGCAATTTCTTATTAGCTCTTTGTTTGACATTTCCTTTACTTCTGGCAGGTCAATTCTGTTCTTTGTTTTCATGTGGGAATATCTAAATAGCATGGAATTAGAAAATATTTGTATCTACAAGGAACCTGTGATTAACCAGCTAGTCTGAGTTGTTTTCTAAAACTCACTGGTGCCAACACAAAGTGTTTTCAGCATGCCACCCAAATCCTTCAGGCTGCTAAACTGTAGTGTAAGCTTTTAATGATTAACCTCATAGCGGAGCTCAACTCTCACTACTACTGTTGGTATCTAATACCGCAGGATAATTCATGAAGTTGTCAATTGCCTTGTATTTCAAGGCTGGCTTGGAACAGCTTGAAACTCATTGAAGACATTTGTAAACATTAACAGCTAGTAGGCATTCATAACTGCCAGTTTCAGGAAAAGTACCCAAATCATATGAAGGCCACTGTTCCATGTTCCTTCAAGCATCAGTGCCCACTATGTTCAGCACAGATTTCCATAACTCATTCCTGCTGAGACTGATCCACAAGAATGGCCGTCAAGACTCAGTGGTGAAAACAGCAATATTTTATGCAGGTTATGCATCGATGACAGCACTAAAACACCTCTTCCAGTTTCAAATCAGATGCAACTACAGCATTGTTGCAGTGACACCTTCCCATTCTCTTGAGAACCATGAGACTCATCCCTTCTACAATTTGTAACACTTATTTCCCCTACAACAAAACACTTTAGAGGAGAAAATTAATCAGTTCTGTTAAAAAGCATGCAGATTGGGAATATGCTCATTGCCTGTCTGCTCACAGCCTTGCAGTATTAAGGGATCTATCATCAAATATTTAAGAAGTCACTTCTTTTAAGAGAGATCATAAGGATGACTTGATTCTGCTGGTTCTTTCCCCTTCCATTCCTCCCTTTACTCTCACTTCAGCAGCCAGTAAGTCAGTAGATCTTTTTTAATCAATTACTTCTTTTGCTGAGTTCACATTTTGCTAGAGAAAGCCAGCAAAGTCTGCCCTAAGGACAAACCTGGGTAAGAAGCGCATCATGATGTCACCATCCCCAGTGGCTGCAGCTCCTCCGGCTGTACTATCCGCATAGGATCCCGCTCCAGCTATTGGTGAATCTCCTACACGACTGTAGTGAACAATGGAAAAAACACAAAAACTGGAGACTATAGGAAACTGTAACTTACTAATTCCAGTGGGACTGCATTAGTGTAACGGCTTTTGGCCTGATGTTGGCAAGTGCTTATGACTCATGCACATTTTTAACTTTGTCAACCTTCCTGCCTCCAGCTGGGTTAGCATCAAACCCACCAGAGGACAGAACAGATAAAGATGTCAATCCACTGCAGTCCAAAGTCTTGACCTAAAACTACCAATAAAAGCGATCTGTGATAACCTGACTGACCTGAGGCTTAATCAATTTTTACTAAAATCCTTATTATAGTGATTATAGCTGCAGCAGTAAGGTTCAGCCAGTGGGCAACAGTAAACAGCTGGGGACAGTAGTTATGTTCAATAACTTGTTGCTAAATCCCAAAGTTGTCTGACTTGGTTGACAGAGAAGATTCCTAACTGGGTAGGAAAAAAAAAATAATCTCAAAGACAAAACGCAGCCCTGGGGCTCCAATTCTATATACATTTCTTCAGAGACTGCAGCTCCCAGAAATGCTTATTTGTCTCTGGTGCCTTGCCTTACAAGCTGCCTCACAACTGTGCCAGTTGTTTGTGTCTCTGTATGGTGAATTAAGCCAGATGAAAAACAAGCATTCCTTCAAAGAAACACAAATCATCTTGCAAATGCATCAGTTTCTCAGTATTAAGATTTATGGCAATGCCCAGAAATAAGCAAAGCCATTTTGTGATCATCGCAGTCTAAAACATACAACCTTTAGATATATAGGAAATGAAATGGGGAAAAAGCTTTTTTGTAACACCAGAGATACTAACCCTGGAATTTTGTGGACTGCACCATTAGTAGATGTTCCAGAAGCAACGGTTCCGCTCCCTCCAATTACAACCATACCTGAAATTTTCAACAGGGTTGAAATATATTCAGAAAGACTCCTAACAAATATATTTAATTGGCACTATGGTTATCAAACAGAACCACAATACCCAGACTATTCAAATTAATGATATCCTGAAACACAGAAAAGTTGTACTCTTAAAGAAAACAAGTTATTTTTAAAACGTATTTGGAAACTTTCTGGATGTATTACAAGAGCTCAAAATGGAATCTAAAACAGTGACTGCCACACCGTTCAGAGCTGCACACTGTGGCTCAAGCAGCCACTGTCTCCTAATACACATCTGTTAATCAGTAGAGACCCAGTAACTGGTGTCACCACATCTGCACCAGTATGACCAGAACAACAAAATTCAGAAAATACAAATGGTGCTTCAGGGAAGATTAAAAAAATACTGGAAGGATGAGCTTAAATTTAGCAGGTGACATACTGCCTACCAAAGTAACAAGAATTATGTGTCAGGCAGTCAAACGTGTGGATGAGTCTTTCCCTTGCTAATTTTGTGCTGATAAGGAGGCCACTGCCTCATGTTAGAGAAACATAGATTACCACTTGGAACAGGATTTGGGATCAGCTGCTTCTCCATAGAGCAACACTTCACCTCTTTAACAGAGGGCAGAAATTGCTGCTAGCATCAAAATCCAGTACAAACTGAGAGCCAAGAAGCAGAATTCAGAGAGCTGAATTCTAGTTCTCTCACCTCGCTAAGCAGTACCTCCTTCTCACGGAAAAGTTTCCTGATCAGTAGAAGCTAAAAGCATAGAGGCACTGAGTCTATGGCCACCATTAGCTTCTGCAAAAAGAGTGAAAGGGCATCAGTTCCTACCAAATTCCTAAATGCTTTCTGAATGGAGACTCTTCTCAAAAATCTCAAGGAGATATTTCATATATAAAACAATGGGGTAGAAGAACTTGAAGTTCAGTGAAGTACAAACATAAGTGCCATCATTTACTACAAAACAGCTTAGGACTAAATGATACATCAATTCCTGAACTGCGTTGAGCAGATTTCCCCCTCTCATCCTGATACCCCACTCTTCTAGCACATACTGAAGACTGTAAATCCCAGTAAAGAAAGCTACCTGCCAACATAAGAATTTGGTAGGTTGCCTGACTTCTGTAGAATGTTAATTGGTTATTAGTAGGGTGGACTGGGAGCAAAGAAGAAAGATTTACAATTGAAACAACTTGTTAATTCTTGGTATTGCAAATACTGTCAGGCAAAAAGTTCTGAACTGCTAAACTGAGAAAAACATAGATTAAACCAGAGTGCAAGTTTCAAGCCTACGAAGTATAAAGTTTGAAAGACATGAATCTGTAACTGCTCCAGTCCTTTTTCTGATCTGCTCATTAACCGGCTTACAGGCTTAGCAATTAACTGTCTTCAATCAGTAAACTCTTAGAAGTTTTTGAGACTACTACTGCTAATCTGTTTTAAGCACAGTAGTTCCTGCAGAAATTTACTGATTCAGTCAAAAGCCAGAATAAAAGAAAAATGAAAGCAAGCTTTATTTTATAAGTTTAAGGGCTGTTTGATAAACACTGCTTTTGGTTGGCAATAGCACTGTTTACTCATTTCTTCCACCACTACAAAGCCTTTTAAGTTGATCTGACATCTAAAATGGAGACATGACCTAAGTTAACCATAATTTTTAACCTTGATCAGTTTTCTAAGCATATATAGCTGCCTAAGTAATTATGCCAAAGTATCAGAGGGAAAAGCAGTAGGGCAATGACCAAAACCTAAGGGCAAGGAATGAAGCAAGTGGCTGTGAGGCCAGTACACTGGAAAAAAACAAAAGAAACCAAAACCAAATCCTACTTTTAGACACTCCATTCTAACACATTAGTAACAGAATCTTGAAACCACTATACATAGGAAATAATGCACATAGGAAATACTTTTCTTTAAACTCAGTACAATTTAATCTGCAGGGAAATGAGGAAAAAAAAAATCAGCATCAGTGTTACCAAAAATTGTTACCAATAGTATCATGATTATGAACACTTCTTTGTGAGGTGGTCTGTTCTTCTTTACAAGTTACTTTTTCAGGCCGTTTGTATGGTCCACAGGATTTTGAAGAGTCTGGTACCACATTCTGTAATTATTTTGTAATTTGCATGAGTAATATACTATGCTTCATTACAGATACATTTAAAAATACTACTATAAATACCTATAATCTACCACACAGGTATTAGATGCCTAATACTTAAATTATACAGGTGTACTGAAACCCTGCAAGTTGTTTCACTTAAAGAATAGTGAACGACTTCTGGTTAGTAAAAAGCGTTTCCTACTAGAAAGTTATGTTGTTCAAATTAAAGATTCTCCTTTGCTCAACTGCCTGGTCAAA
This sequence comes from Microhierax caerulescens, assembly GCA_035590215.1. NCBI lineage: Eukaryota > Metazoa > Chordata > Aves > Falconiformes > Falconidae > Microhierax > Microhierax caerulescens. The sequence goes on from JAVJGJ010000001.1 coordinate 1,256,326, forward strand.
AAAAAAAAAAAAAAAAAAAAAAAGGCTCATTCTTCAGCAAAATGAAGAAAATTTTCAAGCTAAAATCCACCAGGTGAACTGAGCTTGTTTTACTTATGTCAAGTTATGTCTTGACGTATGTACTTATGTGAAGTCAGTACCATGGCCAAGATATTTTCACAACTGAAAAGCAGAGTATCTATTGAATTCAAATGATTCAGCAATGCAGCATTTCATATCCAAGAAACAATGAAGACAGTGTACAAACATGTAGAAATCAGTAACATCAATCCCCACTGCTGCCTCCATCCCCCCCCAAAAAAAAAATCCAACCAAAAACCCCAACGACAAACCAACCTCACCACAACAGGCAAGTTTAACGACAGCTGCACTAACCTGATGTCTTCACAGGTCTGCATAAAACCTAGCTATTTAAGGACCTTAACTGTCACTGCAAGATTTTCTTTCAGAAATTTATACATGCACTGCTTGCTTTAGTTTGACAAGTCGTGTCTAAATTTAGAGATAAAAAATTAAAATTAATTCCTACACCAAAATGCTACTGTGTGAAGGTCAAAACCAACAGAATCTAAGAAATAAGAGCTAGAAACATACCAAAGTCTAACATAACTAAGTCTACCAAATACTTGGTAATTCCAAGTTTGTTCTGCTTAATAAGCAAAAACTTTTTTTTTTTTTTCTTCACATGCAAAACACTAATTCAATATAAGCTGAAAGGAAGGTGCAATGATGCATTACTGACTTTCTAACACCCACCTGACCCCTTCACCACCACCACTGCTCCGTACCTTCCAGTAGTTTGGCTGGCAGCTTTGATTTAGCCACTCTGAATACACTGAAAGAGATTTCTGAGTCATTAAATCTTCATACGGAAACCCCATTCTTACAGCAAACAGGGAGGCTTGAAAAGCAACAACAAAAGTAAAAACCATTAAATTAGTCACATTTTTTTATATTTTAGGATAATAAATTCATGTAATGTTATCTAGAAATCAATAAATTCTACATTCTCTACAAAGATGAGAAATATGTCTTCAGGGAGCAGTAACAGCCAATAGTGATGTAAACTGCAGTGCACTTGCAATATCAAATTTCCTCAACTTACTACAACTATGTTAACACCTGAAAGCTTTACCATTGAAAGAGAAACAAATTCAGCTCTAATCAACTTGACGCAAATAACCTGGAGCAAGAGTAGACTAGGCTGTCTTATGTCACATAAATATTTAAATAAACTATACAAATATTAGTATGTTTTTCTTAAAAAGCTAGTCTTTTATGAAAGATAACTAACATAGCAGCATAACATTCACTGCTAAAACACCAATAGTTCCAGAAATCAAGCCGCCAACTTACATCATATTACACTTCTTCCTTGCAGTTTTAAAAGCGACTGCTTCCTTGTTCTGAAAATTAATATGGTATGTGTCAAGGCAGCAAAATAAATACCAACACAAGGAGTGAAAGAATGCTGCGCTTCTAAGAATGGCTTTTATCATTAGGGAAAGAGAAAGGAAAAAAGATCAACTGTTCTTTCATCTTTTAGCTGTATGTATTATCTAGTAACAGCTACTGTTGCTGGATTCAGATGCTTGAATCTGTATCACCAATCCTTGATAACGATGTCACTGTAATACACAGCTGAACAAGCTTCTCCAATCCAAGAATTAAAACCTTTCAATTATTTCTAGACAGATTTTCTGTGTTTTCCTTAAAAACCATCACAATTAAAAGTCTCTTTGCACTCAGAGGAAAAGAAAACTTACAGCTTCAGTTAAACAGATATTTTTTTCCCATTTCTAGAACAAACGGGCAGGTGTTTGGGGTGTTTTTTTTGTTTTGGTTGTTGGTTGGTTTGGTTTTTTTAAGTAACATTGTGGTTGTGCATGCTTGTCTGTCATTCTTTCTTGACTTTTGAATCCTTGTTTCTATTCCAGGAAGCAGAATTGGTAATTTTTACTCTGAACTTTTTACTTGGTCTAAGTATTGATAGGACAAAAAGGGAAAAGGTCAGGCACACTGTGATTACGAAACTTTCCTATCTGTTGGAGACAAACATGAAATTTTCTTGGCAGATGATAACCAAAATAATCCTTTTTTTCCTCACTTGTAAGCATACTGCACTGAATGTCCCTCACCAGACTCAGTTCTACATTGGTATACATGGTCTTTCTCCAAGACTTGTCCTAAAGAAATTAGGCAACAAATGGAGAAAGCAGCTCTTTTAACAGTGCAAGAACTGATTAGTGTTGTTATCTGTATCTGTATCTGCTCAACAAATGCTACACCACATGCAAGGGAACTACAGGCTGGTCAGCCTCACCTTGACCACTGAGGTGGTGATCGAAAAACCCTGGAAACCATATCCAGGTACACAAAGCTCAAAAAGGTGATGTGGAGTAGTGCGTGCGGCTTCACAAAAGGGAAGTCATGCTTGATTAACCTGCTAGCCATCTATGATGAAATAACTGAGGTACTGGCTGGCTGAACAGATAGCGAGGTGGACTGAAAACTGCCTGACAGGCTTAGCTCAGAAGGTATGTCAGTGGTATGAAGTCTACTTGGAGCCAGTAACTAGCGGTGTGCTGCTGGGGTCAATATTGGGTCCAGGAACATTCGATACCTCCATTAATGATCTGGATAATGGAGCAGACTGTATGCACTCTGAGCAAATTTTGCAGATGATACCAAACTGGGAAAAGTGAGTGAAGCACCAAGGGGATTACTCTGGCACCCAGTGTAATCTCAAAAGGCTGGAGAAATGGGCTGAAAGATTCTCATGGAGTTTAACAAAAAGAAATGCTAAGTCCTGACCTGGGGAGGAACAACCCCACGTGCCAATACGTGCTGGAGCCACCCAGTGGTAAAAGAGCTTGGCAGAAGACCTGGTTCTAAGGTGCAGCAAGCTGAATGCCAGCCAGCAACGTGCCCTTCCAGCAAAGGCAGGTAGCAGCGCAGGCTGGGATTCAATATTAGGAGAAGTGTTGCCAGCAGGTTGAGGGAGGTGATCGTTCCCCTCAGCTCAACACTGGGGAGGTCACACCTGGAGTAATGTGTCCAGTTCTGGGCTCCCCAGTCCTCTTAAGAGAGACATGGACATACTGGAGACAGTCCAGGGAAAGACGACAAAGATGATTAAGAGACCAGAAAATCTCTCCTACAAGGAGAGGCTGAGAGAGCTGGGACTGTTCAGCCTGGAGAAGAGAAGGCTCAGGGATGATCTCATCAGTGTATCTAATACCTGAAGGGAGGGTGCAAAGAAGATCAAGCCAGGCCCTTTTCTGTGGTGCCCAGTGACAGGACAAGAGGCAACGCGCACAACCTGAAAGGCAGGATGCTCCCTCTGAACAGCGGGACACACTTCTATGCTCCAAGGGTAACAGAGTTGCCCAGAGGTTTTGCAATCTCCAGTCTCCCTCCTTAGAAGTATTCAAAAGCCATGTGGATATGGTCCGGGGCAACCAGCTCTACGTGGCCCTACCTGAGCATGGGGCTTGAACTAGAAGACCTCAAGTCCCTGCCAGCTTCAACCACTCTGTGATTCTGTAATACATCCTCTTCCTTAAGTTCTCTACATACTAAAGGTTTAAAAAAAAAAATACCTAAACTACTTTTTTTTTTTGAGTCAAAGTAAACAGAACTATGAAGACTATGCAGGTATCATGGCACTAACAGATTCCATCACTGCTTTTAACACAAAATGAAAGTTTCACGTTACTTTCATTAAAATTTTGCTACCAGGAGCAATGTATGTGTGTGACCAACATTCAAAAATGATCAACTAAAAATTAATACATTCCACAGCTTGCCTCTTCCTCTGTAGTGTCAACCACTCATACAAATGAAGTTAAGAGACAGGCAAACTTCCCTGGAATATATACTAAATATATTAAAAGTGCGGTTTAGTTATTAGGGAAAAAATAAGGAAAAAACACAGCTATTTTGCATCTTGAATAAAAAAAGCCTGCAGAGATTATAAACATTTCTATGAAAAGGTTTTACTATTCTACCTAGCTTTTCCGGTGAAAATGTGAATATTTTTATTTAGAAAATACACTGTTGTTTCTCTCATATGCTGATTTGAAAGTTCCAAGGTATTCTTCTGAAGCTACAGTTCTATTATCTCTTTATCAATCTTTATCTGGTAAAGACAACTATAGTTTCCTTTATCCTAGTTCCTATTTCCACAGAAAATACATTCTTCCACAAGAAATATTATTCTTTCTCAATTTCTCCACTGATTTGATTTATTCACTAACATTTACCGCCATCTCCAGTTTTTACTCAGATATATGTTCAGCTTTTCTGTCTTTTGCCACTACTGCTACACAGTTTCTTCTGAGGAAATTCTCACTGACAGCAAGGACTTGGCATAACAGCCTTGTCCACACAACTCCATCATGCAAAGAGCCATCTTATTAGTCTGGAAAATATATTTTAAATCAGCACTTTGATTCTTCCATTTCTTCATCTTCCCTATGCTTTCTGCCCATTCTACTGATGAAAAGTCAGAAACATTTTGATAACTACCAGTGGTGGGGAACTGAGTATTATGAGCATTTCTTCCTCCTCCGTTTAACACTTGATCAATTTCTTTTTCAGCATCACCTATGAAGTCTCTTGCCAAACCCACTTGTAACCTAATCATGGCCAACTGCTCCAATTAAACAGAATCTGCAAATCTCTCTTTTCTGACCTTGTCAAACACTGTCCTGTTTTTTTATTTTATTTTACTCCATAAAAAAACCTGCTGTTGCATTTATCATTCTGTACACATTCATTCCTTCAAGAATCTTTTATCTTTTCTTACCAATTTCAAAGCACTTGACTCATCCTTAATGCTCAGATGTCAAGTTCAGCACTTATCTCCACAATCTTTCTAAGCAGGCACATACACTTCAAAAATTCTTAACTGTGAGCCAAGTAACCTTCTACTCACTACTCGTATACCTCCCTGGAATGTCCATCTTTTTTGAAGCCATTATTCTAAGAGCAGCAGCTCATATTTTAAAAGCTCAACTATACCTCCAGTTTGCTATCATTCTTTTGTTGTACAAGGAATACAGCCCCTAATTTATTTTTTTTAATTCCAGTGCTCAGTAATATTTTTAAACTATTAAACACTGCAATAGTGCTCAATATACACTAAAGTGTAAAGTGTAACTGTAGCATCTATTAATTCTGTCATTTCTTAGAAAAAGTTACTCCACAGTTTTAAATAAAATATTTACATCTAACAGCTTCTACAGCGTCTTGTATCAAATAAACTTTGATACCTTTGATATCAGTGATATTAGCAAAGCCTTGGGATTGCAAGTTAGTATTTGCAGTTAAATTGGTGGAAAGAGCATGAAATTATATTTCTCTTTTCATGTCCAAATAATAAGACTATAACCTAACTCATACACAAGTACTAAGAGAGTAAACACTTCTGAATTATTTGACTAGATTAATCTGATCATCAGGGAATTCTACCACCTATATTACCAAGATGAATATACAGCAATTTTAACAGGAAGTGTTAAGAAGAGTGTATGATTTGGAAACAGTTAAAGGAATAATTACCAGACTCTCCCACTAATAATGTATGCTTAGTGTATTCAATGACCTTTCGCGCTACACCAATTGCATTTTTTACACGTCTGAGATCCGCAACTGCCCCAACTTCCATAGTGTTGCTGGAAACAAGAAATATTTAAGTTATTAAAAAGGCAATAATAATTGTACATTTTTTATTACACAAAATCTGTTCTCATTTAAATTAGCCAGCTTGCTCCTTTAACATACTGCTTTAATTGTTCTATGCCATAGATAGATGGCATCACACTAGTAGGGAAAAACTTCATACATGGATTGTTTCACAGGCACAGGGATGTTGCTCAAGTAACAATAACTCCACCCACAGTAATATTTTCAGTAGAATAACTATTCCATTACATAAACTGGTAACATGAACCACACGCTTGCCATTACTTCTAATCAGGACAGCTTTAACTGGTAAATAAAATATAGAAGACAGCTGCTCCAGAAGTGAAATATTTATGGAAAGAATGCAAGGGGAGAACTTACAACGCTACAAACCATCTGCTTTGCAACTGTTCTATCTAGAGCTGAATTATTGCACTACATGTAAAGATTCAGTAACAAACACACTTAGCCACTTTCTACCCATTAGTTATTTTTCCTAGTTCCACTGGTTAACATACCACCTGTCCCACAGTCTGCCCTAAAGCAACAAGACCTCTATGACAACTCTTACCTTAAAGTGAGTTAAAAATAACAGAGACCATTCTTTTCTCCATGGAGTTTTCTTACCCATCCATAATCATTGCATCCAATGTTGTTTCTCCACTTTCATCTGGGCTTCCTCCATATCCCACACTCTCATCGCATTGGTCAATCTCACACTGACTGCAGCCTCTCTCAACTGCATCCAGCTCAGAACCCCCCAACTGTAATACTCTCCAAGCTGTAATCAAAACAAATAATTAAAAGTCACCAGTGAAAACTGTCTCTACTACTGCTTTAAAGAATGTTTTAAAGACAGGCATGATGAAGATGCACTACAACAGTGGATAAGAAAAAAAAAGCTGTAACTTATAGGCAAAATCAAGTAAAAATATAAATATGTTCAGATGAATGCAAAGCATTACTTTTCTAAATATTGTTTTTCTTTCATGCTAATTAGTGTTTTTAATTGAGAAATGAAGCTTTTTTCCTGACTGGGAAGGTGTTACTTACTAACAATCATCACAACTTTAATATATTAAATAACCTCCTCTGCCTAGAATCAACCATTACTTTATCACTGTTCGTTTAAAACCTTTTGCGAGGAGGGAGAGAAGGAAGCAAAACTTCTATCTCAAAAAAAAAAAAAAGTTATAATAAGCAGTCCTCAAAAGCTTTGTAAGAGAACACTAAGCGTCCAGCTGCAGTATTAAAAGATCTAAACCACAGTGATCTAAAAGATCTAAACCTACATTAGCAACTATATAAGAACAAAAAGAAATGAGAAATTATATACAAGAAATTACAGTCTCCAGATTCTTCTGTTAAGCCCTTAGTCTTCTATTCTTTAGAACTGGTTCATGGTGCAGTTTTGTAAGACATTACAGACATGCCAAACGACACGATCTGAATAAACTGGGCCTGAAGGCTTTGCACATACGGTATTTCACAAGGCTGGACCTCAGCCAAGATTTTCCAAGGTGCCTGAGCTTGCAGCTCTTGACAGCTGCAATCCTGCTTCCCTCTCCTTGTGCTGGTTCTGGTGCTCCATCATCTGCCAGACCCTGCACAGGAGAGGCAGTGGAAGCATGCAGCACAGAGCTTTTTGGCAGAAGTAAACTATTACACTGTCTCACCCATCTCAGGAAGTCTGATCTTCACAAATGCTGCCACGCACCAAGGAAACCTAGCATCTAACTCGGCATACGCTTGCCCTTGTTACAAGCTTGAGGGGGATCAGTACTGCTCCAATTCCTATTACTGTTACCGCTGTGAGTAGCCTTAGCCCAAGCTTTCACTTCTGACCCATAGGCGGCTTTATGGGAACCCGTTTCACTAGCAAGGCTTCTACAATAAGGGGTTATTTACAACTCAACTACGGTAAAATAGCCTACAGATCTTTTAAAATCGGTACCCACAACTATCCATATTTGGGGGCAAAGACGAATCTCAGAAGGGCGACACTGCAAACGAGACGCCGCTGTGAACAACCACAAGAGTGGACGCCACAATCTCAGCAAAAGAACGTTTTAAATCTAGCTTTTCCACGGCTCATACCGACCACCCCGACCTCCTTTTTTAAAACCATACCAAACCCAAACCAAACCAAAACCCACCCATTTCTCCCAGTCTTGAAAGTTAAACCATGTGCTTCCCGGCTCTCGGGCCGCACCGGGGCTCAGCGCCGCAGCACCACCGGCGGGAAGGCCAGCGGCGCGGCTCGGCCCTCGCTGCGCGGTCCACTGGCACCGCGGCGCCCGGCCCGGCCCTCCCGGGCCCGACTGCGGCCCTTCCCAAGTCCCAGAGGTGCAGCCGCCACGCTGCTACCGGAGCCGTTTAACGGCAGCTGGGTCCCAGTCCGCTTCTTTTTGCCACACATAAGCGCGGTCACGCCTAAGAGGCTGA
>JAVJGJ010000001.1:1271340-1288086 GCA_035590215.1 Microhierax caerulescens
AAAACACAGTTTGTATTTACAAATTTATAGTTGGAGGCAGTACCCTATGACATTTCAAATACATGATAGTTTGCAATAGAGTCATGGACCTGGCCTAGACCCACAAAACTGTTTCATGCTCCTGACTCATGGTTAGTTTCCCAAACTACCAACTATGTGAAACTACAGACAAAATAGGAGGTGGGAATCCAAACCCCTTTGCAAATGTGGCCTGGCCTATGGCTAGTTTCTGAACAACTGACTTAAATCTGACTTAAATCTCATGAAGCTTTTTTTGGAATACAACTCCCTGAACAGACAGCAGTGAAATAATTGACGTGGCCCTTAGGGATGTAGTTTAATGGTGGACTTGGTAGGGGTTAGGTTAATGGTTGGACTTGATGATCTTAAGGGTCTTTTCTAACCGAAATGTTTCTATGATTCTATGGCAATTAACTGAACAGCCTAGGGTTAAGTAGAGATATCTGGACACACTGGGGCTAGATCTGCATCTGCTACTTTTCAGAGATGTACAAAACGGCCTGCAGGCCATGCCTCTTTCATGTCAGTAAGACTCACATGCAAGTATGTTCAGAGGACTCTGTCTCCTGGCATCCAGCAGTGCCTGCACAGCTTCAGAGCGTCTCTGGGGAAGACAAATGAAAACTTGAGATGTAGTGCAGCTGAGAGAGTCACTAAGGAAGAGCAGCACACATTAGAGAAGAGAGAGAGAATGAACAGAGCTATAGAGAATGGGATATGGATGATGGAAATACCTCCACCCTGCTTCTTAAGAGCCTAGTATTCTTCTTTTCTACCTACCAAAGTAATCATAAATTAACTTCTATTAAGTACTTTTTTCTTTTCTGTTGTGCATATCTTTCTTTTCTATGTCTGTTTCAAACAATATGATCTCAGTGCAAAAGATGTTTCTAACAATCTGTTGTATACCATTAAAGAAGTTCCTGCATTGCTGCTGAAATAATAATTATAATGATAAAAGAGCATAACTAACTGATAAAGCATAGTTTCTTCAGGAAACCCCCCACATGACAACTAAAACATTTTTGAAAATGTACCTATTTAATGTACTTTCATCAAACCACAAATTACTGGGAGTGTGGCAGCAGGGAGGAGGAGGAGGAGGAGAAGGGAGTCCTGAGGAGTTGCCCTTTCCCTGTGGTACAACAAGTTGAACAAAATGTGGCTTATTTTTCTATATAATTTGTTTTCTTAATTTCTTTCTCAAATTGTAAGAATTTCCCATAAACAGTGAATTTTAAGTTTGACCTAACCCATTAAGTGACACATTATTTAATGAAATTTTGTCCAAAAGGCCTATCCCAGCAAATATTTAAGATGAAACTATTTACAGACTTTAAAAGAAAATAAATCTTATTATTTGTTTAGAAATCTTTTCTAGCATTTGTTAATTTCAGTAATCCTTGTATTGGAAATATAATCAAAAGCTATTTTAATCAGTAAAAATTATTCTGGGAACAAAGATGGTGGCTGTCATCTGAGCTATGACTGAAAAAGTGCCATCATTTTTCTCTAACTCAATTTCTAAAATTGTGTTTTATGTTTTATTCATTGTTCTTATGAGATGATCAAACATTCATTCTAATAGTGTGCATTTTCCTATCAGATGTACGAATTGTGTTTACTATACACAAAAAAAAAATTGTACAGAATCAGGGACTGTGTTGTTTTGTAATACCAAAAGTATCATCCAGTGCTTTGTTAAAAATAGCTCCATCAATGACAGTAACAATTGACTGTTCTTTCAGATGCTTACTCTGGCAAAGAATTCACCTCCTTTAAACAACGGCTGGTGTCAATTCAGTTTATAATGTTTATTACCACAGTGGTTTCAGTTTTAGTTCTTATAATCTATGATTTCAAAGTTAAACTGTTACTATTTTTATCATTTTACTAATTTCCCCATAGTGATGTGTATACCACTGTGCTGTTGTATGGTCTTCGACTCGTCTGTTCCTACAGAAGTATGTAAAAATACATAGAGACCAAGTCTGTTCAGAAATTTGATATATAATCTGGACTGTTAATCGGGTCTTAAATAAATCAGATAACGTGTAATGAGTAAGTCTAGTTTAAAAAGTTTGGTATTTTTTTTCTGCAATGTGTTTTTTGTTCATTGAAAGATATTCCAACAACAGTGTTGTCTTTAGTATTTTCTCTTAGAACTATACAAGCATTAGTTATAAGTAGTGCCTCTGCTTGTGTTTAAAGAATTTACATTCATTAACTTTGCACATATTTGGCTTTGAAGTAGCAAATACAGATTCCTGCTAGTCTACAGACAGTATGAAATTACAATTCTATCTACAGTCTATAAGAACTAGCAGATGAAAGAGCATGTTATTTCAGTATCTTACTCATAAAAACAGGTTTCAGTCAAGGAGAAAAACAGATTACAAATCAATCCATGTAATAAACATAATACCCAGAAGCTGAAAAATATATCTAAAAGGTATAATAATATTCTCTTGAAAACCAGATGGGATGTGGAACTTCCCCTCCATTCAAAGCTGTAAGATCTGTGTGGACTTTCAAGCAGCTTTTTTCATTGTTTAACTTGTGAAACGTAAGCAGCATCTGATTCCGTACACTGCATGTGACTGCATTCTGATTATTTTATACTAACAAAAATGAACCCAGCTGAGGAAGTATGCCACTGAAAATGACCCTTGATCAGCAAATTACTTAGTAATTAGGTACACAGCTGGATCAGCTGCATTTGGCTCTATTGTCCACTGCTGTTCTAGAGTGCAATAAAGATTATAAATATATAAATGCATGCAAGCAAACAGATTTTGAAGCCAAAAAATTATAAATTATAGGTTACTACTTAATTGTACCCAATGCCTGTACGTATCCACTTAAAATGAAGGGCATTATTGCAAGGAACTTCTTCCATTTCCAGCTGCTAGTAAAGCATACTTTGCTTTTTACTACTCCAGTAATGTGAAATCCTAATTACAAACTCAGCTACACTAGAAAAAAATTCTAGGCTGACAAATATACCATGAATAATTTACATTTGTTTCGTATTTATTGAGAATTGTATTTTCGTATAGATGTATCCTTCTATATAGACACACTCACAAAATATGCTAACACCTATAGCATTAAATTAGCATCTCTCTCTGTAACGATCCAGAGTTTTCCAAAGAGGCGATCCCTGTCATGTAATTAATTTTGTCACCTTTTGCATGGGAACTGGATATTTCCTGCTGGAAAAAATAATGCCAGACTGCTCCTTAAACTTCTCAGGTAATGAATGACCTTGCCTGCTTGGTGGAGAGTAGTGGTGAGGAAAGTGCCATCTGAAACAACTCCGTTGACAGTCAGGGTGGTTGAGTACATTCAAAAGTTTTCAGTGCAACATTTCCTTATGCGTTCATAATCTCTGATCAGCACATTTTCATCTTGTCTACTGTTGTCTGGCATTGCTGTGTCCTATGTAAGTCCGTAAACTGCCCTGAGCATGACATAAAAGCTCATATGGTGGTTGTCAAGATATCACTTGCAATTTGTCAGTCCAGGAGCTCTACCACAGATCTTATCCCTGCACACTATCTTAGAAATCTTCTGGTGGGCCAGCTTGTTGGTAGTATTGTCCAAGTAGACCAGCACAGTCTAATGGGTGCTGTGGTTTTGTCTAAGTGGAATTTGGACTGCCTTATTGCTTTGAACAAGTCAGATTTAATGTCACCTTGGCATAGATGGTTTGATGACAAGCATGGAAGACTGAAACACATGATGTTTCTGTACTTCCTTGACATTGGTGGCAGCATATGAGTATCGTACAGGATAAAACTTACATCCGTCGAAGTGGATATATTGCAAATACATTCATCTTTATCGATGTGTGCATTGCGAACAGACAATACAATGCACACATACACACAGAGGCACAAGGTTTAAGATGGTCAGTGAATATATGCTTACGTAACTGTCACAAGGGAGCCACAGATGTGAAGTTTTAAGAATACGTCTATCATAAAAATACTGGTGTATACTCTTTGTTATTTTATTTTAGTTGAATTTCCGAATTTATTCACTAGGTGGCAATGTAGTATGTAATTTGTAGCAAATTTACAGCAGAGCTGTACTGATCAGAAATAACTGCACTAGATAAATGTTTTACACTGGATTGCAATAAAGAAGCATTGATTAATTCATAGGGGGGTTATTATTATTATTGTGTTATACTTATAAGGATTCATACTCTATCCACACCTTAATTAGAAAATACATGAGGTTGCAGTATATTCCAAAGTCTGCAAGTCACATGAGGTATGTAGAGGTAGCTCAGAACAGCCAGTGGTCCCCGTCACCTCTAGTACTTATGTCTGAAGTGTTGGGCGGGGATGGAGTATGGTGCAAAAAGGAGCACATGCAGCTCAGTCACCTCACTGGGAAGATTAAATTTCAGTTAGTGAGAGAAGCCTGATTACAGCCAGGAATTAGAAATATTTTATTAGAATGAGTTTCTGAGGTATATCTGTTCTTGTCATATGAGAGCTCTAAGCACTGATGTGAAGACTGGTTCAGAGCAGAAGGATGTGGATTGCTTTGGCATTGTTTTTTCATAACACTGGTGCTTTAGAAGGTGCCCCGAGGAGTCTCAGAGATGTGGGCTGGAGATAGCTGGTTAGAGCTGGCAGCTTTCTTCTGCAGACCTGCGGCAGAACAAGGTCCACACTGTGGGGCCAGAAGAATACACTGTGCAGGTGGAGCCCACCATCAGGATCCGTTGCAGTTCCCCATTTAAGATTCACTGTGAGCATGAAATGGATAGGCTGCCAGCATGATTTGATCACTTCAACATTAAATCTTCCTTTTATAGGCATAAAATGTGAAGTGTTAAGGTACAGGTACTATATTATATAGAGCCAAGATGTTCTTTTTCTCATTTGCCTCGTGAATTAATGAAATACTTTGTCAGGCAGATTCAATCTTTGCTGTTTTCAGACTGACCTCATGTGAGGCTAACTGTCTGCCCAGATCTCTGTGGACAGCCTCTTGCTCTCTCAAATCTCATTATGTGAATTGACTGGTGAATTTGTTGTCTTTTAAGCTGTCCATACTTTTTACTCCAGGGCCGTGTGCAATGTTTGTATTTAGAAGGTTTTTCTGCCATGCTGCTTTACAACACTGATGGTTTTAGTCTGTCTGACCCAGCACTCCTTTGTCCTGAGCACTTTCTGTCAAACAGTCACAATTATCCTTCCATTCCTTTGATAGATTGTACCCCTGCTGTAACTGTCAAGTAGACAATAATTATTTGGGACATTTAATCATTTTTGGACTAGGACTGTTATATATCTCAGAGTGTCCAATGCTTATGATTTGTGTGGTTTAGGAGGCCAGCTAAGAAATAGCTATTAGCTCTACCTAAAACGCATGCTGCAATTCAGGAGAATTTGTACTAGATTTTATGTTTCGTTTTGCTGTCTGTGTTAAAAATCAACAAATCCCCAAAACTTCAGGAGTCTTGCAACCAGAGATGGCCCTCATCCCACCAGAACATTATAAACCCTGTCTAAAACTTCTTTGTCATTCTGTTTTAATAGGGATGTCCAGTGGCAACATAATGTAACAGAAGTTTAAGAACAATATAGGTTGTTCAGGGTAAAACTAATAAAACATGAGTATTTACTTACTAAGTACTGGAAAACAGAAAAAAAATGCCAGTCACTTGTAAAAACTCTGCAAAACTTTTGCGACTATTTTTGTGTTGTCTGAGATGCTACAGGCTCTGTAAGAATGGAGGTAACCAATGAAGTCCCTAAAACATAAAAACCCTAAAAAAAAAGTTTGCTAAAATATGTGATGAATTTCCATCTTCATCTATGTATACGTGATAAAGTGTGTATGTACAGGTTTAGGACACTCCTGAGCCTGCCCAGTAGCCCTGAGTAAGGTCTCTATTGAGTTATATGCACACAAGCCTACAAGAGGTTTTTCTCTTGAGATTCCCACCAGCCAATAAGCTTTAAAGACGACACTGCTTGCAACAGCTGTGAAATATGTTTCTGTCTTACGAGGTCTTGTTCATATCCCACATTGTCTTCTTGAGCTTAAGTCAAGACCAGTGGCACAAATTAAAACCTGTTCATACAAAATGCCAGCTTATGGCATGGCAGTTACTACAACAGCATTTCCATCCAGGATGTTATATAGTGTGATTTTTTTTCTGCTTTTAACAGCTATGTAGATTAGCTAGTAGTTTCTATGTGTCATCCAAATAACGCATACAGATGGCTCAAACCAAACCCGGAATATCATGGAACTGTTGCTTGTAGCATTTTTACTCACTTTCATATATTTATATATATACATACCTGTACTTCCAAAGAAGTTACTTGCCAAGTAGTAACCTAGCTTATTTGCCTGAGTTAAGTCTGAATCCTTCAAATGTATTTTATCTGAAGACAACCCTACTCTGACCACAAAATGAGAAATTAGAAGTAATTTAATTACACAGGACTTGATTATTAACCCTTCATTTCTGAGCAATTGACCTGGGTATAAATATTGATACATTGCACTGATGAACAGGAAAAGATTTCCTGATACAGCTTTATCCAAGTTCCTTTTTTTTTTAGCAAGGCATTTCTTCCCATAGCTTTTAGGTATATGATGCTGCCAGGATTCTCAGGGCTTTTGAGCAGTGATAACAGAAGTTCTTGATGAAGTATGTAACTGGTAATAACAAACAATAACTACCGCTTGGTTTTTTTATACATTTGGATCCATATTTATTAAGCTGGGCAGAGCTGTTGTGATGTTCTCCCAGCTTTATGACTGCAGAAGAAGTAGAATGGAAAAAAAAAGCTGACTTAAGTCGAAGATGCAGAAGATAAAGGCAAGCCACAGAATAAACAGTTCTGAATTTATCTTAACTGGTTCTGTTAGAAGAAAATATATCATGCTGGATCTGACAGCCCGAGGGAGGTGACGCTACTGCAGTGCCCCCAGGTCCAAGAAGTAGTGAGTCTGCAAATGTCTTCCCAGTATGCATAAGCACATGGAGCACCTGGATGTAGTGCATATGCGTATGCACGGCTGGCCTGGCCACTCAGACCACAGACAGGCCACAGAGCATTCGCATGAAAGTAGACAGCATCAACAGCTTCATCCTGCTTCCCTCTCTGGCTGAGCAAGGTAGAAGTTCATTAGTGGGAATATATATATATCTATATCTATGAGCAGCATGGATCCTTCCAGCAGTGGGACTCACATGCTCGCTCTGCCCAGTAGCTGCTCCTGGGACCCAGTCCAGCTGGGAGGACCTGGACATAAAAACTCCTGAGGCAGCAGCCCCGCTGCAGTTGACAAAAGTCACAGAATGGTTGAGGTAGGGAGGGACCTCTGGAGGTCATCTGGTTCCAGTCCCCTTGCTCAAACAGGGTCACATAAAGCCAGTAGCCCAGGACCATATCCAGACAGGTTTTGAATATCTGCAGAGATACAATGCCTGAACCTCTCTGTGCCAGATCACCCTCAGATTAAAGTGTTTTCCTGCGGTTCAGAGGGAACCGCCTGTGTTTCGTTTGGTGCCCATTACCTCTTGTCCTGACACTGAGAACCACTGAAAAGGGCCTGGCTCTGTTATCTTTACACCCTCTGTTTAGGTATTTATTGATGAGATCCCACCCTGAGCCTTCTCCAGGCTGAACAGTCCCAGCTGTCTCAGCCTTTCCTTGGAGAGATGCTCCTTTAATGATCCCTTAATCATCTTTGTGGCCCTTACCTGGACAGTCTCCAGTATGTCCATGTCTCTCTTGGACTGGGGAGCCCAGAACTGGACACATTACTCCAGGTGTGACCTCCCCAGTGTTGAGCTGAGGGGAACGATCACCTCCCTCAACCTGCTGGCAACACTTCTCCTAATATTGAATCCCAGCCTGCGCTGCTACCTGCCTTTGCTGGAAGGGCACGTTGCTGGCTGGCATTCAGCTTGCTGCACCAGAACTAAATCTTTTCCTGCAAAGCTGCTTTCCAAAATGTTCTTCCTTGCATCCCATAGTGTGTCCCACACTTCTACAGAGTGACTGCCCTTACTCTGAGCAGTGATCCACAGAGCTGTTCCCAATGACTCACGTGGATGGGTTTCACCCCTTGATGCCAGGGATGAGGATCTCCTGGGAGAGAACACCCTCAGCCCTTTTGCCTGGTGTATTCTGATGAAGAGAAGTAAAAAGATTTTGCTCATTTTTAGTTTTGTTAGCAAAGCTTGTTGACTGGTGACTGTAGCTCTGCATATATGAGAGGTTTTGGTACTGTAAGCACCTCCAAGCTTATTTGCAAAGCACAGCCCTTTATAAAATGATAAGATGCATTAGAGGTATTTCAGTATTAAACCTATCTCTTCTAACCAAAGTAATTGGTAAAGCTAAAGTTCTTGATTGTATTATTGGCAAACTTGAAGTGCTATTATGTAGCACACTGTATTTATTTGGAAAATTGATGAAAAATACCCCAATAGTCAAGGTACATTATTTTAGTGGTTTATAAAATAACATAGAGAGGACTTCCACCCTTCTGAATGCTTTTGAAAATGTGGCCCAATATTCTTGCAAGAAATTCTAAGGAGAAGGTCAAAAAAGGCCAAATCTTGGGGCCCTTACTCTGCTCTTATGCAGGCTTGACTCTGATAAAGTTCTTACTTGCTCCCGTGTGGTTTTGCCTGAACAAGCACTGTGCAAGACTTACAATGCCAGAACTTAGCCCACAAAAACTATTAGCTCAGGTCACAGTCTAGGCTTTTTTATATAATTTATCCATTACTTACTTATGTTACAAAAGTGCAGAGGTGATAAGGAAGTCATCTCTCAGATCATATAGCAGTTTAAACTGCTGTGTCTCTGATTAAGCGTTGTAGACAAAAGGGGATAATAAGATCCAGGGGAAGATGAGAAAAGTAGAAGAAAAAAGCTTGTGCAGCTATTGGAAAGAAGACTTACATTATTTTGCTACAGACTCAATAGGAGCATCTGATCCCCATTTCTTGCGAAGTATAGTTCTGACTGCCCCAAAATTGCTTTAAACATGAAAAAGATGAGACCACTGTGCTTAATAATGCCGTTAACAGTGTCTGAAGATTTTTTCCTTCACTGTACCACACATAAATACTGCTTGGTCTTCGTCTGTGCAAGATGTAGAGGTAAACTTTAATTGAGGGCTTTTCTTTGGGGATCATGTGCATTCAGGGGGAACAAAACTCCTATTATCAACCTAGAAATATAACAAGTTTGAGAGCGTTGTCACATAGAGGTACTGAAACGTTAATTCATGCTTCTGTGACATCTTGTCTGGATTACTGTAATTCCCTGCTTGCAGGTCTCACTCAGCCCTCCTTTCACAAAACAAGAACTTGTACAATAATGCAACCACTGAGATTTTAAGCATGCACAATAGCCAGTCATAATATGTCTCTGTACTGAGATCTCAGTGCTGCCTGCCATTAGGTATTGGATCGATTTGAAGATCCTAGTGATGTGTTTTAAAACACCACATGTATCCAAATGAGTTTTTGGTTCCCTATTGTCCAGGCCCAATTTTACTCAAGTGTAAAAATGTTGGGCTTTCATTTGTTCAGAGCGAGAATTATAAATCACTGTCTCCCATAGCTTCTTCATGCAGCTATGGGATGCACTTTGCCAGAACAGATTTGGAGTGTCAGTCTTGTCATTGACTTGAGGTCAAGACTGTGGTGGGTTGTTTAACTTTTCTTTCTGTCACCAGCACCTCTGTTTGTGCCAGGATATATTTAATAGAATATTCTCAGGCCTTTTTTTGTTTGTTTGTTTGGGTTTTTTGTTGGGTTGGGGTTTTTTTTGTTGTTTTTTTTTTAACTATTTCAGAGTTAAAGCATCCCTGTACTTTACCAGAGGGCTTTTCAAATACCAAAAATAGTGTTGGCATTTCTGATTGTTTAAGTCATACGAAGATTTTTATACAAGGAAATTTAACAAGGTAACAAAACTCTTTCTAATATGGATGTTGCTCTCTGTCAAAAGGATATGCCTATCTTACATACACTTTTTGTATATCACAGATAGGATAGAAAAGACATCTTCAGTTATACAGTTGGGGTCTTCCTTCCATCTATATTTCACAATAGGATACAGACCAATTTGTATTGATTGTGTACTTTGCACAAATGCCTACAGAATTTGCTGTGCAAGAGTCCTCTTTCTCTAAAACAGCTTATCAAATAGTTTTGAAAATTACTGCACAGGTTTATTTGCTGCTATAGTTCTGTGTTTTCTCTGTCCCTATCCTTCCCTCTTTTGACCATTAGACTCTGCTCATGCTATGTATATATTTGCATCTTTAGTACTGAGCCTACATTTGAAACATAATGTTTCTGCTGCTAAGTACGATTAGTGGGTAACATCATCTGCACATTTAGGCTCCATTAAAAAAGGCATAATCATAGGAAAAAGAAAAACAAAGAAAAGAAAAAAAAAAGTCCTATATCCACACTGGCTTCTAGTTACTTAAATCTTATCATAGTATCTTACTTTCTACTGAAATGAATGCATATAGGCAGCTTGACACCTAAATAACCTTATGGATTTGTCCCTAAGTGCTTTATCATTCTGTCATCCATGCTGACAGCCAGGATACTGTATATTACTTTTTTGTTATTTTCTAGCATTTAACATTCAATATAGGTATTCTATTACACACATATGTAATATTCCTTTCAAAACCAGGATGATACATACCCTCTTTGTTTAGCCCACCCTCTATTTTCTTCTTGTCAGTTGCAGTTTTGATGATTGTGACAATATAAAAAAAGTTATCCTTCAGCACAGCGTGCATCATCTACAGTAGGTGAAGAAAGACCAGAGTATTAAACTTTTGCACAAGTTCAGTAGACTGGCGTTAGCAGACCTGCTAAAGTTTGCAGCTTCCAAGTCCAAAGCACTTGGTTTCTCAGTTAAGAAAGAAGGCTGTCTTAAAAAGCTAGGCCATATGCTATGTCCCCAAAGACTAACAAGCTTATACCTTTGTGGAAGATTTTATGACAAAAAAAAATGTTATCACCATTATAGATGTAAAGGTTTCCTGTGTCATGTCACCTTCATGGATTCTTGTGCTTTACATCTCTGGTGGTACTAAGCAGGGTTGGATTTCACAAGGTGTTAGGTCTTGCTGTCATTTGGAGACATTTTACTGCTAACAGTCCTGCTGGATCTTAAGCAGCTTGGTGAAACTTTCTTTTCCACATAAAGTCTGATGTCTTTCTTTACTGATATTTTTGTTTGACCCTGAATGTAAGGGAGGATGTATCATCTTCCTTGCTGTGCTTGTTCATTTCTGCGCTTCCCATTCAAAGTTTCTCCAGCAGCTGAATTTTCCATTCTGTGTTTGCCTCTGTCTCTGTATTCAAGGCCAAATTCAGACATGGAGTATGTTACTTAGAACAGTTCAAAAGGTCCCCTTAGATTCTGCCAGATCTATTTATACCATCTCTATCAGTGTATAACATAATCTGTAATTTACATACCAAGGAATTGCAAGAGGATTTCAATTTAAATAACAGAGACTCTTCTTTCATTTACACCTACTCATGAGTCCTTATTATGAAAGCTGTAGTGAGTGAGATTGACATTTGATGAACAAAGGGCAATTGTCTTCAACGGAAAAGAACAATAGTGCTCCAGTAGTTTTTTGAAGCATATTTTCACTTTTATCGTTGTCATTTTCATCTTCCTTGGTTTGGTGAATCCAATGTTTCATCCCGTGAATTGATATTGATCCCTGCCAGTCAGTATTTTACAGCTGTGTGGAGGAGAAAAAAAACCAACCCTCTTATTTCTTTTACTCTTGTGGCATTGCCTGAATATATATTTCTATCTGGTTGGTATGTGGATTTTGAATGGATTTTAGGCTGTCTCTAGTTTAGTCTGTTCCAGCTTTTTCTCCTGCTAGTCTGCTTTGCTTAGTGTAATCCCCTGGTTAGGGAGGCTCTGGGGGTCCAGGAGTTAAGGTGCGCAGACATCCAGCCATCATGGTGCTGGGCCAGTTTGTCAGAATCATGACCTGGATTTTTACTTTTTATTTTAAAGTTATGCTAAAACCTAGCTAAATTCCTGAGTCTTTGTGCTCTAAATAGCTTTCATACTTCTTTCCCTGTTGGTTAAGGCATAATTACGATGTGAGACAGAATAGCCACGTACTGGGCTGCATTTCCTACAGCTTTTGTCAGCCGGTCCAAGTACATATCCCTTCGGAGAGGTGAAGTGTGAGGCAGTACCTTTACAGGCTGAGAGGGAGATAAGGGATGGGAAAACTCAGATGATCTGATTTCCCCTTGTCAACAGCTCTGGAAATCAGCAGTAATGCTATGTGCTGTCCATTCTGCACCTCCCAGGCTATGGCCGTGTGTTTGAAGAATTGTTTCATGGGCCAGGCCATCTGGCACTAGGTCCTGTCTATTAGAGGAAAGGATTTCCACTCCTTTCCCTCTGCTTTGTGGACTTCTGTCCTAGGTGTGTGTTGTATTGCATTGCTCCTGTAGATTAGGTGAGTTAGACTGGTCAAGAGAGATTACTAATGTCCTACTCAAACTGGATGTTAACTGGAGCTGTTCTTCCAATGTTTGACTTGACAATTTTCAGCTCTGCTCTGCTGACTCCGTTAGTGACATGAGAACAGATTTGCATTATGGCTGCTGAGACTATCCAGGCTTCTTACTAATGCAGGTAGGCTCTGACTAGCTGAAACATTTCCTTCACATTTGTGGACTTGAGTGCGCCTGGAAAGAAAATAATTTTCAATAAGATATATTTTTTTTTCCCTAGAATCCTTTGTATGGCTTCGAACTGTCAGTTTGTCTCAGAAAAGTTAGCCTTTTTTTTTTTTTTTGAGACAACTATTTTTGTGTCATATTGATGTTTCATGGCAAAAAGTGGCATCAATTTGAGTGATATACTTTGGCTTCTCTGCTAGCTGTCTGAGTTTGTAGATAGCTGTTTGCAATCTACATGCCCTCTATTATGCAAAACTGACAATTAAAGATTCCTATGAAAGACTATAGGAAAAGCTCCAATAGCAACAACAAACATCCAGAAAAGGTTTGTGTTCTTACTAAACTTAGAACTGGATGCTGAAGCAAAGGCAAAATCTCAAACATCTGTATTTCAGATGTTAAAAACAATTCAAGCCTGTGATAGTACTGAGGTTTATCCCCCCATCTCTTCGCTGTAATTAACATGATTTCTTACTAGGTAGCTTGAATGGGCTAGAACTGCAGTGGCAATCTTGCTGCAGTAAACAGTGTATCTTCTGAATTTATTAAATCTATGATTACATATGCCACAGGAAAGAAGGTGAATGCCTGATTTGTCTTTCACTCATGTCAGAATAATTTTTTTTTTTTTTTTGTGCAGAAATATGGTTTGAATGGGACTTAGAACACATTGTCTTTTTAAATCCCTCTCTCTGAGCCCAGATTTGCATCCTGCTGGGTATCTTCTGCAGTACACGGAACAAACTTGCTGCCTGATAGTTTCAGAGGGAGCTAATAGCACTCATTACCATGCAGGATGAGGCCCTTTGTGTTTAATAATAATAAAAAAATATCTTACCATTAGGGAATGCCTTAGAAAATGAAAGGGATAAACTCATCTCTAGCTAATTTAGTGTTCCTAATGACTGTGTGAAAAAATCTACAAGGATAAAAAGAAAATTAAATAAATGGAGCAGTGCCCCACCACCTTTATAAGGCTGTATGAAATCATCCATAAAATTCTGTGAAGACAAATGTCTAATTAATCCACAAATGAAAGAGCTCAGATTATCTGTTCAAAAAATAATGAATAGCCCTGTTCTTATTTGGATGATAAGCATTGAAGATTGTCTCAAATAATTAAGGGTTCAGGGTGGTGCTGTACTCTTGGAACTAAACAGTTAAAGTAAGTTCCCAGTTTCCAGACCACTGAACCTTTGAAAAGTTAATTTTTGTTATCTCCTAATACAGGAAGCTTAGCACAACAATGGCAGTTCAAAGCCTCCCAGGTAAAGAGCCTTCAAAGAGTAATTCACAATACAAATTCATAAAAGTCAACAATTTAGACTACTCAATTGCTTTTAAGATCTTTATCAAATGCATCTCAGCAGTTGAAACTTAGCACTGATGCCTCCCAACTGAGTTAAAGTGAGAAAACACTGACGTTAGCTTTCTTTTTCTGTGGTTTTTAGGCAGTGACAGATAGCAAGTAAACTTTGCCTCAATTTACTTTGTGTATTATCTTTACCAGTCTGACTGAAAGTAAGTGCACAAGTTGAATACCGTGGTCGGTGCAAAAAAAACCCCAAAAACATTTCATGCTATTATTGAGGTTTTAAAATACTAACAAGTGAATTACTCAAATCAGGGAATAGAAGTGTTGACTGCTCTGTGTAATTAAAATTCTTTTAAATACAGATAGGGGCTCCCAAGATTCTTTCTAATAAAAATACCTATTCTAAGATCAAGATTATTTTAGAAGGCATTCAGCAATTTTGGGACATTCTAGGCTTTTGTAAAAAGATGAACAAGCTCCTCATCAATGTGACAATAGTGTGATTTTTCTGTAGTAGATGTAGTAGATATTTTATATCCATTAAATAGATATAAGTAGATATCCATTAAATGCTACAGAATTTCAGCCCAGTTTTACTGCTTTGCCATGCATTATCCTGGCAGAATCAGAAATTATATGCATTACCAAGGAAGTGAAATTAACCGCTCAGTGTCTGGGCTCCCTTCTCTGTCTGTTCAGCAAGACTTTCAAAACAGAGGTGAGTCAAGACCTATTTTAAAATATTTTTTTTCTTATTTTTAAGTTAAAAATACTATGATTTAACTCTGATATACTCCCTCATCCTCATGGTAACAATGTGGTTTTCTCTTCCTGTGTTAAGAATTTTGTGCTTTGTTTAAAAGCTTCTGTGTCCAAATACTTTTATATACATCTGTATCTATTTATATGTATATGTACATATGACTGAAGAAAGTTGTAGCTGTGATCATCTGGAATAAAAAGGTTCTATATTAATTTAAGTCCTTCATTATTATTGTTTCAACAGTCTCTGGTACTGCTGTTTCCAACAGATCCCAATAATTCAATAACTCATACAACAGTATAATCTGTTCCTGTGAGATACTTAGATTTGCTTAATAGACAGTAGGTCTGTGCCTTAGAATATCAGTTTAATAATATATATTAATTAGAATAGCAGCAGGATGTTAATGAAATGAAAATAAGATGGATTTTTAAAAATTTCTGATTATGAAAGAGTAAAAATGTCAGTCTTTATCCAAATCTTTGAACCTTTTGATTATAGAAGACTGCAGTATGAGAAGAGGCTTCCTCATGAGCTCTTATTTTCTATCTCTCTTTCCATCAGAAAAAAAAAAACAAACCACACCACAAACCTTTAAAATATTGCTTTTTAAAATAGTATTTTGTAACTCCTTCTGGGCAAGTCAGAAGCATAGGAATATATTAAAGGACATTTTTTTTCCTTTTGCTTTACAATCAGTCATGATGTTCAACTTGAGTTCAGACCATCTTCTGTTTGGCCTTGAGGAGACAGAGGTATGTGTGACTTCATAATCCATAGCAAAAATTCCTAAACATTCTCCCTCTGATGATGCAGAGGGGATCGTTTACACCTGGAACTTTCTTTCACTTGCAGAAATGGCAATGCAGATTTCTTTTCAGGTGTGGTTCTTCCTAACAGGGTTCTAAATGGTTAGCACTCCAGGGATGCCTTGGTGGGTTGGCTAGAAAAAGCTGATTTCCCCATTTTGTAAAAATAGGGAGTGTAATTTGTGTTTTGTTTTCTTTTTTGGGGTTTTTGGGGTGGGAAAGAGCTGTCATTTTCACTGTTCGTTCACCACCACCCCCACCACCCCCCGGGTATCCCTGCTGTATAACTGAACTTTTCTCTCGCTGGCTCACTGCAATTCCTGTGTCGAGTGAATCCTGTAGCTGTTGATCCACCTCCAACAATATCCGAGGCTGTGTCCTGGTGACTTTCATTGCTCAGCCATTTCTTCATGGGTTTTGCACTGGCAATAAATGTAGCTCCTTGCAGTTATGTCATTCAACCAATCTGCCAGTTAAACTCCAGTGTCTTTAATATTTGAACCTGAGTAATTTACCAACCAAAAGACCAATTCTGCGATCACACCAAAGTGGATCTTTGCTGCTTGTATAGTTGGCTCCATAAAACTCATCAGAGTGTTTGCATCAGCGTGGACAAGGGGAGACCCAGAGCTGGTCAAGTAGTCATTAAAAGATAGAAATCATAATGAAATCACTGGAGGTTTGAGTGAGAGAAAGAAAGATTCAGAAAAAGAATAAATAAACATAAGATTTCAATTAGGATTTCAGCTGTCAGAAGTGAAAAGAACAATGTGCTGGGATATACTAAGGATTTGCTCTCGGGGATTCATGCTGAACCTATATAACACTGTAGTAATGAAAAGCTGTATATCAGAACATGAACTGACTTCCTGTCAGTCAACACATTTCCTCCAGCTATCAGTGCAAATAAGAGAGGAATTTGGACTTCATATATGTTGTATTAAAACTCTTATCAGGAGGTGTCTATGCAAAGTAAAAACCAATATTGTTTTGTGTTTTTTCTTCTTCTTTCTTTCTTTCTTTCTCTTTCTTTCTTTCTTTCTTTCTTTCTTTCTTTCTTTCTTTCTTTCTTTCTTTCTTT
>JAVJGJ010000001.1:1288186-1308814 GCA_035590215.1 Microhierax caerulescens
TCTTTCTTTCTTTCTTTCTTTCTTTCTTTCTTTCTTTCTCTCTCTCTTTCTTTCTTCCTTTCTTCCTTTCTTTCTTTCTTTCTTTCTTCCCTCCTCTTCCCCCTTGCCCCCTTTATTCATGGTATACAGCCAGCAGATACTCAGTTTGACTTGGCCTCTGGCTTTATCAGCCTAGTTAAGAACTAGAGTCTTTAAAACTCTAAAGCAAAAAGGGTACATAGCAGAAATTTTTCAGAATCACCTGATTCTTTTAATGCTTGATGAGTTTTTCTTGCAAAACAGCTGAAATTCCACTGGAGCCTCGTCCGGATCATTGGGTACCCAGATACTTTCACAGATAACCCCCTCCCCCCTTCTGTAGCTGGCAATCAAAACTGACTCAGGAAAAAACCACTGAAAGGCAGTGGAAAAACGTCTCAATCATCCTCTAAGTGGGGAAGGCAGGGAGGCATAGTGAGCTACCCTGAATTCAGCTAGAAAGTGAGAAAAGTTTGGATTAAGCACATGAGAGGAAAAGAAAAAACCCAACCCCAACCCCCACCTTTATGTAATTTCTCTGCGGCCTGCTTTGCTGTTGCTACCAACGGTAAAAACGTTCTCTTCCCTAAGGTTATTACTTTGGAGAAACTGATCTCCATTCTTCCCGGCAATTACCTCTGAACATACCTGGAGTCTCATACTCTGTTTCTGAGATTCCCATCTCTGAGACAATTGCTCCATTTGTCCTGAGCACTTCTTCCCTCCCCGTTTCCCCAAAGCCTGGTCGCACGCTGCCCCTGCCTCCACTCCAGCTGCCTGCCGCTCTATTTCTCCGGAGAGCCAGGGAAGGGAGAAAAGGAAGGCAATTATACCCTCTTTAGCCTTGGCTACAAAATAAGCTCCAGGTACATAAAAGGATGCTCTCAGTGGACTGTATGGTTATTTCAAATGTGATGGCATATAGATTCTTTGTGCTCCTTCATTTACCTCTAACTGGCTTCATCCAGTGAAGTTGGGTTCAAAGTCTTCTCTGGAATAGCTGTAAACTGCTCTGATAGGAAGTTTGAAACTTATATTACAACTCAGAACAAATAATAATAAAAAAAATAATTACTGGTTTGGGAAGTGATTGTGCAATCAGTTCAGAAGCTCCTCTTCAACCACTACAATATTGCTTATTTTTTGTGTTTAACAATGTTCTACTTTTCCTGTTCTTTTTGTGTATCACCTACTATTATCTTGATGTTTCCATCCACAGACCCTTCGTAAATACAACTGATAATGTTCGATATTACAAGGGCATTTATGTGGACATCATCTGTATCATTTTTTGCCCAGCTCATGTGTTCAAGCCTTCTTTTGTAGCAATAAGCCTGAGAAATACTTGAGACAATTTTACTGAGAATTGTTTCAATACTTTTCACCACAGAATCAGCTGTACAGGAGAGTGTCCATGTGGGCAAGCCCACTTGTTTTAATAGAAAATTGTAGATCAGGATGTGTTCTGTGAAAATGAAACAGATAGGGAAAACAGGGCTGTGATTTCTTGGTAGCAACTGAGTATTTTGGAAAATGGTGGAGAAGCTTGAAAAAAACTTTCTTCATGTGAAATTATCAGATGGTAAGAAATATATAATGAAAAAATATTTTATCAATGAACTTAAATGAATGAAATAGGATTTAAAAATGAGTCTAAATGGAAAAACAAAAAATAAAATGTATAAAAGGTACAGAATTCAGAATGCTGCTTTGCTATCCCTTGTACAGGAAAAAAAGTTTGTAGTCAGGCCCATGGTGTGAATTATCATTACAGTTGATGATATGTTTTTAATACAAGGCTTACATGTCAAACTTTCATTAGAAAACCCTAGGTACAGCTTGTGTGTTTAATGCGCGCTATTTTATATTTTTAAATACATATATATTAATCCATTTATGTATATGCAAGTGTATATTCCATATATGTATATGAAATTTTTCTTGGAAAGTATGCATATTTTCCAGATACCACAGGTTTGTTGCTATTCTAGATAGTCTCACTAAACAATGCATTTGGAGGTACTCGGCGTTCTTGCCCTTGAAAGCCAAACATTTTGCATGTTCTAGTCAAGTGCATCCTTCTAGGCCTGCCAAGGTCATGGTCATTGTCAGAAGCAGACACTCAAAACAAAGAATACAAGATTAACGATAGACAGATTTAAACGATAGGAGAGTAATTTCTTTAGCCTGAATAACATTGTCACTTGCAATTAATTTTAACTCTGAGCTCAGAAGAGTATGTAACAGATGCTTTGAAAATGAAAAACTGAATCCAGCAGCAAGTAGGAGCAAGTAGGGGCTACTTCTACTTTTATCTTCTATTACTACATTATATTATATTGGATTCTGAGTTTTCTAAATACTATATATTAAAGGTAGGTAGGTAGGGATGCTACAGCAATCTCTTGTGGATGTCCTTTAATACCACCGTTCTGTAGTGCTTTGCTTTCACCATCATAAATATTTTGCTTTGGTGCCTATTATATTAGTAACTGTAGAAAAATGACTGTGTGAAGTTCTTCAGCATTCAGTTTTTTCTTAGTTTCTTTCTCTGAGTCCCCTGATTGGGAGGTATTTTCCTTACTATATAATACTAATCTAAGGAGCATGCTATCTTTTCACTAAATCCCTCTTTTTAGACATCTCTGCCTTCCTTGTGGTTCTCGTTGAAGCATCTTCTCAATTGCCCATTTCTTGAAGGCCAGAGACTATTAAATCAGCCATTTTTAAGTTTCCAGATTAACTGCAATCCTTAGGTGTGTCTGGCTCTTCTATATTCATGTACATCCTTCAGAATAGTCCCTGTCTGTTGCATTAAGGGCAGGTGGACACATTTTTCTCTTTTGCCACCTGATAAGTGAAGGTTAGGGTTCAACTTGTCCCAAATCAGCTTATTCTTCTACAGAGTAGTCAAAGCCCACTTACAAACACTCTGCCGCAGTTTTACATTTTTGTCTCCCACCAGCATTCAAACCTGGGTAAATGTCTTTCTCTGTCAAAGCAGCAGTGGGAGGTGAAAATTAAAGTCCTTTTTTTCTTTCCCTGAGAAATTGGACTGTAAAAAGCTGTCAGTTTAAAAATGACATAGTGGCACAGCATTTCTATAAGGTGGCTCCTTTCATTTTTGACTCCTGCTGTCTCGCTGACAGTTGAAGTTGCAGCAGGAGGTAAAAACTAAAATGAGCGCTGCTGGCATTTGCCCTCGAGCACAAAATTAATAATGGAAGAAACAGGACGACATCCAAAACCACCTTGTATCAGATGTCAGCCAATGAGGTTTCAACACTTCCATAATAAGGTGGCCAGAATGTTGCCCATTACTCCAAATATAATCTTATTCTCCATTACTTGCCTAGTGCTGGATCTATTTTCTGCATTTTATATATGATTCCCTGCTTTGTGAGTTATAGAATATTTTAACTTCTATTAAGCTTTATGCTATGACTTTATAAGTTTTCCCCCTCTGCACCCTAGGTCTGGTCAAAATTTTATGGATGTTGTCTTTTCTTGAGCTGTATACCTCTAAACCTTTCTGCATGAATGTTTTGCTTCCAGATCACTGTTAGAAATACCCTATTATATCCTATCTGTATATATGAACAAAACTCAGAACCTGTTAAATTTATGTCTTTTAGAATAAACAGCCATAGGATCAAAAAGCTGAAATGGTTTTTATTCTTGCAAACTCAAGAGCTGAACAATTCCTGCCATCATTAAGAAAAAAATGAATCACTGCTAGGTGGCTGAGAGAAGGCAGAGAACTCAAAATCCTTCAAGCAGGATAGAGGTCTGTCTTCTTTCTTAAAAGACTCCAAGGTGTGTGCAATTCTTACCAAAATTAACGTAAGTAGGCAGAAACAGTCTGTTAGGAATGGAGTAACAACATAGTTCCTTCTGAGTTCATTAATTTTCTGATTTTAGCAGCATCTTGGTAGTATCTACTATCTTTTCACTATTCAGGAGAGCTAGTATTTCAGGGCTGCAACTGTTGACTTACTGGGCTATGACATTCCGATATGACAGAAAGTCGCGCCATGTCATTCAGTTTCTCTGCCGAGCTTAGCTTTGAGGGTAGTGTGTGTTTGCAGCATGCCTAACTTTTTTTAACATAAATTATTTACACTTTTATTTATTATATACTTTTCCTGCTACCTTTTCACTTCCAACTTTGCTACTGCTTTTATTGGCACACACTTTTGTGGAGACAAGAAAGGGGGCAAACTGTCAGCAAAGTGGTGATGTGGATAATTCTCAAGTGCTGACAAATACACAAAATAAACACATTGTAAAGAAAGCATCTTATTTCCATTGATATTGCTTTCAGGCATTACAGCAGTCATCTAGCCCACAGCTTAAACCAGCTTTAATCTATTATTAGAGAATAAGAATGACTCAAATGCTTCAGCTGAACCCATTGATCTCATTGATTTCAACATCTGTTAATGACAAAGAGAAGCCAGGCTGGATAAACACTTCTAGTTTGTTACAATTACCTTGGCTCCATCTCCAATTTCTAAAAAGTCTTTTGTTGTATGTTTTAACCTCTTGTGCTATTTAACTTTCATTCTTGTCTTCTTATTTTTACTTTGCAGTTTGTTTGCAAACTTAATTCTATAATCCTTCTTTAATTTTTTTTTATTCCCAGTTACTTTTTGTGCTTGCTTGCTCATCAGTCTAGTTTTCTCTGAGTTCATACATTGTGGGAAGAGCCACAGAGCAGTTGGGCATATATTAATTTTCTTGCATTCTCAATTTCTCCCCTGTACCCTTCCACTCTATGGCTGTATGCCATCTACTTCCCCGTGGGATTTCCATGTCCTTCCAAGATTTATTCTGATTAGCAGTATTCTCTTTATGTCCACCTATGTATGCCTACCATCCTACTTACAACCATAAATTGCTTATGATTACTGTTGTCCAGCTACTCCTCCACCTTCACTGTACGTCCCTAAGCATGTCTCTGCTTTTCAAAATATAACCATGCACTATTCCCTTCCCAATTTTCTCTTTGATGTTTTGTGTGTGTTACAGTATTTTATCTCAGTTCATTTTCCCTGATTTTTCCTTCTGCTTAATGTTCTCCTCTTCATGATTTGGGTAGCTACTTGAAATCTACATTGCCTGCAGGGGTTTTCCCTTTTAAGAACCCTTTAACATGTATTTTATATTGTCATATCTTGTTACTTGTCTATTAATATTTGGCTTCCTTTTGTAAAACTCATTTTCAGACCATGATTTTGCACACACTCTTTTTCTCTCTTGTAGCATTGCTCACTTGAAGTACTCATATCAGTTCTCAACTTGCTTCCATTGGTGGGAAGAGAGCAGGACTGTTATCTTAGATCAAATTATTCTGGGTTTGCTCATCTTCCTTCATCTTGATGTTGAACTTGAATAAAGTAAGAAGGATTTGGTTCTCTGTCATTATGTGCAATTGCTTCTTGCTTTACTTCCATTCATCTAAACTTCTCATTAACCTCACTATACTTCTGTCTTTTGTCAATTCTTGAACTAACCCACTACCTAAATATTCCCTTTTCATGCACACATCCATAGTTCTAACTGTTGAGACTTTCTTTTACAAAGATCTTAAAATAACCCTCCTCTGAATTTAATCCAATCTGGAGGTTCGTTTGTGTAGAAGTAGGGTCCTGTTTCCAAAGTTTCTGCAGTCAGGTTTCATAGAGCTTTGCAGAAATATTTTATCAGTATGTAAAGGAATGAATTTCCCTGAATTCATTGTAGAAGAAACAGGCTAGTTAGAGAAAATTTAACCTATTCCTTTCTATCTTTGGACTACTGCCTCTCTCTTTTTTTTTTAATTAGTATGATATTCACATGTACAGGGCTCTATTGTCACCTGTACTGTTTTGATTCATTTTAGCATTACTTTATATAGCACGATAGGCTTATGAAATGCAATAAGGGGAGATTCTCCCAGATGAACAAAGATGGATGATAACACAGACGAGCCTTCTCAAACCAAGTGTTGCAGGGGTCTGCTGATAACAAATCTACTTTTCTCCTTGGTCTGCAGGATTGGCTTCAAGCACAATATTTTTTTTAATTATTTTTCACTCTGTGGTATAGGACAGGAAAATAATTGGGGGCTAATGGAGCTTAGAGATGAGTTCCTCTCTGTGATTCAAAGTCAATGATTTCTTGAACATCGTCTGCACTGTTTCCCAACTGGTGTGTTGCTGGTAGATACAACAGTTCCTCATGGACAAGAGACTTGAGGGGGTGGTGTTCCTTTGTCCTCATTGTGGTGCTCTGAAGGGCACAGAGCACTTCTCTCCACCAGGAACCTGCTGGTCTCCTCAAACTGCAGAGCTCCCTTATCTGCATAATCCTGCTCATCAGACTCCTGCTGGGTGGGATGCTCTTGTACTCAAGAGCCAATAGACAGGAGCTCAGCGAAAGGTGAGACAAAAACCCTCATCAATACTCAAGAGATGTTTAGTTCATAGGTCTGGTAAGTGTGGAACACCTGTGGAAGGAACTGGGTCTCTTTCTCTTGGAAATACGTATTTCCCTGACAGTTCTGCAGAGGCACAGACACAATGAAATCAGCTGGTGGTTTATTTGTCTGAAAAAGCAGCTCAAATCCAATGAATTATGCTTCAGAGCCTGACACCCCAATATCCAGTTTACAGGACAGGAAACAGAACCAATCCCATCAACAGTGAAATATACTGATTTAATTTAATTGGATTTTAATACCTGCTCTGCATTACCTTTCCCTATTGCACCTTGTTTGCTTGCCTGTAACTCATGTACACACTTTAGAAATCCCTGATGTACGGTTATTCTTGCTCCCTTCAACAGCCACGAAACACACAAACATCAGGGTACCAGCTCCATTTATAGCATATGACCGATCAGTTGGAGTTTTCCTCGAGTGATTAATAACACTGGAGTCTAAAGTGCCTGTCCAACAAGACTTCGAGAAATGCCTGTGAAAAAAAAAGGAAAAATCATCCTCTGTCTCCCCTGAATATCTGAAAAATTAAAGTACCTAGAATCTTGAAGTATTTCTAAAAATCCTGCCTAATTGCCACATTAGGTACACAAAATATGTTGTAAATCCCAACCCTTTTTAATGAGGAACAGTGACACGGGTAGAATAAAAACCTGTTAGTTGAGTAGACAATTGATAACAGCAGTTTCTCTTAAACAGTCCCATTCACAACAAAGGTTAAATGACTGACTTTTAAATGTTACATTTTTGTGTATGTGTGTATATATATATATTTATGTATTTTTAGATATTATTGTATTCTAAAAAAAAAAAAAAAAAAGCATGTAAGAAGTCTTCTGTGGGAAGAATAATGTACTGTGGTACATCATAAAAACATGCTCTGGCAGTTCCCCCTTACATGAGCAGACTGCCATGCTTCTTGAACTATCTTGTTGAACTAATGAGCCTGAGTCTGTTAGAAGTTAGGCATTAGTTAATTCTGAATATATCAAAATGATAGTTAAATGTCTCTATTGCCAGCCTCTTTTTTTTTTTTTTTTTTTTTTTTTTTTTTTTACTGAAGTTGCCATCAGAAAACACCAAATACATTAATGTTCCATAACCAATTCTTTAGTTTGAGATTATTGGTATTCCTGGTTGATAACGGTTTTTTCCCTGAGGGATATACTGAGATTAACACCAATTGTACATAATTAGTATCTGATAAGCTTTAATAAGTTAGTGTGCTTTAATAGGATATCGTATAGCATTAATTGCATTTACAAATGCAGATTTTACTGCATATGTCAAATGAAACTGGATAAATTTTCTAATGGAAAATTATGGAAGGATAACAACATCTAAAATAAACGTTTGTTGTTTCTTAATTAGTATATTGTTTTTTACTTAGGAAAGAGTGAAAGGGGAGATTAAAGATAAAAAATGGACAAAAATATTTCTGAATCTAGAGAAGTTTGTATTACGTTTGTACTTACTGAGTCAGTCACTTTGCAGAGAGGGCATCAGTGTGTTGACACTGCAGGAAGCATACCTTATGAAGTATATGCTGCACTTCACCTGAAGAGAGATGTGCTTTCTTTTTGGTCATTATAATACATGGATTCAGATGGCGGCTCTTGTCCTTCCTAATGCTTCTAAAAGGATATTTCAAAATAAAGCTCACATTAAACGGCACAGCTGGAGTAACCCCATTCTTGAGGACTTTGTAAATACACTTATTTTTCCTATCTTGTAATGAATTGCAAATGGAAGACAAAAAAGTCTCATTTTTTTGTAGCATGTATAATTTCACCTCTTAGACTTTTTGTCCTTCTTTTCAGTCTTTCTGTTTTTCTTTTGGTCCGTGTCTGTGTCCCCCCCCTCCCCCGCAGGGAGTCCGAATACTGAAGTCCTTGGGGATAATTTGAACACTCTGCCACTAGTTTCAGTTTTAGCACCTTCTCACGGAAAAATGCAGGTTCTGTAGGCAAGGTAAAGCTCACAAGAAGTCCTTACCTGGTACAGTCAGAGGCGTTAGCCATGGCGAAGCTCTGCCAGGCAGCCTCTCGCCTTGTCACCAGAAGGCAGCAGAGCCTGCTGCTCCGGCTCTTCCTGCTCGCCTCTGTCGAGAGATCAAAATGCACCTCAGGAAAGTGCCAGCCACAGGAAGAAAAGCTGCCATGAAGGAGCTACCTTTTACAGATTCTGTAATAGGTATTAATGAAAAATTATTTTAGCTGCCTGTTGTAGTTACTGAGAATAGGGGAGTGAAGAGACCAAGTGAAAAAGCATGAGGGTGGTATAAGTGGAGAGAAAGGGGGTTGCACCAGCGAGGGCTGTCTGTCTCTCCATCCCCTTTCCTCCTTGAGTTTCTGAAGCTAGAGTATGGCCCAGGACTTGGGAGGGATTCATATCTCGTGACTTCCCATCTCCTGCCAGCAGCCCAAGAGAACTGCAGCGATCTGGAAGCTTAACGTATTGTTCATGGCTTGGCCTTGTGAGATGCACACTTTCAGATCCTGATAGCTAGGCTTTAAACTCTGAATGAACCTTTGAAGACACCCTGCTAAGTGTTGCATCTGGCAAAATGCCATGGTGCAGAATGTAACCTGCAACAGGGAGGCTGGTTTCATCCAGCCGAGCCGTGGCGATAGCAGCTGTGATGCAGCAGGCCACTGTGCCTCGGCAGCTGAGTTTGAGGTGGTGAGGATTAGGATGAAAACACAAAAGTGGCCACATTTTGGTTCTAACTGAATCATGAATGAATGGAATGTGTCAGGAATGTCTTGGGAGTGCCAGATCTGGTCCTTAGCAAGCTGGAAAATCAATTACTGCCCAGAGCAGTCCTTCATCCATTCTGCCCACATTTGGTAACTTCATTTAATTATCTCAAGAAGTCTTTCTCTCTTCTCACATAAAATGTGTTTGTTGTATAGACTACAACTCTGCAGAACCTTGGTTTCAGTTAGCATATGTTGGGGTTGCTGTGCTAAGCTGTCATGATTTATGTAAAATGAACTTAAAAGTAGGTCACCATAAGCAACTCAGCGGCTGGTAGGTAGATTCTCTGAAGCATGTTGGAAAAGAGTCTACCTGTTGGTATTATGATCATGGAACTGAAAGAAGTTATTCCAAGGGCAATGGGCAATGCACCATGAATAACTCTTTTTTTTTTTTTTTTTTTTCCCCTGTTCAATGTAGCATATGCTTTAGATCAATGAGTTCTGTCATGATGTAGGAGTTACTTGGTAAAATTCTATGGCTTGTGCAATAAAGGAGGCTGAGGTGACTAGATGGTGATAATAGTCCATCCTGACCTTAAAACTTATGGATTTAGGAGATGTCTTTTCCAATCTAAGAGATATTTTTTAAAATACTGTTTTAACAAAGAATCTGCAAGGCTGTGTATGCTTCTCTGAAAGTATCTTGCCATTTTTCATTTTCTCCCTGTTAGAAAGGCTGATTGTCATACCATTATAATTTCTAATTTGTTACTATTAATGTTAAGAGCCTGATTTTGGTATACTAGATACATTCATCTATTATGTTTTATATATAGCTATCTGCCTGTCAAACACTGAATGTAACAGGCAAATGAATAGAGAAAGTAAAGCAAAAATCATGTCCTTTCTTTTGCTGTTCCTGTTAACACTGATGGATATTTTGGAGACTCAGAGACCTATAATAGATCTCTACAGATTGTGCTGCCCACCTCCTTTGCTTGATTCCCCTGAACCCCGTTTCAGTAGGGTTTCTTCCACTGACTGACTCAAGTAATGTTGGGGTACACTGGGGTCCAAGAGAACAGTGGAGTGTTCAGACAGGTCTTATAAATGGGGTCAAAACAAAGGAAGAAAAGTAAAAGCTTGCTTCAGAGGAGGAAGGCAGTACGGCTGCCTCCCTTTTGGGGATTAGTACCTAAGAGTCTATAAATTGGCTTGCATCAGCCAAGTACAGCACAAAATGTACTGCACAGAAGAGCAGCTATTATGTACAGTAGCCACTTCACTGATTGCAATCAATGTCACAAATTAGAGTGATTTCCTGGCTTGAGATGTGTCTAGAGCTAAAGTTTGTATTGTGAGTCATGCTGTCTGGACCCCCAGCTTCTCTGCACTCTTGTCTTACCCTCAGCAATTTTCACTTTTCGTCTTTCATTTTTTTCAAATGTGTGCTTGCTTTTACTTTGGAAGGGTGGACTGATCATAATTTCATCCAAGACATATTCAATATTAAAAAGAAGCTCCCATCATTGCTTCTTTAGCTTATATTGAGATTTTTTTTTCCCAGCAGCAGAATTTCTGTTCAGAAGTGGCAGATCGTTGTCAACATTATCCAGAAGTTTGAGCTGAAATTTTAATACTCCCTTGTGCTTGCCTTTTGTTGCCTTATTCTTTTTCCAAATGCCTGATGATGGCTTTTTTGTTCCAGTCAAATGCTGTCCTAATGTTCATGCCATGCTCTGAACACCCCTTCTGCTGCATCCATTTGATTAAATCCAATTGTAAAAGCAATGTTTTACACACTGTTTTGCTTATAGTTGGGACTTCAGCATTCATATAAAGACAAACATGCAGCTGCCCTCTGCACTGAAGTTGCGAGGTGTAATTAGAAACACTTGGTCTATATGGGGAGATTAGTGAGGAGCTGCTTTCTTGTACTTTTCAGCAATGCACTATTTCAGTGGATTAAGAGCATCCATGTCCATAGCATTAACAAAAAGGAGCTGGTACACAGTGATTTCATGCTTCAGCTTATCTGTTACTCGATGATTTCAGTAAGACACCCCTGATGTTTTTTACTGAGGAATAATTAAATGAATGTTAACTAAATCTTCACATCAACAGGCAACAAAGGGAAGTTAAGCACAATTATTTCAATGAATGGAAGAGTCAGCGGTTTGGTGTTGGATTAACTGTTATTGAAGAAGTGGAGATTGGCGAGATAGGTAAATGATAGAATTAATTTCCTAATAATTTTGAAATAGTTAGGTGTAGGTCTGTCTGCACTGCAGAGTTAAGTTGAATGTTTGTTTGCCTTAGCTTTTTTCCTGGAGCCACTTTTTCCACTTTTAAGGATGCTTACAACAGGTCTTCTCTAGAGCTTTGGGCTCATTTTTAGTAAATGCCAATGTGTCCACTTGGACTGAGGATGCACAAATTTTTCTCCTGATGGCAAGTTTGCCACTACTTTTGCATAGTAATTAGTATCTCCTGAAAATGGTGCAATTTTCTCTCCAATTTTACTGTAGGGGTTTCTAGAGTAGTCACCTCATTACAAAGCAGAGAGCCATGGGGGACAGGCTAAAACATTTAGTGAGGCATATGGAGAAATTTTGTACTGATAGGAAAGGGTTATGTCCTTGGTATTATAGCAACTGTTGCTCTGATGAAATGCATCTCCGTCAAATGCTTTCCAGCCTAGCTCCAGAGCTGCTGATAGATCTGTGCAATGGATGGCAACACCTTCTCAAGATCCTAGCCTGGGCAGCAGGTGTCTAGCTGGCTCCAGTGCCATGCTCCAGCAATGCTTTCACTTGTTCTGAAAGTGTCTGGGCAGGGCAAAGAGATGGCTGGGCATCCTCCCGGCTGCAGCAGAACATGTGCTAAGCTAAGCTGAGCATTCAGCCGTGGGTGCTGCTACCTGGTTACCCACACTAATTCTGCCGTGAAGATCTAACCACATAATGCCATTGGCATAGATGGGAACAGGATCTAGTCTCTTTACGTGTCCACTGAATGGCATTGTGTCGTCACTTTAATGACACTTTTTCTCCTAGCCTTATTATTACCTTTTGCAGATGTTCATCACAGTTATAGGTCTCCATGTTTTGGGGGCTTTTTTTTCAGTATCATGGGCTCCAAGGTCACAGATATTACAGCTACATTTAATTGAAAAAAACTGATCCATTGGTTAAGAATGTTGTAATTCATTTGCTAAGAGGAAATTGCAGCATCAGAGGACTCCATTGTTTGGTCCAGAAGTAGCTTCTCATGTTCTCTAACCTGTGAGTAAAAATCTTAGGAACAATTGACACAGAAGCCATTTCCCCCAGTATAACAGGTCAAAATTTAATAATACTACTAGTCTTCAGCAGACTTCCCCAATTCCTACACTTTAGTGGGTAAGTGAGAAGAAAAATTGAATAGAGGTGCATAAGGGAGAGCCAGATCATTGCCCATCATACCAAGGTTTGGGCAGGAGCTCTTTATGCATACAGCTGTCACTGGCCACAGGAAAGCAGGGTGGTGATGTTCTTTGCACATTCACACTCCTCTCTCTCTTGAGTTCTTGATTTCTGAAGGACTCTGGGGGTCTGGAAAACTACTAGTGAGGGTGAAAGAGGAATGGAGTTGGAGAAATACATTATACTGTCTTCTGGCAGAATCTGAAACAGATTCAAAGAGAGGATAAAAAAGAGGATTAGCAGAACATGGCACAGAGAATGCAGAGGGTGTGGTGATGTGGATCAAAATCCAGACGACCATTTTACAACCTCTTAAAATCAGAGGAAGGTGGGAAAACGGAGATGAGATGCAGACGCAGGCCTAAATGAAAGCCATAACAAGTATGTGAGGACCATCTCCTTTATTTCTTCCTTACAAGGTTTAAGTTGTCTTCCTCACTGCTAAAGGCTTGTCTACCTTATTACCGACAGGGAATAGCTAGCAATAGTGCAATTCTTTAGCCTTACATGAATTTCAGGGTCACTCTTACCTGAATACAAATGTCCCTGGAGGGACATGCTTGTTCTAGAGTAGGCCTTGACAATTTCCAAACAGAGGTAGGATACAAATTCCAAGACTGTTCTTGCCTCTTTGTTTCTTAGCAAACAGAGGAGATTATTAAGCGACAGATAGTTCTATTTGGAAGTCAAGAAGTGAAATGAGAGTATCACTGATTTTAAAGAGGTGCTTCCGAGCTTGCAGATAAGGCTGTAATTGCATAGGGGGAAGTTTCCTTGGCTTATTCTGTCATCCTTTCTGTTAGATTAGTTTATCAAGAACTGTAATCAAATATAATGAGAAGATACGATCGCTGTGGCTCCTAAGAGATGGAGTTACCCAGTCATCCACATAATTTCCGGCTTAAGTGCTGTGTTAGGATGTCAGAAGCCAAACAGGGAAGAATATTCAATATAGGAGCAGTAGGCCGGCAGGAGAAGGTATTTAAACTAGGAAGATGCATGCCCCGATTCCTAAGGATATCGCAGTTCTGTGCAAAAAGACGGGATGGTATGGTGGAATGGGAAAACGTCTCTAATTTACTTGCTGATGACAGATGAAAGCAATGTTCTATGAGACCATAAAGATAGCACGACTTTGCACAGTAGACAGTTCTGTGCTTCAGAATGTGTAGCTTAGGTCTGCCTGTACTTCTGAATCGCAGAGTGATAGCTTTGATCTCTTTTGTATTACCGTTTCAGTTTGCTTTCCCTTTTTGTTTCAGTCACCCTCTAGCATATTGTCTGACCTTTTCTCTCACATTGTGACACATTCTGTCTGGTATTTAAGTTATTGTTGAATGATATTCTGGCATAAAATCTCAATTTATTTAGTTTGGGCAGACGTATTCATTTCTATCAGAAGTCTAAGGAATCCAAGCCCCACTTTGATTTTGATCTTTGCCTCCATTCCCTTGGCTTAATATTTGTGTATATTTATATGTTCTTTCTCCCCTGATCCATTTAGTGAATAAAGAAAGCATTCTCTTGCATCAGAGGAACATCTTTGACCTTTAGAAATGCAAAATTAGAAGAATCTAGGGAAATATAACATGTACTTATAAGAAAAAAACACTGCAATGAGTTAGTGGGTATTTTTATCTCTGTCAAGAAAATCCCAAACTGAGATCATGACTGAAAAGTTCACAAACACAGAATCTGCAGTGCACATGGGGTTTTAAATACCTGCTTCAGCTCTCTGCCATGTGGTTGATTTAGGCACATGATGGGATTTATTTAAAGGGACACAATCAACTTGAAAATAAGTGCTGTCTGAAAAATTGTTACTTAGTGTAATTATAAGTAACAACTAGGATTACTATAATTGACAAAAGTTAATGAAAAAAAATCTCTACTTCTTTGATTGGTTTACTTTGTGCATTTGACAGCTCTCTGTAGTATTTATAATACCTAGCTTTTATTAAGCACTTTTCATCAGTAGACCACAGCAGCTTTACAAAAATATGGTCCATTTACCTCTATGTATAGACAGTTTCTCTGCTTCCTCCACAGTCAATTTCTTCCTGTCTGAAAGACTTTTTTAAACATCAACTCAGAATCAAGAAAAAACCCAAAGCATTTCATGAAATGACAGATGTACTATTTAAAAAAATATCACAATCAGCTGAGTCTAATTAGCCACAGTATAACAACAAAGTTGAAAATATCTTTGAGATTGTAAAATTGGAACAAGAAGTTGATCATTTAGTATTTTAATAATTTAGAATCTGTCTCAGTTTTCTGATGTTCTTGTTATTTTCTGAATTCCATTAAACTCATGTAGCATTGTATTAGGTATTCAAGAAGAGAACATCACAAAGCACTGCCAAAATTATCATATGCATATTAGAAATGTGTTGACTGGGCATCCTTTATGCTTGTAAAGACAAAGACACCTAGAAACAAAGGCTTTTATTTCCTAGTCTCATGAAAACCGATGTTTTCTTTCTCCTTTGTCTTCATATTTCCTAATTTAGAGCTTTGAGTTCTCAATTGTTTGCTGCTATTGTGCTCAAAACCTTGCATTTCCAACTTGCAGTGAGAAAATATCTTGACTCTTGAATGCAAAGTTTGTGAAGATTGTTGCCTTTGTGGAAGAATGCACATTAAATGTCTCTGAGCTGTTCAAGTGGTGAAATAAATATATGGAACAATGTTTGGTACCTTTTGCTTTTCAAAAGACTTTAGATCTCATAACTATATCTCTTAAAAGCTTTTGCCATACACTCAGCAGCATGTTCTGCTTTTTTGTTAGATTCATCTTTTTGGCCTACTTTTCAAACTATATTTTAACTGGAACTCAAACTCTTTTCCTTCTATTTGCTGAAGCTAGCAATCCCATGCTGAGTAAATAATCTGTAGTCCATGATCTACTATCCTATCAGCCTTGTTATCCTGGTTCCAAACCCCCAAATGTTGGATATCTGGCTGGTAAGTATTCCCAGGAAGGCTTCCTAATGACCTTCCCCACTGGTTACTATCATCATTGCTTATACACAGATAGAACTACCTTGTAATACACTGACTATATTTGGAAAAATTAATTGGGAGTTCTTATGGTGTTTTTGTTAGGAAAAGTGACATTTCTGAAGTTAAGAAAAATATCCCAATTCACTGTCTTTCATTAGATATAACAAAACATTGCTAGAGAAAATACATTCCCAGATGTAATGGTATTTAATTCTCTTGCAATAAAAGCAGCTTGGGATCCAAATCAATCAGCAGATGAGATTACTGCAGTCATTTGGCTGCCCTGCCATTTTAAAAATGTTTTTGACTGCATTTATAAAGTATTTAACATATGCTTAAGTGTAGTGGAAACATACCACTACTTATTAAATTATAGAACATAATGAAAAAAAGGTTTACACATACATTAAATATCAAGAGGTGGAAATGACTCTCTACAATTGATAAAATGTTATTTCAGCTCACCTGGGAAACCTACACCTCAGTAATCTAATTTTAAAATATTGTGAACTCTTGAAGGAAAGAACCTTTATCTGGGCTAGATAAAAGAGTTTATAATTTGGCCACTGACAGTTACCAGAATGTCTTTCTTCAGGTATAAGAATGGGTAGTGCAGTTCTTTTAGTACTTTATGTTGTTTCTGAATAAGTGCAAAACTAACAAGACCCTTAATATGCAGAAGGACATGAAGAAAACCAAATCTACTGCATTGCTGGCTGTCCAGGCATGCAGGTGTGGACCATGTCCTTCCATCTGTGGAACTGACATTCCGAGATGAGTGTGTGCTTGCGTCTAGTCAGCCGTACAGCTAGAGCTTAAGTGTGTCTTTAATGACGCACAGGGTTTAGGTGTGGATTCTGGCTTTTATGAATAGCTCCTATTTTTTGAGCCTTTTGAAAATAAAAATTTAGCTTCCTTTGTTGCCATTTATAAAGTTCTCTTTCCTATTAGCCACGAGGCTAGAAACACTAGAAAAGGTCTTTTATACACAAATTGCCTAAATTACACTGCCAACTATGCATCTATGGTAACTGATAGATTGATTTTACCTGAGAGTTATGAATTCCATGTTTAAAGCTGTCAATTGAGATGGAAAAAAAAACAACTAAGGAAAGGTAAAGGTCTCAGTATAATTTGCTGAAATGTGTCCCCAAAGGGGCTGCTCTGGTACACTGGGAGGGGTTTCCTGAGTACCAGAATGAAGATTGGAGGGACACACTGAAGTGCCACCTGGTACACTCCATTTGCCATGTGGATGTGGGGTCCTACAGCAGTGAGCTCTTTAAACGTGCATGAGGGATGCTTCGGACCATGAACCGCTGCAAATCTAGAGTGACAAAAATGCAGTGTGGATGTATGGTACAAATGTAGAACAATAACGGCACTGCCAATTAGATGGCTGCCCTTCCCTCTTTGCACTGCCTCCTTGTCCTCACAGGGGAGAATGGCAAAAAATCCTGACCACACTAACATCCATCTCTCTCTTCACCCTTTCAGGCATGTATCATCTATGGCAGCATGAGAAAGGAGCAAGAATTTTGCTGCCAGCAAAACTGGAGACCTATTTGTGCAAAACAATTATGGCAAG
The DNA here is from genome assembly GCA_035590215.1 of Microhierax caerulescens. Classification (NCBI taxonomy): domain Eukaryota; kingdom Metazoa; phylum Chordata; class Aves; order Falconiformes; family Falconidae; genus Microhierax; species Microhierax caerulescens. The sequence goes on from JAVJGJ010000001.1 coordinate 1,305,446, forward strand.
AACTCATTGATCTCTCATATACAGGAAAGCTGATCAGGATCAGACTGTAACCTTGACCTCACCTGTGTGAAGTGCAGCACAGAGGACAACACATGAGAGGAAGCAATCAGCTAGGTCAGAGGAGACCTATAAACATAAACGTTATATTCAATAGGGAAATGTGTCCTTGTGAAATTCTGTTTTTGGAATGCTGGACTGAAATAAGCTACAATTATTTTGGCAGGATGTTCAGAGAAATCCTTTCACAGAAATAATTTGCTGAATGTGATGAGGTTTGTTTTTTGGTTTTTTTTTAAGAGAGCTTTTCAGATTTTTTTTTTTTTTTTTTTTTTACATTGCTGAAAAAACACTGAAGCAAATGAATAATTGGCTGAACATGGAATATGTAACATTCTGTGTGAGAACTGGATTCATTCAAATCATGAGTTCTCAGAAATGAGTTCCTATACCAGGGACCTTACAACTAAGAATGTAAATACATAAATCTAACCTGGTTAACTTGGGTTCTCTGCTTCGTGTGAGTGAGGAAAGATGGTGCATTTTAAGTTATTCAGTTGCTTGTCTGAGCTTTCATTTGTTCTAAGTGTTCTTAAGTAGCAGTCATGTACTGAGGTTGTAAATATGATTTGGGGTGCTGTGTGTTGTCAGGGCTGTTTCAAGGTTAGCATCTCTTAGACTCCTTGTGTTTAAGAGCTCAAGGAACTCAGCAAGATAACTTACAGAAAATCACTAGCTTCTTCTGGAACAAAACACGTATGAGCTAGGGAAAAGTAGCTACATACCCTTAAAATTAAAATACACAAGTATATTCATGCTTAATGGAAGGTTTTCAGACAGTTCTTAAAAGAAATTACACCTGATCACACTCTTCTAAGAGCTATTGCAAAACTTAGTATTTAAAACTGAGAAAACTGATTTCCAAAGCAAGTTCACTGGTAAAAGGGTTGGTGTTGTAGATGAGAGCAAAACCCAGAGTGTGAAGGCCCTATTGCCTTGCAATTGCAAAGTACAAAAGGCAGATGAAACACTACAGCTCAGGTTAGTATCAATTCACAATCTCTTTGCACAGGATTCTGTTATTTTACTGGATTAAAGGTATTAGAAAATCTATTTTTCTCTCAAAGTTTTCTTTTTTTTGTTGGGGTTTTTTTTTGGTTTTGTTGGTTTTTTTTTTTTGTTGTTGTTTTTTGGGGTTTGTTTTGGTCAAGGTTTTTATTTGCAACCTTGAATGCAAAGCCCAGATAAGGATTTTCTTTCATTTTTTTCTGAGATTGCTTTCATCTGACAGAATATTGGTTCCAATTTATGATTTCCTTGCCAAGGAACCATGCCATGACATTTTCGCCTTTCCAACATTCCACCTTCTCAATAAACACTCTGTATCCTGATTCTCAAAAGAGGGGATATGACGTCAGTGTTATCTGTATATGTCTGAAGTGGACAGCATCAGAGGGTCCCAAACTTAGACAAACACATATTTGAAAAATAGAACTGTGAACAATTTTTCACCTGAAATACACTGCCAAATGGAAGAGAAACAGTTTTTCACCTCTGAGCAATAAGTAAATTATCAACTTGGTCTCACTGCTTTGTAGAGATATTTAGATAATCTGAGTCTTGATAGTAATATGTAATTTTCACTTCTAACATAAACTTGCAAAGCCTTTCAAATGTTTAATCATAATTTAATGCGTAAAATAGACTTCTACTATTGATGCTATCACAGTTATCATTAATATTGACTTGATTTTTCAAAGCACCTGGAAAGAATAGTTCTGTGCCAGATTGTCATTGTATTTAGGTAAAAATAAAAATAAATTTATATTTGAAAGAAGTGTAACTATTTATCTGATGCTCATAATTTGAAAACTATAAAAACCTATTGTAAAAAAAAAGGTATCAAAAACAGATTAGTGTTTCCTGACATTCACTAACAATTCCAAACATAAGACTGCAATTTAACGATCTATTTCAGTAAGATAATTTTGATCCCCAAAAAAGGAAACAAGAATTCAGTCTCTTATCCCAAAATATTGTTCTTTCACTTTCACCATTTAGCATTCAAGTTTCTAGCTTCAGGCTCACCCATTTAAAAAGAAAGTTTGCCTAGCTTACTTTCTGAGAGGCAAACCTTTAAATTTGAAGGTGATGACTAGAAGCAGTATAACAGCAGTCACTGACTACACAACATCCCACTCAATTTTCCTGCTTTCTAGGGTGTAAATTCATCCAAGATTTTCCTTTCTCTCACTGTTTAGAGAGTAATGTACTTATGAACAGTGTGTTTATATGCAAGGAGGAAGTATGACAATAGAGAGGGAAATGGGGGCTGCAAAATTTTATTACTTTAAGAAATAGGAGTTAGCTCAATAAAGTAAGGTTTTTCCTATCTTTTTTAGTGTCTGTCAGACAGGCAAGCAGACCTGGATGTAGTGTATATGAAACAAAGTTCTGTGGGAGTTCTGCTGGCATCAGTGTGTGTAAGCTGTCAATGTTCTCCGAGTTAAGAAAAACAAATCAGTATAATAAATCAAAAACCAGTGGTTCGTGAACGATGACAGTGACTAATGTGTGTATATTTTGATTAATAGAATCTGAGTCTGTGTACACATGCTCTAACACACACCCATGCACTTTTCTGGCATGAGAAATGCTTTCCCATATTTGCTCTCAGCCTGAACCATTGTGCATATGTTATACAGTCATCTATTTTTATGCCCTCATCTTTGGAGTTCATGAACATTATGAATATGGGTAATAAAGTGAGGACTCCTTGTTTTAAGGTAAGAGTTGATGAGGTGTTTTAGCTGTTCCTGATTGCATCCATCATGCAGATGAAGATGTCCGTTATAAATGCAGATAATCAAATCTTACAGTCAGAAATCTAAACTGAATACGTGGAAGGTAGAAAAATGTTTTTACAAAGGTTTTTTTTTTTTTTTTTTAGCCACAGGGATTTATGATAAATGTGATGGCCAGTGTATGATCAGATAATTTAATACTTTTAGTGAATAGTGCGATTCATTGACATTTGTTTAAGTTAAACAGTTAAAGCAGATACTGTATTTTCTTCAAGGAAGATGAATGTAAGGAACAATGAAGTGTTGATTGCTTTTAACCAAATGTGGTCTACTTTTGAGATATTGTTGTGGTTTAACCCAGCAGGCGGCTAAACACCACACAGCCATTTGCTCACTCCCCCTGCCAGTGGGATGGGGGAGAGAATCAGAAAAAAAAATGAAATTTGTGGATTGAGATAAAGACAGTTTAATAGGACAGAAAAGGAAGGGATAACATTATTATTATTATTATTATTATTATTATTATTATTATTATTATTATTATTATTATTATTATTATTATTATTAT
>JAVJGJ010000001.1:1310385-1331829 GCA_035590215.1 Microhierax caerulescens
CCTGCCCATGGCAGGGGGGTTGGAACTAGATGACCTTTAAGGTCCCATCTAATCCAAACTGTTCTATGATTCTATGATTCTATGATTCTGAGCTTCAGGAAACCAGGTTAAGCAGAGTAAGGGGATAATCCCCTACATTTTCTGGTTGAGATAGGAATATCCTCCTATCCTGAAAGGTCCTCCTCCATTTCTTCAAGTTTTCTGGAATCTCTTAAGTATTTGAAACCCTACCTTGTGTATCTATTTCGGGTCTGCTTTAAATATAACACCAGATATATTAGTAAAATCCAATCAGGAAGACCTGCATGTTTGGGATGTGGTAATTTTTTTCCTTCTCATGAACTTTACAGCACTATCACTGTTTCAGTATGAAAAAGACAATAAAACTGGACTCAGCTGGATGATGCACTGTTACCAGAGCATCCCATGCAATGTAATCAGCAACCTGTAGAGACACAAGTGAGTTCAGACAAGTGATCGCTCAGGTCTTTACAGACAAAACACTTCTCAAGCAAATCCACAAGGATTCTGTAAAGTATTTAAATATTTAAAAAGGGAAACAGAGAGTAGGGGCATAAGATGGACAGTCTGGCTTATTTGTGTGTAACTGATCTAGAGTGCTCTCTCTGCACTAAGATAATAATCTGATGAAAACAGATTTAGTAGTGGTGGGAAAGAACAGAAAGGAAGGTTGAAAGAGGTATGATGCCCTTTATGTGGGAATTAACTATATAATTTTTTCTGTCTGTCTTTCCCTACTCTATTTTATTCATTTGACTGAAACAGTTAGAAAGGTGTGGTTTGATGGTATGGCCATAATTCATCAAATGAACAATTTTGGTTTGCGGTGCCTGACTACTCATGCTTCTGAGCACCTCTGTTTTCAGTTGAACTGGTTTCATGTCTAATACAGAGCTTTTCTTCTCAGAAGGCAGGATGACCTTTCTTCAGAGAAGGTGTGAATTCATGGTTTACCTCATAGGTAGAAAAGGGTGGTGCAGTTTAGAACTACACCCAAAATTAGAACTGGTTTAGAATCATCTCAGAAGAAGAGCTCGTACTTTGTTGTATGTTATGAGAAGTTACATAGAAGTTCCAGGTGTGATCATTGATCTGTTGGGTGAGAAATACTTAAACAGGTCTTTCCAACAGGGACTGGATTTCTTTTCTATTTATCTGCTTGAGCTGTATAAGGTGAAATTCGTGTCATGCCATAGTTTCGTTGTCATGGCATAGTTCCAGTAACAACCTGATGGTTCCTTCTGAGCTTCTTGCTTTCTCAGCATTTATTAGGAAATCAATATTTTTTTCTCTGTAAACAGGAGTGAGGCTGCAAATTATGGAGACCACTGCCTCCTCATGAGGAATAGATTTTCTCTTGCAGGAAAGGACACGCTTGATTCATGTTTGTATGTGGGAGAGACAGGCAAGTACAATGACAGTGCATTTAAATGCAGATGGTTTGTGGTAATTCATTAACAAGATCAATTTGTTAGTGTAAAAATAACTGGGATTCTGTGCATTTCCTTTCCGTGGAGATAAGGCTCACCCTAATCTACAGCTACAGCTCACTAGAACCTGTAGTATTCATAGCTCCCATTCACACCGAGGCTGTTAACTTAGTTCATGCTAGTTTGCATAAGAACACCAGGCGTTGCAGGTCATTATAGCTGTTCATACTCCTTACTCCTGCTCAAAAGAGAAAAACTCCCTGCTTGTGGTCAAGGCATATTTAGAAGTACATTTTGTGGAAATCATGTTTGCTTCAGCCAAGACTTGGTGATGCTGGCATTAAGAGTGAACAGGAATCAAACCCAGCAGCTAGCAAACTTCAGCTCAATTCCAAACAATAGTATATTGAAGAATCAAGCCATGATAAAATTCACCAAAAGAATGTGGTGCAACATCATTTTCCACCATGCTCAGTGCTGCAAAATCACAGAAGAATAAAAAAAACCAAAAGCAAATTTGCAACAGAAAACAGTACTGTGGGTTTCCAACAGATTATTTCTGCTGAAACAAAGAAATACAACAGTCAGATCTCATCATGTTAGGGAACAGAATGAAAGTTCTACTAATGAAGTAGTGACCTGAGGCCGTTTTCTCAGGATGATGAAAAAGAAGCTGGTTTGTGTGGTGGCAAACCCAGGATCTTTTCTTTTAATAAACTTCCCTAATTGAACTTCTTTGTCTTGTCTTGAGTCATAAAAAAATACCAACCCAACCCAACCAAAAAAAAAAACACCAACCCAAACCAAAAAATATGTGTCTCTTCCTTTTGTTTAGAAAGATTGCAAAATCCAGAATAACTTTATTCCAAAAATATCCTGAAGATGGCACAATAGGCACACGTTGCTGTATGGTTTACTTGGGTCATACTGTAAGATGAGAGAATATTTGCTAAAATATGAATCATTTGGAGGAGCTCTTCAAAAAAACCGAAGCAAAAGAGAAATTTAAACTTTTTAAAGCACAGTCTATCAATAAAATTATTTTACAAGTGGAACCAGGCTGTTCATTTCATGCTGACTAAAAGATTAATATAAACAGGTGGGCAGACAGGGACCCATCGTGGTCAAGTGTTATCGGCAAGAATTGGTTTAATTTGTGTTGTTTAGTTTTTATCAATACATTTCCTTTGTAATTGTAACAACTGATAACCTCATCTGTTATCTCCAGCATAATGTGTAATCTACATCTAAATGCCAATTTTTATGAGGCCCGTTTTGACTTTGGGAGAGACAAGATTACTTGCACAATCTCTATTTTATTAAAATAGAAGAAATATTATGGGACATTTTTATTAAAAAAGAAAATACCGAGTGTCAAGTTGTATTAGTGAATGAATAAATCTGCATTATAGATGAATTAACTAGAAATACACTCTCCACAGCACTCTTAGGCACCCTGATAACATGTATTTTATAAAACATGGGAGTAATTTCACAGCTGTGCTATAGCTAAGGGTTATTCAACTTGCTGTATCCAAGTATATATGCTATGCTTGGATTTTCAAAATGTGTTTAACAAAGGCCCTGTGCTGAAAGCTCGTACAGAATCAAAGCTGTTCCCTATGGCAAGAGGGAATAGTCCTTTTGTGGATTGCTACCTGAAAGACAGAGAAACAAGAGGGTAGAACTAAATGAGCTGTTCTACAGTGGTAAAAAGTTATCAGTGGAGACCCACAGGAGCCTTTACCAACACCTTTGCCGTTTCACATGTCCATAAACAATGAAGAAAAGAAGAAGGAAGCAAGTTAAAAAAAATTTACAGACAGGACTATAATATGTAAGGCAATAAAAATGAAAGGCAGTGCCAGAGCTGCAAAGAAATCCTCCTGCATTAAGTGACTGAACAGTAAAAGGATTTTGGAAATCCAATATGAGTAATTATGTACAATGTGATTTACATGGGGAAAACCAACTGTAACTACATGTGCACAGTAACATTGGGTTTTATAGTAGTTCTTACCACTGAGAAAGGAGGTATAGTCAGTAACTCCAGTAGCGTACCAACATTACAAAACACCAGTTTCTACCAGCATCTTCATTAGAAGTTGATAACAAGGATGATTGAGGCTACATACATAAAGGGAAAAGGCGCCTGAAAGAAGAGACCATCCTGAAGACAAGCCTGGCAGCTAGGAAGCATTTTCTTAGCTACCATCTACTGTGGCAATTTGCCTGAATTCCTAGGAGTGGAAGTAATCTAACCTCAATAATATAAATATCAAATGTCTAGTTTAAATATTGCTATATTGTCTCCTTTTATAGCCAATGTAGACAGCCATGCACTTCCAAAGCATGATTCATTCCATCCTGAGCAGATGTCTAAGGTAGATGAAATGGTCTTCATCTCTCCATAGACTATAAAGGGAACCTAGATGTACAGTAATTACCTGTTATGTAGATTGTCTAACACTTATGCAGCTATAAATGAAATTAGTTTCACTCAAATGTCTAGGTTCTCTTTGATAGTCTTCAGATACCTAGCCTCAGATCTTCCCAGAGGCAGTTCAGTCCCATTATAGTGGAGACCCATAAACTCTTCTCTTTATCTCTCCTACCTGCCTTTCTCTGTGGTAAAAATTACCCTCCTTCTATTTGTTCCTACCTGTGTTCTGCAAATCTCTGAGCCTTTTCCTCATGTTCTCACAGCTGATTGGAATTATGCTGTTTGTCAGGTTAGTGAAATGATTTGAAACACCAGCTTTGGGGGGTGGTAATTTTTCTTCTTTCTTCTTCTTATTGTTTTCTTTTTGTTTTCTTCTTTTTCTTAGTCAATAATTTAACTGACTGTTTTATACCAGTGTGGCCTCACGGTAACATTGACTGATACCTGAGGATGTTTGAATGTGGGAGCGAATGAGAGGTGGGAAGAAGAAGAGTATAGGAACTTCTTTGATGGGCTTCCTCCCTGAAGCCAATGTACTGTAGGCTCCCGACAGCAATGAGCAGTGCGTAAGTGCCTTTCAGGTGCTTAATCCCAAACGGGGTATTCTCAGTAGAGTCTCTTTTAATGTCTCCTCTAGGAGCTTTTTATCTTTCTGTAAATATTTGTGGGTGCACTGACTGAAGTGCAAGTTTCCCAGGAGAAGGCAGTACCCACAAGACTCTTGAATCCTTCTCACTCTGCAGGCTCATATATTTATTTCTGTATTTCAAATGCAGTGAAACAGCTTCAGAAAGGGAGGTTAGTGGATCTTATTTACAGGACAACATCTTGTCTCAGAAAAAGGGAAATGTGGATACTTGTTTTCATCCATGTTAGCGATGTCCCTGCTCATTGCAGAAGGTTTGGACTATATGACCAAGGTCATCTTCATCTAGAGAAGGTCACTTCCAACCCAAACTGTTGTATGATTCTGTGATTTTATTTCAATGTATGTCTTTCACAGCCTATGTGAATGCTGTAACCTTCAGTCATTGGGTGGTAGTGCACCTATTTCTAATATAGCATGTATTTCTAAATTTTTGGAAGAGCAACGTCTTAGCACATCTGATCCAAGAAGGATTCCTGGTGGTAGAAGGTAAATGGGAGAAAAGATTTTATTCCACCAGAATTTGTTTGAAACTTGTCCCCCTTCCCCAGTTCCTCAGCATTTCCAGGGAGCTGGAATAAACAGCCCCCTTTCCAGTGTAAAAGTTCTGTGAGTTCCTCTCTCCACAGGGATAATTCTCCATCTGCTTTATATTTTTCTTAGCCAGAGTGCCTCGCTGAGGACTGTGAACTCTCCCAGGCAGTAAGCAGTTGAAAAACAGTTGACAAGTTTCTGTGAGGTGGTGGAAGCTGGAGGAGAAACTCCTCTCTGAGCAGACGAGCAGATGGTGAGGTGGTGAGAGCTGCCCGAGGGGTAGCTCAGGGCACTGCTCTGTGGGCTGTGGCCATGGCGCCCTGCGTGCTGCCTTCCTGCTGCCCGCTTCGCACGGTTCTGCAGGCCAGATTTCTCCTTTCCAGGAGGATCCTTCTTATGATTTTTAGGGCTTTGGTATTGTTATCGCAGTTTTGGGACATAAATATGGACATACTGACAGCATAGCTCTGGCAGGGATGGAGGGTGAGTGTCTTGGCTAAAGTACAGCTCCTGAGCAAAGGAGGGCAGCCTAGGGCTCTGTTTCTGATAGTTTTTACCTTTTCTGCTCTATTAATAAGGATTTTACTACCTCCACATTATTCTATCCCAGTGCCTGAATTTCTTCTGTTCCTCTGAAGGTGACTGGAGCAAAGCTGTCTGCTTTTCATGGGAACTAACTACGACTGCCCATATGGACAATTAGGGCACTCCAGCTGTGTGTGGGGGGTAAGTTCCAGCTGTGGGGTGGTAGTAAACAGCTGGGGGTGGTAATTTCTCAAACTGCTCCAGCTACATTCACAACATATGTCTATGCCCTTAGGATTTTCAGTACAGTAACTGTATTATTTGCAGTATTTAGAGCATTTCTTATTTCAAACGTACAAACTAAAAGCCAATACTGCAGATTCTGAGGTAACTTAATCTTACAGTAAGCAAAACTGCCATGTATTTAAGGACAACAGCTGTGGCTACTCCTCCTTGAAAGAATTTTTATTACCAGCTGAGAAAAGAGAAAACAGAACGATATGAAAATTTATACAGATCTGTAGCATGCTTGCTGAATCTGCTTAAACTCTGCCACTCAATTTTCCTAATCAATCAAGTCTGTTAATAGTGCTGTTAGGATTGGCAATATAAACTGAGTGCATAGCAAGCCTTGTAGAAGTGCAGCTCTTCTGGAAGTTTTCCTGGGAATTACTGTGTGCTAATAGCAAAACTTTTGCATTAATGAATTTTCGGATATATCTCCTCTGGAAAAAAGTTCATATACAGAATATACTTCTAATATAATACATATAACAATCTGTCTTTTATAGTAATTCTATGTAGGATCCTATGATGCTAATATCCTGCTACTAAGATATAAATAGCAAATCCTAGTCAGCTAGGGAAACTGATTTGGTGGAAAGCAGTGCTGTTCTGCACACCTGTGACTGCACAAGACTCGGTGCTCTGGGGGATGAGAACAGGAGCATGCAAATATATAAGGTATTTGGTGGTGGCACTTATGGCATGATGAGATTGCTTATGGCATGTAGGGCAACTAGCAATGCTAAGTATCTCTAAAATAAGGCCCCTGATTTAGGGTCCTAAATATAGCTTTTGTGATTTGCTTCAGGCTCTTAAATTTGAGTATTTTGACTTAGCTGCTAGCAGAACCACAGTTTATCATTTCTGGTGCAATGTTCAGCCAACTTATTCATCCAAAAAGAGTTGTTTCAGAAATTTTGTTAGACCCCAAACTGTCATACACGTGCATTGTAAAATAGAAAGTGGTATTATTATCAAGAATTCTCAAGAGAAATCATGGGTACCTTGCCTGCTTTTGCTGTCTGAAGTTTTTCATACAGTTAAGAAAAGGACTTACTCATGACTGCAGAAAACTCTGGTTCTTTTGAACTAAGCATCAGTTGTAATGATTTTATATGTTCTGTTGTGTATGATAAAATGGATTTGTTTGATAGCGTCAGCACAATAGTATTTAAAAGGATTTAACAACCGATGTTTTCAAAATACTATCTTTGGTGGTTCTTTTATTGTTTCAAAATATTTTTGAAATGAAACAGTAATAATAATAATTCATGTGTATGATTCCTTTCAATTCTGAGTCTTGGAGTACTTGCATTAATAAATTAAGCCTCACAGCAGCTCTGTAATTTAAGAGTATTTTTATCCATGTTTGACAGATAGAGAAACGGAGGTTCGGAGAATTATAGATGCATTTGCAAAGGTGTGATTAGGCTGTACGGAGAGAGTATGAACACAGTATTCAGGGTAATCCAGAACTATGGAGAATTTTGAGGAATAAGAGGTATGTTCTTTAGAAAATATGCTCCTCCTCAGACTATGTATGCTGATAGACTGAACTGGCAAGCTGGCATGGCACGGCACTGCTCTTTCAAATGTACAGATCTGACTCTGTGCTAGTTAAAGGATCTCACTGCTGCTGCTGTGTGCTCTGTGCTGCTGTGTCTTTTCATGTTATAGGTCAGCATGCTGAAACCCTGCTCAACAGCAGACTGATATTTCAATGCTCAACTATAAACTAGTCCCCATACCTGAATCCGTGTAAGTGATACTTTTCAAGATTGTAAATAGTCTACACAGTACCAACAACAATGTAAACATGCATAGAGCAAATGACAATTGCTCATGTGCTTTCTGCAGCTGGTCAGTGTTTGTACTATAGAGTGAGGTGTTCCTGACCCAGTTTTTTAGGATATCGGCTCTGGAAATGGAAGCAGCTCCTGCTGTGTGCTAGACGACATATGCACACCAGCTGAGACTTTGGGCAACACTCATATACAACTGAAAAGTGTCTTGTGTGCTACTGAAGATGTGCACATCGTGGCTTGGGAGCACCTGCTGTGCTTAAGGTCAGGACTGGCCCTGCTTATGCAAGTAAGCATGGACCAAGTTTCCTGGGTCTGTGCATATTTGCTATATGTCCCAGAGATTCTGCTCAGCTTCATGTTCCATATCTGTGCCATCTCACTGACTCTTGGAAATCATTTAGGAGAGGTGAACACATCAGTATTAGGGCAGAATTAAGTACTATGACAGATTTATTCTAAAAATCCTGGTATCAGTCCTCAAGGCAGATCAGAAGCCAAACAACCTTTTTTTGGCATCAGAGATACTCTTCTTGACTGTTTAGAGATATACGGGAAACATTTTATTCTTTTACCCTGTTCTTTTTCAATACAGAACCAAGACACTATTTAAAACCTCAGATAGTAGAACATGCATCAACAACAAATTACTACAATGGCTCTTTAGTCTTTGATAAAATATTAATTACCATCCAGCTGAGGTAGGTAGAAATGATCGAATCCAACAGCACTTGGCACTTAGTGCTTCTCTTATTCTCAGAGTCTGGCCCTCTCATTTTAATACATTTTTTTTCTTTTTTTTCTGTAGAAAAGAATAAGTTTTATTATACTGTAAATCTGGAATTATTTTCTGCAATTGTTCTGTGAATGACTAGGTTAAAGACATCTTTAAAAGAAAATCACTAAGTGATTTACATTTACTTGAATATTCATTTTGTTCTTAAGCTAAGGGTCCATTGCAATAAGCAGGGGAAAAAGTGCTGTAAATAAATTTCCATCTGTGCTTTACATGCAAATTTCAATCATAACAGGAAGAGTTCTACAATTCTTTTATAATGTAATATGCTAATCAATTATGAATGTCTGTGGGACAAATACATTTATTTGATAGAAGAGGTTGTTAATGTTTATATTGGACATATTTTTACTCATGTTACTCTTTTGTTTCTTTTACTTTCTAACACTGGGAATTGGCAATTTTGGAAAAAAGGTGACTAAATTTCTTTGATCGAAATGACCTTAAAACTGTCATGGTATTTCCTAAAGATACAAATAAAAACTCAGAAACTTGAGCATGTGTTTGAAAAAGATGGTCTAATGATTATTTTTGCATAAAATAATGTTATTTCAGTTTAATACACACAGTGTGTTTTTTTCCACAAAGGTAATGAAGGACACTTTGATTCCTATGTTTAGGCTGTTAGGATGAGTGAGGCATCTGCTTTTCCGTGAAGCTCCTGCTTTGCACTGGGTATACGTTTGCATCCAGTGAGTTTTTGACAAGTATCAATCTGAATCATCTTGGAGTGATGGGAAAAGATCTAGATGGTAGAAAAGAAAGCATTTTTTTTCTATTCACGACCTCATTTCTCAGTTGTGAGGTAGTGGGGCTGCAACTTACCGTGATCTCAGTTCAGTTGGCTGGGGCTTTACCAGGTAAGCTACTGCAGCAAAAATAGCACCACAGCCAACCTCCTCCCCCACAGTCCTGGAGTGGTTCTTTCTTCCCTCTTCGTTTTCCACATTCAAGGGTTTAAAGTGGGAAATATAAACTGGTTGCCCTAGCTTTAAGCTGCTCAAGGACTCCCTGCTCTGAGAAACTCTTAACTGCTTGTTTAAAGAATTGTTAAAGTACCCATTGTGCTACCTGAGTTAAAACACATTTAATTAGGTCTGAAAGATCTTGCCCATTGTTTCTATTTAAAAAATATTTAGACTATTGATTAGCTAGATTGGCTCTTCTCAATTTCCTTATTTAGAAGACCTCTGAGTCTCCCTGGTGTGTGGAATCCCCCCCCCCCCCCCAATAATATGTCACAAGCGGGCTCATGAGGAATGCAAATAATACAACAGTGAACTCAAATCAAGAGAAGTGTAGTATTTCTAACGACATAGGTTAAATGGCATGATGTTTTCAAGGCAATGTATTGGAGTAAATTTCTTTGCAATTAAGTGAGGAAGAAAGATTTAGACTTACTTTATGATGTCGAAAGCATGGAGCTACAAAATTGTCATTTCCATTTCCTTTTTCCCTTTGCTTTTCTTCACCATCTGGTTGATGGATATATAACAATGAGCTATTAGCCACCTTCCAGTGCTTTTCCCAATGCATTCCGTTGTCATTAACAGCCCACACTTTAAAGCAAGTTCTTTCCATTATTTGTCTTTTTAGTGTTTGAATAAAACAGAATTACAATGCTTTCAAGTTATTTTATGAAAACTGCTTTGTTGTCAGTGGACAGGTAAGTTTCTCTTTTCTGCTTTTGACAGAGTTGTTCATATCCTCTTACCGTGAGTTTCTTGGAAGGGTTGTCTTCCACCAGGGCTACATCCTCCTTGAGTGTTCTCAATTGTTTCAGGTTTCTCAGTACCCTTCACCTTACAACTTTAGTTGATCTTTTATGTTTTAGTTTGCTTTTTTCCATATCAGTCCTAGTGACTCTTGCTCTACAAAATATGTCAATGGGTAAAAAAACCCTTTTCTAAATCTCAAGCTATTTTCTTCCATCCCAGCAAATGTTTCATCTTGTCATTCCTTGCTTTTCTTTAAAAGTTTCCCTGCTTTTCCCATTTTCTAGTGTATTTATAGTACCACTGTATTCCATGACAGCTGAGGCCATGCCTTGTGTCATATCCAACTTGTTTGTCTTTGCTATTCATCCTTCACATCTAGTCTATCTACAAATTCTTTCTATCCGAAGTAGTGGTAAAGATTCAATATTTTTTTATTTGCTGAGGCAGCTAAAATTTTCCCAAGCTTTTTCAGTTTTATCGCTGACTGTGATCTCTTTGGCAACTCTCTTTACACATTATCTCATCCTTCCCCTAGCCCTCCCTAGTGCTTCATTCAGATGACTGCTGTTGAAACTTAGCCCAATGTTGTCATATTGCTCTTTGAACTCCTATTTTTGCTGTTCTAATGCTTGGGGTTTTTTTTGGTGTTTTGTTTTCATTGTTAAGATTTTAAGAAATTAGGTCCCTGTTCACTTGGCTTTGCAATCCACAACTTTGTTGTTTTCCCTCTCTTCTGCTCTACCAGTGGTTCTTGATTTTTTTCTATTTCCTTTTGTACTTTTTTAGTGTTTCCTAATATTGTTTTGGTTTGGAACATTCTTCTTTATCTCAACTGTAAGCTGTCTAGCCTTCTGCACAAGGTGTTAAATACCTAACAAGTGTTAAATACCTAACAAGATTCTGCACAAGGTGTTAAATACCTAAGACCTAGTTTAACCTAAACTACGGTCACATCAAAACTGTTAGTAGTTTTTGAAGGGGGAAGTTCAACAGTCAAACACCATCCTTATTCTACCATTAATGCAGAGTTATGGCTTACCCAATACTAGTGTTTAGATTCTCCGGGAAAGAGCTCCTAACTTCTGTTTCAGAAAATAATTGGGTACCCCTATATATGCAGATCTGTTCAGGACAATTGGAATGAACAGAAAAGGGAGATAATTTATTTTGAAGTTCTCTATAAGCATATTCCGTTAATCTAAAATACCATTTGTTTGGTTACAAACTCTATCCTTTCCTTAAATACAATGCATGAAACCAAACACAAATCTTTCTTGGTTGCTCAGAGCATGTCGGTATTTGATTTGGCATCCAGTGCTTTTTCTGTGGTTCTTTCATAATCACAGTCACGGAATATCAGGTAGAATGTATTTTGGTAAAGGCAGATAGAAAAAGTTAATTCTGTTCTCTAGCAAGCAGACTAATTTCTAAAACTACAGACCCTTCTCTAATTCACCTCATATTCCCAGTATCTTGAACATAGCAGAGACTGAGCCTTAACAATTTTGCTCTGAGAAAGGAATCTTTATACTCATCACTAATGAGCTTAACACTACAGAAGGTTTGGACAAGCACATGGCAATAACTTTCAAAAAAGAATGGATGTTTAAAGAAGAGGCTAGGAGGGGACAATAAAGTTCATATGCATCATTGAACACAACTGTGGCTGATTACAGCATGTATTTGTATATGTGTTTTATTGTGGAAGAAAATACAGTGTGAAAATAAGCCCAGACCCTTATCACTAGAGGTCACTAAACACAACAATTTCAAAGGGTCTGTAAACTGTGCTCTAACTGTTTTACTTTTTTTTTTTTTTTTTTTAAAAAAAAAGTGAACACTTAATTTACATTACTACAGTTAAAACCCTCAAGAGATAGCAGTAGGTGAGAAGCCATCTGCTCCTGTGTATAAATGGAGAAGGTGGCAACAGCGCAACTGCTCAGCTGAGACCATCCCTCGTGATGCAGGAGCCTGTGCCTCACTGATGAGTGATAAGTAGAAAGATAAGTAGAAAGAAAATATGTATCACTTTATTTCACTTTTGCTCCAGCTTGCCTTGTAATCCTGGCATGATAAAAGAAAATTAGTTGGGTTTTCAGACAAGTAGGTGATTATGCCCTTGTGAGAGAGAATGACTTGGAAAACTTAAATTCTTTTTAAAAAATAAGCTTCAATTCAGAGTCCAAGTAATAGGTTAAATTGCAGATAAAAGGTCAGATATTACTGCATACTGACAGCTTGAATATTAACAGAGGTATCTTTTCCAGAGACCTGTCTTTGATGGGAGACATTTTGCAAGATGTATTGGTACAAAAAAGAAAAAGAAAAAAACCAAACCCAAAAGCTACCAAAGGGATGAATGATGAAAAGAGATGTAGAGATGAAAACTTTTAGCTATCTGGCTTTGGATCTGTTGGAAAAACTAATATTATGTATTGTTAGTTATGGTTGGTTTTAGTGACTTTCCCTAAACGCTTTCATTACTATACAATGTTATTCTTCATATGTATAATATGAAGTTCCTGCAGGACAGAGTGGGTTTATCACAAGACGATGTGGAGAAGAGATCAGCTAGGGAAAGGTTTGGGTCACTCTTGTGGGGGAGGAAGGATGCAGGCAAACCCAGTCATCTTTCCCAAAGAATATGTTGCCCTGTAAAATCTGTGGTGGAACTTATGATTCCCATTTCATGCCATTCCCCTGGTACCAGCAAACATCTACACATTTCACCCAGTGTCCAGGTCCTTCCTGCTCCTGGTCCACACAACAGCTGATGAGTTATTACCTGTGTCAGCTACTCCTTCAGCTCAAGTAGCACAAAGCTTTCTCATCCTGATCTTGTTGCTCTCAGTTTTGTAGCATGTTATAGAACTGGATTTTTTCATTAAAATCTTAGTTAATTTCCTGAAGAAGGTCCCTTACAGGAATTTTATTACGATCAAGAAGGAAAATCATTTCACAGTCAGGACATTTCAGAATTCACTTTACTTTTTCTAATTATACTTCTGCTTTCTGCAAATGTACTACGCTTCAGGCTTTAACTGTATAGTATATACTTGTTTTTAATAAAATCATTTTACAAAAGGGAAGAAGTATGCACTGAAGGAGACTATTGTCTACAAACACCAAATTAGTAGACCTTCTTAACCTTAATTTCTTTGCTTTTCAGTTCTCTATAATCTTGCAGGAGTGTTGTGAACACTGGTTAATTAATATCTTTAATTGTTTAAGTACTGTGGTGACGAGCACCAGAGAAACTCATGAGGAAATTAAAAATTCTGTCTTGAGAGAAGGGTTTGACTAGTGTGCAGTAAATAAGGCCTTGGGTCACACACTGAAAAATGAGGAGAAAACAAAATATTGAATGGTTGCTCATTATGTGAACATTGTGTGCACTGAACAAAGCAGAGGTCCTGTGGAAGAGAAAAGCGATCACGTAATTAGATTTTGTCATGAAGCTTACGCACAAAGAATGAAAGATGCACAGGAAAATTAAAGATGAGTGTTTCTTAACATTTGAAAGCTTTCTTCAATAGTCTTACGGTGTTCTTTCAACATAATTTGGATTTCTAACTGTGCATTTGCCTTATGTGTGTGTGAGAAAGAAATTTCCCATTGCTTTGAAATGCAGGAACTATTAAGAGCTGACATGATGAATCCTGAATGAACATTCAGTCTTTCATCTGTTGTGTCTAGCTTTTTCAACCAGAATTTTAAAGACAAATAACAAGATGAAAAACATATTATATGTCTTTCAGAGTAGTTCACACCTCTTTCCTGGAGCTTGTTTAAGATCAGCACTTGAAACTTTCAGGGCAAAATTGCAAGGAAAATGAATTTTCTTCAAATTATTCTTACAATATTTTTTCTACACCTTTTGTGGCTGATGGATTGATTAATCTGACTACATTCTGAAAATGCCAGTCTTAAGAAGAACTCTTCCCTGTCAAAGATTACCTTTCAAGTAAACAGTTAGGTGCAGTGGCAAAAATTCAAAGAAAATTAATTTCCAAACAAGCAGCAGCTAGAATTAATTTTTATCAGATTATAAAGGACTTATAATGAACACTCACACCTACATTTGTGATACCATCTTATATTTCTGTACACTGTTTTTTCTTGGAAAAAGCGGTAATCCTTCTAAATAGTTACTGGCTTCTCTGTCACCAGTTCGAGGGGAGAGGTTATCAGATACCATCTGAAAACATGGTGAAGGAGTGAATGCAAGTTTTTGAGCTTTCAGTTGGTAGTGGACATTTTAAAGGCATTTGGAAGATGGAGACTTGTGAAGTATTTGCCTGGATTTAAAACTGAAACTCAAATTCTGGAGCATGCATCTTTGTTGAAAAGAAATTTCAGTCTTTAGATGAAAAAAAGAAAGAAAAAGATGCCACTAAAATACGTGATGCCACTAATACATATGTAAAGAATTGAAGGTAAAGGATGAGAATAGATTAATTTCTATGTATTTCTAAAACACTAAGTAAATAGCAGGAGATACTTGATATGCTAGATAATGTAAGATACTTATTTTACAGAAAGATAATGGAAATGTTGGGATCTTCCATTAGTTTTTTCATAACTAATGGAAAGTTATGGAAACATCTTAGTTTTGTGGCAAACTTTAGTGTAACATTCTGCCCTTAACCAGCAACCAGAGTTTACACTTTCAAACGGTAAGCAAGCGGACACATTTTGTTGGCTACTGCAAAGAAATGTTAAGAGTATTAGATTTTTTTTGTTGAAGAGTCATGGCTACAAAAAGCAAAA
This sequence comes from Microhierax caerulescens, assembly GCA_035590215.1. Lineage (NCBI taxonomy): Eukaryota > Metazoa > Chordata > Aves > Falconiformes > Falconidae > Microhierax > Microhierax caerulescens. The sequence continues at coordinate 1,325,359 of JAVJGJ010000001.1, forward strand.
GACAGCTGCAGTAAAGCAAACATGTCTGTAGTAGTTCCAGACATCAAAATCTGTTTTAAAAAATAATAATAGGTCTTATCCTAACCTTCCTATTAATTCCTATCTGTTAGTTTTCTTGACTAAGACTTTTGTACTTGATATTGCTCATTCAGCAATATATTTCAATATCTTCAAAATAGTTTTTGCCAGTGACTATACTCAGAAAAATTATTCAGCAGTTTTTCGTGTAAAGTTGTCCTACCAAGATTACCTGTGATTTGGCAATCAGCTTCACTGCATAGTATTTCATAGAGCTACAGGGTGCCTTCTTTACTCATAATATTTTTTTCAAAAATCAGAAAATAAACTTTTATGCTTTGTGATTTGAAAATATGATCTACCTTAAGAAATGGAGCTATTTTCTTCCCAGGGAGTTTAACAAACTACATGGAAGAGGAGACTATACCTTCAGTAATACTTTCCACTGTGTTTGAAGAACAGATCTGAATGTGTGGAGATTTCTGTCATGCATTATTACTGGGGAGCAACTGGATTTTCCAGATTATTTTGGCAGTAACTGTAACAATGGCTATATTTCTTTTGATGTTTTTTCCCAGATAGTTTATTTTTATCTTGACATTTTGCCCGTCCTGTAAATTTCATCATGGGGAAGAAACAGCAGTTTGTCTCAGAGCAGTTCAATTTCAATCTCTAGGTGACAAGTTGATATTTCTTTCCTCTTGAAGAAGCTTTTAATATGATGTGTTAAATGTCAAGGAAACTCTTCAATATATATTGAACTTTACTAACCTTATTTCTCTTAATATTAATGACATATTGACAGCATGTTTTGAAAAATGAACACTTCTCACAGATGTCAGGATCCTATAGTCAACGTTATTCCTACAGGAATACCACATTCCAGTTGTTATTGTTCAGAGTTGTAACTTTTACAATTACTTTCTTTTACAAAGACTTTTACAGACTTCTAAAAAATCCATTTCATAAGTTTTATTTCATTATTGGATGCTGACAGTGCTGATCTAATGGATAAGAGATCACAAGTTAGTTCAGTAAGATTGAAAATTAGCTTTGAAAAATAATTTTAAATTGGGATCCGAGTTTTCTGCAGCTAGCTTTGTTACGCTGATTTATTGATCTTATAAATCCAAGTGACTAAGTGAGAGTATCCCATAAGTGCCATTACATGTGAGGAGAAAATGGAATTTTTGTCCTGAAAACAGCAAGTAGCTGTATTGGAGTCAATGTCCCAGTTCATAATAAGCAGTGATGAAGGTCCATGGGAGAAATCAGCTCTGTGAAGACATTAAAAAAGGAAAGTTGATAATTTCTTAATCAAAACTCACAAAGCACACCTTAAAATAGGGCTTGACTGACCTGCCTAAAGATTGGCATCTGGAACCCTTTGCAGTGCCACAGTCTGGGACACCTGTATCAGGTGGGCAAATGCAGTATCTGATAGAGGGAATGCTTCTGCAGTTGCATCTGGCATGTGGAAAGGATGCCCATGGTCATCTGCAAGAGTACCAGCTGGCTGTGTCTAGACAACTGAGGTGAATCCCTGATGACAGCTGCATTATTCTCTGGCCCCAGAGATGCAGTGTTCTCCACTGAGCGTAATGAGATTGTAGTCCCTTAGCTCACATGTCACTGCCTATGTGCAGACGTTTATGTTGTCTTAATACACAACTGAAATCTAGCTATGATGTTTCTTTCCAAAGCAGATCATATACAACTTCTTCTAGCTTGTCATCCTCTTTGTTTGTTGCAAATTAATTGCACATTAGTCTATTCTTCCAGACGTATTAAAATCACTCAATATTATCCTGTTTAGACAAAAATCAACTGAGCACGTAAGTGGAAACAGTTCTACTTTGAACACATTAAATCCAAATTAAGGATTTTGTGACAGTGACACTAAATATTTGCAAGGTGTTAATTTTTTTTTTTAAATATTGGCTCAAAATTCATTACTTTTGGGAAACAACTTCTCTGTTTGCATCTGAACATACCTGATAAGTAGGTTCAAAGAATTCAGACAACAGAATTAAAATTTGGTTTTAACCTAAAATAGTAAAATTTGGCAAGAAATGGGATGGTGCTCAGATTTCAGTTTCTGATTTACCTTTAGAGTTCTGTCTCAATGATATTTATATAAGCTGTCAAAATATATGAACTACAGAACTTAAGTATGGAGCTTAAACTGCTCCCTTTTGTCAACCATTTATTTTCTTATTCCTTGCTTCTGTTTCTACTTTTGCTGAGTTTACTGAATAAATTATCCAGGATTTTGCATTGACTGTATTTCATTGAAGGAAAAGCCTAATTACTGAACCTGAATTCTGCTGAATAGTTTTGTGCACATCTTGTTCTCTCTTTAACACTAGATAATATGGTGTTAAATGCAGCTTGTGTCCAATACAGGCAAACATGTAATCTGTATTACAAGGACATATAATTCAATACAATTGTGGTGATTTAAATACATTTGTGAGGCTCTTAAATTACACTGAAGCACAAACAACTACAAATAAATCATATGATTTTTCTTGTGATTAAAAAAACCCACCAATTCCTGAGCTTATCAGCCACAGAACCAGAGATATATTAATTTACATTTAGTCATTGCTGTGTTTTTAATTTTTTTTTCATGTACAAACAAAAATTCATTAGAAGAGAAAAGCTTATTTTATTCTCGTGAGAGGTCTGAAACATGGTATAAACATATTACACCTGTCTACAGAAAAGCAGTGCCTGCTCCCATTTATAGTGTATTGTACTTGCTTAGAGCACAAGGGATTATAGTTAGCAGCAGACAGTGTGCAAAACCCATTTATTTATTTACTTATTTATTGTGAACTATTCAGAAAGATCTATCATGTCTTCATGAATGTTAAAAGTTTAACGTAAGGATAAATATTCTTAGCAGAAAAAGTCATGATTGCCCAAGGCCACAGCATTCTATTGGTATCACAGATAAATTGCTTAGATCTTAAATCCCTTAGCATAAAGAGTAATGTTGAGTGATCAGATGTTTCGGGCTGCCCTCTGAGACAAACCCAATAAACTCTTTGTCGTCATTCAGAACTGTTATTCAACAAAATTAAGGGGAGCATATGTATGTGGATAAATATATATTTATGGATAAGTAAGGAAGCGTCAAGGATGATGACAAAAGCATTGCATCCCGAGGGCTGTACTTCCAACCTGAAGAATGCTTGGAAGAAGCTGTGAGGTACCCTTGCTGTGCCTGGACTGCAACAGCTGGGAGCACATTGCCCTTCACCATCCCACCTCTGCTGATCTTTGGGACACACTGCGCAGCACATGTCATGAACAAATTACATATAGCCTCAGAGATGGAAAGACCTACCCGCACTGTGGGCAAAAGAAAGAAAGCCACAATTGTTGAATGCCAGCTCCTGGAGACTGTCAAGGACAGCACCAGTCCTGGAGCCAGGGATGTCACCTCTCACAGACACTGCCACCATGACTGCCACTGATACTTCACTTTCAACATAGAAGAGAGTTTAAATTTTCTCAGTATGTTTCGGTTTCCTGGAGACTGTTTTATACCTCTAGTGCTGTAGTGCTGTGCCCACAGAGACTTGCTGGCTGCATAGTTTTTTGACCAGGAGAAGGAAAGATGGGCAACCCGTGGCCTCCCTCCAACAGGGCACAAAGATCGAGCTGGGGTTCTCCAGCTGCAGAATTCAAGGCAATGGCAATATAACAATTCGTGGGTTGGTTGGTGTGTTTTATTTCATTGAACCTTTACATATTCAGAAAACAATATGTAGCTATTTATAATCTTGCAGACAGGATCAACTGTTCTTTTCCTCAGTGCTCCATTTAATGTGAGAATGATGGAAAGGAAAGTGTTGTTAACTTTAATAAAATTAACCTTGTAGTGTTATTTCAGTGCTTTATAATAAGTTTCTATGATGCCCCAAGGGCAGCTCTGTTTGTACTAAAGTATCTCAATTACAGTTTTGTTAGGGTAGAATCATTTTGCTTTATTTTCCTTGGGTTTTTTGTTTGTGGTTTGTTTGTTTGTTTTTTTTTTTTTTTTTAATAGCCTGAACTCAAGCTGTTTTCTAGCTGCCCTATGATACAAATAGATGCCTCTTGGGGCACTGATTAAAATTTGTATGCTTTAGAAATATGTTCCTAGAATCATGTGGTGCAAAAGTACCTCTGAACTACAGGTATCTGTGCTATTTTCACACCAAGGTGCAAGCAGGAAGTATTCTGAAGCACAGATAACCTATATTCTTCTTAAAATACTATTTACGCATACTAATTAGTTGTAACCATGGGAAGCAGTATTAACAGTATACTTTTCATTTTAAACCAGGCTCTCATGTGTTCCACTTGATTAATTGTCACAGAGTGTAATTTTATCATAGTTAAAACTAATTCAAGCCGATTTCCCTGTAGTACTATATATTTTTTTTTGGTTTGGAGAAATTAATATTCCTCAAAAACTAATTAATGATCTCCAAAGTATCATTTGCATAAAGGATGTTAGAGTTTTACAGCAATTATGCCTTGTATGTAACTCATTAAAAGGTCCATTTTCATTACTGGATTTAGTGATGAGGTGACAGGCGTAACCACTCCAAACGGCCAGGCAAAATGCAAAGCGAGACTGGGAAATTCTTGTCTAAAACCATCAATGCAACCAAATTATTTCTCCATCATGATTTTTTAGAAAGAAAATGGCTCTGAAATTAACGATAATGTCCTTCAAAGGTTGCCTCTTGTTTGACAAAAATTGTGGCATACTCCTTCCATTCAAAGGGGGATGCATCTGATGGTGTGCCCGGGGCCCCAGCTCATGGACCGGATTCTGCTCCCTCTCACTCTCATTGCATAATATCCCCATCAATCATCACCTGATGTCAGCAAGGCCTCCTGAAACACAAGATGCTATGCAGCACGAGAAAAGGAGGCCAGCCACCACTGGTGGGCTGTAGAGCAATAAAATGTGATTGCAAGTGCCAATTATTCTTCAAACCTGTGTAAGTCACTTTTCTGATGTAGGGAGAAATTAGAAGCACCTTTCTTTTATCTTTTTAAAGTGGTAGTTTGCATAAAAATTTGGCTTGGAAAAGGATCTGTAGTTCTGTTACACTGAAAGTGGCTGTGCATAACAAACTTTAATATGTTTCATTTGTCTGAGACATCGTTAAAGCCCACCAGGCTAGCTGCGCACAAGGCAGCATAATTCATGGCAGACAGAAGATCCATTTATTATTCCTGCCATAATTACAGCAAGAGCATTATTGATAAATCAAATAATAATTCTTTTGAAAAAATGAAGTGTTTGTGGCTTTCTAACAAAACAGGAAGATACCGTATGTAAAATCTTCCCAATCACACATTTATTGGGACTTCTGAGACACAGAATGAAAACATTCTCACCTTCTTCCTCTATTCCAGATATATATTTCATCTCAGGCAATATTAATACACAGAGTCAGACATCACAGCTCGAAACATGCATTTTCTCTCTTTGACCCCCTGCCCCCACATTCCCTAATAAATCAGTGTTAATAATAGCTGAGGTCCTAATCCAGCAAAATACTTAAGCACATACTTAACCTTAAACACATGAGTAGTCTCATTATAATCAGTGAGACTCCTCATGCTTTAAAGTTTAGCTCATATTTAAGTGCTTTGTTGAACCATAGCCAAAACAAAGTAGTACAAACCAAGGTGTTTTTTGCATTGAAATACAAGTACAGACGTGGCATTAACACCGTGGTTTACACTGATGAAAAAGGTACTCCTGGAAGTGAATTACAAGAGCACTATTAATTCACCCTCACTGGGCTTTTGTGCAGCAACCCTGCTCCATAGATGGGGTCTTCAAGCCTTAGTGTATGTAGAAGCACTAAACTCAAGCAAATAGAAAAAATAGTTATCCTGGCAATCACTCACGATTATTGCGTCCACTGTGATTTCTAACATATCCAATTACACCTGTCTCCATTGTTACCGTGTCCTCAGTATTTTTCTGCGTTTTAAATCCCAGAGAGTGTGATTCTGCCAGGCAGGTAATATCACAGCATTATTTGTACAAAGGGTCCCTGACAGGGTTCCAGCTTATAATGACAAAAGATATACTAAATAACAACAACCTTTTGTCTTGTACTGGAAGGAGGTTATCTGGATGCTATAATCAGGTCTTTGCTTTTTGTGAAAAAACACCTTTGTCTTCATATTCCCAGAGAGGTGTTCACATTGTGCAAATTTGCTACAAGAAGTAGGAAATGAGTACATACGTATTTTTAAAACATCAAATAAAATAAGCAAATTTTGCTTTTTGCTTTTTGCTTTTTATATGTAAAAAGATGCATCCAATGCAAAATCCATTTCAGAATGCAAGTTAGCCCAATGGTAATCCCACTGGAATTTTAATGTTTTACAAGTGTGATCGAAGGCTAATTTTTGTCTGCATATAAA
>JAVJGJ010000001.1:1331929-1365020 GCA_035590215.1 Microhierax caerulescens
TTTTTTTGTTTAATACACTTTTGCCATCAGATTCACAGAGAGGTGTGCAAATTTGCTCCAAATGCTAAGAAATAAATACAAACACATTTTTAAATCCTCAAATAAAATAAGCAATTTTTGCTTTTTATACTTAAAAAGAAGAATCCAATGTACAATCTATTTCTGAATACAAGTTAGCCCAACAGCAATCTCACTGGAGTTTTAATATTTTACAAGTGTGATCTAAGGCTAATTTGTATCTGCATATAAAATGAAGGCAATTAAAGAAGGAAAGAGGAAGGAGAATCTGATATATTCTCTCTCCTATTATTCTTGATTAATTTGGATAACTTTTAAGGACTAATTATTTTCTCTGCTAGAATATTTGCGGTAGCATTGCATCCTTCTGGGTATATTCAATTGTACTTTAATTCTGCTTAAACCTGACTAGTAATTGCAGAGTTTGTGTACTTCTTGCTTATCATCATGCAAAATGTTTTCTCTCAGGATGGTGATCTTTGAACTATGCTATGGCTATTTTTGCAACAAGTTAGCTAGAATTGAAAGGAAGCAATACTATTAACTAAATTGTTGTCAGCAGTCAAAAGCCTATAGTATACAAATGCTATTGCTAAAACTTCAATCTGAGTAATCATCATGTAGAAGATGAACTAAGAGTGCTGCTAATGTCTGAGTTACTGCAGGCTGCATTAACTCCTCAAGAAACAGCTCCAGTGCTGATTGTCTCCCAAAGCTTGGGACTTTTGCCTGTTTTTTTCAGGCTAGAAATGATCAAACTGCTTTGTTCACAAACTTTTGCCATTATAGGATGTGGCTTTTTATCTGAAATGTTTATTTGGAGTTGCCATTTCACTTGCTGAAGTCAGAAGGTGCCTGAAATTAAAAACACCCCCCCCCCCCCGACCTTCTACTTAAATTGGTGTGAAGCTGACACATGCTCTTGTGGACCTGAAGGAAGAAATCAAATCAAGACTAAATATTACCTCTCATAATATAGCTAAGGAGAAGATCCAGAAGGCTGGACCTTGGAAGATAAAGTTTTTGAAGGCTGAGAGGTACTGAAACAGCAGCCTTCATATGAATACATCTTGTTCTTCACTGGGAGACAGGGTAATTACTCACCCTGTTCTTCCACACGTGTATACTGGTTCAAAGGTAGTATGCATGGCAACTTGGTGCAGATGATCTGCAGTAGAAAACTAGACAAAACTCTGGATGCAGAGCTAGCTATGCCTATCGCTTTAAGCTGACGCTCAGTATTTTTAAGCAAAACCATCCTTCATCTAGGTTCCCAGAACACGTCTGAAAAAAAGTTATAAAGGAACAGATGTATTCCACTCACTATCTCTGTGAGCAACAGCTGTTTCAGAGAAAGGTAGGCTATCTGCTTGCTGGCGACATTTTTTTAAAAGTCCCCAATAAGGAGAACTCATTGTATGGCTGAAATATAAGGGTTTACATTTCTTTTGCTTATTTTAAAATAGTTTCTGGTTTATGACTTTTTTTTGCCTGTTCTTATATATTTCTAAAATCATGGCTTCAAGTCTATTTTGTGGCAATAAATCTCATGGGATAGGTGGTTGGGTTTTTATTGTAGAACAGTTTTCGCTTATTGTTTACCAGCTTTTACCAACATGTTTATTTTTCTATAGAAAAAAAACCAACCAAACCCAAACTATTCCTATCCACCTTTTGTCCTGTTTTCTATATATTTTCCTTATTTCCTGTGGTTTGGTTTTGTTGATGTTGTTGTTTTGGTTTTTTTTTTATTTGTTTTCCTCACTGAATAGTATATCCTGGTCTTCCTGTTCCCCCTTCAGATCAGAATCTAGAATTTTGCTAAGACCATAATCATTCTTGTAACCACTACAGGCAGTCCCTCTGTTCACAAAGTGAGTGACGTGAAATGAGCACATTGCACAGATAAACCTACAGCACAACCACGTATGCAATGGCAGCAGCACGTTTTCTCGGTACAATCTTTTCCATTCTGTATGCACCCTAATGGTTTGTTTGCTTTGCTGCACTGTGGCACATAACAGGCCTTGTGTGCCCTGTTAGCAGTTCTCCTGAGGTGATGTTGCTAATTTATGATCTAGTCTTCATATGAGTAATTGAAGGTTACATGGGAAAGAATGAAACAATAAAATTAAACTTCCACTTTTCTTTATATTGATTCTTAAAGAGGAACTGTAATTCCTGACTTTTTTTTTGTAGTGTATTTTCCAACTTTGTTAACTATAATTGAAATTATTTAACTAATGAATTATCAAGCCTTGGAAACATTATGTTGGTCAATGAAAGATGTATTTGTTTTAAAGAGTTATGTACTCTTTTATTTGTAACTGCTGTGGTACAGGCAAACGCTATTGCACAAATACATCCCATCTGAACATCATTCGATGGAGATGCTTAAGGATCTAATTGCTCTAGGCTCTCTCTCCAACGTCCGTGGACAGAGATAGGCACCTCCAGAAGACGTTTCAGATCCCAGCTGAGTTGAATTGCTTTCTAAAGTTGGCTTTCTGGAAACGACCCAAATAGCAAGTTTCTAAGTTGACTATCTCAGGGTGGATGCAATCAGATTTGTGTTACAGTCACCAAGTTAGAGCACCCATTTACTGGAAAAAAAACCCAACCAAACCAACACCCCAAACTTTCAGTGGTACCACTAAGGCCTGTGCTGTGTTTCCAGCAGTGACAGTGTCAATGACTTACTTTAGCAGCCCTTAAATAGTCTTAGAAGTTGGTCTAAAACCTGTTTAAAGTCACTGAAGACATTCCTGTTGATAACAGCTCTGTATGAGACCCTTATAAGATAAGGAATACAAGAACCAGTTGCAGCATTTATTTACTTTTATTAAAAAAAAAAACCAAACAAACGAATTAATTGTGGGGCTTTTTTGTTTGATGTAGTATTTGTTATCTAGTCATGTGTTCTGAAAATTGATAAAAAATTTATTAATGCTTGCCTAGTAGTATGTGCAGATAATTCTCATTCCTCAGTTGTTTCTAAAATATTTAGTGTTCATTTTGTCTACTGTTCAGTCATGCTGTGTTGCTGGATGCATATCAAACTTCCTTCTTATGGAATGGACACCTAAAAATTATTAATTTGAGCTTAAAAATTATGAATAAATAACAAAGAATGAAACTCCAGTAAAAATATGAGGTTCTTGACAATTGCAAATAGCATTTTGACTATGAGTGGCAATACCAGTATTTCTGAATGATTGATATTATAATGGCATAGAGAGAAGAAAGCTGAAGAAGTCTGGCTGATGAGGGAAAAATATTTGTTAATATTTGTGACTGAGATAAATATGCATGTGTATGTTTTTCTATTATTTGTAATACTTGTTACACACATGTATGTGAGTGTTTAGGAGAGGTTTAAAAGAATATGAATGAAAATTATATTGGGACTTTAAAAAAAGCTCATTAGTAACATATCTGACCAAGTGTATGTGCAGCTTTTACTGAAATCATGGCATCTATGTACATCCATTCTAGGGCAGTGCTTCAGCTTTTACAATGGAAACTATCTGTTGTGATGTGGTGTTTCCTCTGTTGAAAGTTCTGTTTTATTTCCTTAGTTTTCTCTAGGAAACTGGATTATGTGAAATAGGAGATTAGAATGTATTTTTGGGAAATGATCAAGCACTTCAATCTTTTGACTCGTCCAGGCAGAAGGACTGTGTTGAAGCTTACAAATACTTTGAGACCTGAATCAAAACAGCCACACTGATGTACAAAGGGATGTAAGTCTGAAAATAGCATAGACAGAGTCCAAAGCCCAAATAACTTTATAAATCCCCAGGAATGATAGGCTGAGCTCATATAAAAAGATGGAAGTTAGAGTTTAGAACAAGCAGAAGGAAGGCTGGAAACCAAATCTTCTAAGGTCCTTGGATGAGTACAAATACATAAAAGCAAGGTGGGAAATCCTTTTCTATGTAAACATGATTTTAGAATATGATTCTGTCATCGTGTAGACAGGCTGAAGAATTTGGTATTTCAATTGGATGTCAAAATAGCAGCTAAGTTTTTAAACTGATATTAGCATGAACATGAAGGATTGAAATTAGTTATTTGAATAATACTAGCCTCTTTTCCCTAGGGACTAAAGTTTTTTTTGCACATCACTTATGAAACAGTACAGTACATCTAATTCCATTTAGACATTAACATTAATTGCTAATGGTTTTCTTTTACAGTTTCTAAATGGTGGATTTATTGAATCATCCTAAATTTGCTCCTTTGAGGGTATGTAAGAATAAGCTTGTGTATCCTTAGGAGCAAACTGCAAATCAGCAGTTTTAAGGCTGCCTAAGATTGTTGTGGGGGGTTTTTTTTTGTTTGTTTTAATTTTTTTTTTTAATTACTAACATATATCAAGTTTATGTTAATTATATGAAAACATAACAGAAATATTCAGTAGCATTTAAGGAACATGAAGTAGTTAACCTAATTCTAAGCTGCAAAATGTTAGAAGACTCAGCACACTAAAGTAGGTGCAAAAATATAATGCTTTTACTGGTATTCAGCTTTTATATGAATCTAAATTAAATGTGTTCATGAAACTTCTTCAAATACCATTTATTTTTCCCTCTTTCTTTCTCACTTCCATAGATTTCTTTTCCATCCTTTTGTCACCTAAAAAGTCACTTGTATTTCTTTGCGTTTCCTTAGGTGTAAAATGCAAAGCATTTATATTTCAGTCGGGATGATGACTTTGTTAACTTTTATTCAGAACAGCACAATGAAGCAGAAATATATTTTCTGCAAGAAGGGAAATGACCAGGTGGCCCATTCCCCTGAAACAATTAGTGCAAAATGATTTAATATACTACTGATCAACATACTGCTGGGATTGTTAACAGAGTAAAACTGCATTTTGTACAGCAGTGTACAAAGTTGCAAGTGGAGAAAAAAATCTTACTTCCACATATTTATTTTTGAGGACAAATAGATATTGGGTACTACAAGCTAATAGTTACTCCGTCTTCTAGACTATCATTTTACTACTTCCTGCAAAAATCCAAGTGTCTGCAGAACGGTGGTGTTTGAAATGGAGAAGTAGCTTGTGTGGCTACAAGTGGTAGCTCCATGTCATTTCCAGGGCGATTGTTGTAGCTGAACTAATGCAGCTGCAGTTTACCATGTGTTTCTCTGTAGACAAAGAAGTTTGGATTTAGCTCAGACACATTTGTTATTAGTTATGTTGGAGGTAATTTCTTACTCTGAAATATCTTTGCTGTTATATAATGCTATGCAATGCATTAACTTACAGAAGCTTTTAAATTAATATAATTAATGTATGTTTGAATGAAATGCATTCTGGTTATAGAAGGAAGCAAGCTGCTTTATTTTGGAAGATACTGATGTTTCAAATTTATAACGAGGTGTTACAGTATGTATGGACTCAATAGATCTAACGAAAGCCTACAGAGTTCCACAATTTGACAATGCTGAGATGTCCTCATGTTGAGTTATGGGAAAGGTGAAACAGGAAAAAAGTGAAATAAATCCACTAAATTATTCTAGGTGTTGCAGGAATACATGAATCAAATTGTATTTTTCTGTTTCTGAAAATGTGTACGTGCAGTGATTTTCAGTGAAAGCATTCAAAAAGTAGATGCATAACTGCCAAGTTAGAAGTCTAGTTTAAATAAACGGCATAGAAAGCAATGATGCAAGAATTTTCTTTTACCTGTTAAGAGAGAAGAGACAGGGAATAAAAAAGATCAACACAAACTACTGACCTACCAGTGAGTACTTTCATTAAGAAGCGTGCCCAGCTTCTGCATTGCAAAACTGCTTGAATAAGAATGCAAAAGTCATGACAAATCACTTTTTCCTATAATGTAAAAGCATCATTTTCTCCTTAATTGGTCCCTGTGAAAAATCTGTGGTTTTGCTCAAAAAGCCATCTTTTTGTTTAGTTTTAATGAATACGTGTGTCTCTGAATGGTCCTGTATTGACAACTGTGAAGACCTTTTTAGCTACAGAATCATCTATGTGGGGCAGTGACATTGCTTTTATCACCAGGGTGCCATGCTTACACCTTTATCTCAAATAATGACAAGTTTGTTCTGTCTCCTTGACTTATCATTTCCTTAGCTACCTGTTGGGAGAGAGGCCCAGCTTATAGCCAATTAGTATCAGATGTGGCAGTGTTGTTTCTGAGCCTGCATAGGCTTGGCCTTTGGGAACTGAGCTGAATGCTCCATACTCATTACTAAAGACTAGCACCTACCTGATAACAACGTGATTAGCTCACTCTTCCCTGTTTGACCTGGATGAAGTCTGAGCTGAAAACACAGAACTCAAAGTACTTGTATTCCACTACCTATCTATGGAGTCTTTCAATTCTTTTGGAAATAGATTGTAAGAAGAATTAAGGAAAAGGATCAGATGGCTTATTTTTTTGTCATTATCACCCTTTGTTTCATGAGGTTAGATTTTAATAAAAAATGAAAGAGAGTCAAAGAACTTTTTTGGCAGATAATGTCCCTGTCATCAGAAATGCAAAATTTGTTGCAAAATTATGCAGCATAAATAACCATTTTGAAACAAATGACTGCTAGCTGCTTATTACATAACAAAACCAGGTGTGGATGCTCTAAGAATTCCAGAAAGCGAGTCTACTGTAGTAAGCTCTACCGAGTCATTAGGTAAAAATCCAAACTGTGCAGTTTTAACTCTCAGCAGATTTTTAAATTTAATCTTATATATTGAAAGCATAGTGTTTGCATCATCCTGATTATTGTTAGATGGAATGAAAAATGGTGATTCTGCAAAAATCTTGTAGTTTAATTTACATTTAAAGTTCTTGCAAGTGCATTTTAATTAACATTATGTTCCACATCACTACTTAGTGACAAAGTGGGTTTAGTCTGTACTTTTTTTAGGAATGCTATTCAAATCTAGAGTACACAGTGGAGTTTTGTACCAGAACTCAAATAATTCATTTCTTTTCAATGGCATAATAGTCTATGGGAATACCTGTATCATGTCTTGGTAGTGATTGTAATTAAGGCATGGAGATTAAAGTCTAGGCTCCTTCTGGTCACCCTGTGAACACTCGGAGAAGAAGAATGCAAAGAGTATTCCTGTGGGCAAAGTTCCAGTGCCCTTTTGGTCAAGTACTCAGATATAAAGAGATGGAGAGGACTAATCACTGATTTTGCAGCTGCTCCACCACTGATAGCTAGCTAAATTGGGTGAGATGGTGCAAACATACTGTGTCCGGAATCTCTTCCTCTGAAGCAAGGTAATTCCCTTCAGAAGGCACAACTTATCAGTATCTCCAAACCTGGGTTCTCCTTAAATAAAGCTGATCATGGAATACAGTCATCCTCAGTGCTGTTAGTGCAAAATATTATCTCTGCAAATTTTATGCAATTAGTATGCTGATCTGGAAATCCCTCCTCTCTGATTCTCTGAGATTTTTAAGCTGGTAAAAGGCAGTAGAATCCTACCTTTCCTGCTTGTCTCAGAAGAGAAAAGACAAAAAGAAAAAAACAAACCCCAAAAAAACCAAAAAACCAAAAACACCCAAAAAAACTTGTAAGAACATTTGACTGGGAAAAGGGTTTAATGACTAGATGGTGATTTGTGATTCTAGGTACCTTTTTTATATTTTAATTTATTTAATATTTTTCCCCCAGGGGCAATGGCAGCTTCAGCTCTTGATCTCCTTTGTCACTGGTCTTTTTTTCCTTTCTCCACACTTTTGCCTTAGCTTGGCCAAAAATTTTCATGGGACTGCTCTGTGAACAGAATGCAGTAAGTGACCTAGGCTAAAAATAATAGCAAGATTCTTAAAGTCAGTTCACAAAAGGATTTATGGATTGTACAGTTAGTGTCCTGATGGGAATGGGCTTCCTAGAATGAAACTGGGGAATGAAAGCCATGTAAGTACCTGCAGCTACTAAGAACATATGGAGTCCATATGTGTGTGTTGCTGCAGATACAAAGATTTTGGCAGATGTGTTGTGTTTTGCTTAAGCATCTCCTGTATCTTCTAAATTTCAATTTTAGATTTTTCTTCATGTACTATCTTTCTTTCCTTCATACTTGAGCATGGCCCGCTCATTCAGGAAGACGAGTATGCAGAAAGGGAAAGAAAAATGTTGAAATGTATTCAGTTGTTCAGATCTCTATTACAAACAAATTACATGCCTGTGGTGCTTGACTTAAGGCTAGATATCTATCTAGAGGACATGGGCATGCAAGAAAGAGTTTATAGCTTTGTCTCTAGTTTAACAAAGTGCCTTTGAAGTAGATTGACCACAGACTAAGCAGACATAAAAATTAGAGCTTGTTTAACTTGTGCTGAATGCAGGCAAATCTCTCTGTAAACAGTAGCTGCTAATAGTGATGGAAAACGTTTCTAATCCCGATACAGATAAGGTAACAAATAGGAATGAGCTCTTGTTTACATTATTTATGACTTCTGTGAACAAGGTTCTTCTTGTTATCTGCTGGAAGGGCCACCTAGAAGTAACTGTAGAACTAAAAGTCAAGCTAAATTGTCTGCTTTTTTACCTACTTTCTGGGAAAGACAAAAAAATGTAAGAGTGATACATCTACAGAAACTCTCAACCAGGAGGCTGTCTTAAATGTATTCTAAGGTAGATGCTGTTAAGTGATACAGGGAGTGCTGGTCAATTCTTTTTTTCTTCTACTTGCCTCTTTCTTTGCTTGCTTACAGCCTTTGATAGAGTCTGGATGATGAGAAGGAATGGACACAGAGACTACAGCTCCCATAAGACAGCATACCTTTTTTTTTTTTTTAATGTTTATTTAATAAAAAATTAGAACATTTCAAGTCATTCCAGAAATAAAATTCTTAATTTCCATTTTCCAAAGGGAAGTTGGAAGCACCTTGTTTCAACTCATTTAAAAAAAATATATGAAAATTGTCAATATTTTGAGGGAGGGAGAAAGAGGAGCTGAGAAGGAGAAAGGTCAGAGCTTTCATTGCTTCATAGCAAGCCTTTTTGATTAAAAAATCTCTATCATCAGGGTCCACTTGACTAGTCAGAACAGAAGATGTTAAGGAGCTTGTATTTAATCCTGTGGGGACACAACTCTTAAGGTTCTGTAGGAATTCACCTCTAACATTCCTCATATTTCTTAATTGATGGCTTTGTGTGATTTTTTGCTTTTCATACTATTTAGTTTGATAACACATACCTCATGTTGCCCTGACTTGGAATTCAGGTGAGACTAATGCATAGTACTGGCATGCAGGCAATCCAGTTGACCTTTTGAATTCTGTAAAGATTGACTTAGAGAGGAGCAGGTTGCAAATGCTACATTCCTGACTTTATGTTCCAGGATTCAGTTTTTATATTCTGAATGTTAGAAATTGCATAGATGTCTTCAAATGATTAATGCCTCTTATTATGCTGAATGGCTGACATATATTAGGAAGCAGAGAACACTGGTGGGTTACAGCCACCTGTGCAGATTCATTTACTGAGATGGGTGAGGACGACTCCTGTATCATGCTTGGTTACCTACTACCGTTACTGTGCATACCAGCTTTTTTCAGAAAGCAGAGCATGATAACACACCAGCTGTGCATTAAGATGTTGAACCTTATTGTGGGAGTCCATTAGATAACTATTTTAATAAGAATAATCCCCTGTATTTCATAGAGATGTGCCCTGTATCTGCTCTGAGTATTAATTTTGTCACAAACTATTTCTGTAGTTCACTCAAGTCATTTCTGTTTCCTAAAGAAAAGTTTCTGCATTGTTCATCCTATTCCATCCTCTCTGTGCTATCCTGTCATAATCTCAAACTCTTCATGCTAAGTGTAATATGTTTAAAGGCTTCCAATAACCACTGTGATTATCTAATCTAACCTTTTTCATAATAAAACTGTAGGACTTGGCAGTATTCATTCCTGTTGAAACCTAGATAGCTGCATTTGAACTACAGCACACCTTTTGAAAAAAAAAAAAAAAAGAAATGCCATATTGAATAAAAGCCCTTCAACAATTCTTAGAAACCTAATCATTAATTACTTTCAGATGTTACCCGCTTTCTATGTCGAAATTGTCTGGTTTCAGCTTCTAGCCACTGAAGCGCGTTAACCTACGTTTGCTAGACTGAGGTGCTCTGTTCTCTGTGTATCCACATACAGGTTGTGATCAACTTACCTCTTTGCTTCTCTTTGAAATACATACACTTAGCACTTGGAGACTTTTGGTCTGTACATATTTTTCATCCTCCAGTCATTCTCTGCTCCTTTGGTAACTCCTTTTCAACATTTTTCTTGATCTGAGCATATAAGACCAGACATGATAGCAATCAAACTTGTGTTAGGTAGGTGTGCTCTTATTTGGTATTCACCTACTTTTACATCTAAAGGGTTGTGCTATTCTATTGGACGAGCATCATATTAAAAGCTCTCATGCAGCCTATTAGTCGCTGTAACTCTTTGATCTTTTTGAGTCACTATCTGGCAGAACAGACTATAGTAGCATGGAGGATTTTTGCTGTTACCATATCTGACTTTACATTTGGCCTTGCTGAAGTGAACAGAGAGTTGAAATGAAATGTTCATGCCTCCAGAACACTGTCAGATTCAGGTCCCTGACTTCCAGGAGACAGATAATGATGTTAAATAGCAGAGAATAAAGAATATATACCAAGAAAAAATCTCTAGAAATGCAACTAAAAATAAAGCTGCTTAGCAAAAATTTCCTGCTCTTTGTGACATCCTGAGACAGGAATTTCATGTTTATTTTGTAGTGGTTTAGTTGCTTAATTGAGACCTCCTATAGCAGCAAGTCCATCACCTTACTGACCCTTATATATTGCAACAACTTTATAGTCTTTCACACAGTTGCCATGTTGACATTTTGCAGATTGTGTGCCTAGATATTTGATGCTGTATACAAAAATATATAATGCACTTTCACCTCAGACTTCATTCCTGCTAACTCAAAGCAGGGTTTATTTTGCATGTAAAGAGGTGCCAAAATAAGGTACTAGACTGTTAAGACAAAAAAATTGCAAAACCTGGAGCTGACAGGCAGAAGAGGTTCCAGCATGTTGTTCCAGAGGGTTCAGTCACAGAATTAGCCTTACTCCAAGCAAAATGTCACTTTCTAAGACATTTTGCTCTTGAGCAGCCCAGTCTTGCTCTGATTTATCTTGATGGAGATCTACAGTCACCTGTGTACTTGAAAGCAGAGCACAGATTATGTAGCTAGAATCTGCCAGCTCTGTCTACTGCATTCATTTTGCAGATCAAGTATTCAAAGTAATAACTTCAATTCATAATAGATTAGATCCAAGCAACAACAGTATTTTCCCCTGGTAAACAGTGACTGATGTCAAAGAAGGTTCACTGGCAATTTCCAGTGCATTTTTTCCTCATTTTGTGTTCTCAGTTATTATGCACTGAGAGAGGAAAAATGCGGTATGAACTAGGGCCAGAAAGATGCTTCAAAGATAAAGTTTGGGTTGAGCGGGGATCATCTGACAAGGGAGATGATATTGACCATTTCTTTCCTCATGTGGGAAGGTGGCATTTACTGCACAGAGATATTCCTTGATGTCTGCTCACTGCCAGATGGAGAAGAAAGAAGCACTGAAAACGATTTGGTTACAATTACTGAAGTTTTAAGTCTAAGGTCTCCCTGGCTTTGCTGCTGACTTGTAAGTGGCACGCCTAATGTGCACCTCCCAATGGATTCAGCACCATTAAGGGAATTCTACCCATAGAATAATTGCTGGAATTCATATGAACATAAAAATTGGTCTGTTTACAATAAATGAGACATTGATCCATATATACCTAGGTGAATCTGATTGCAGAACAAGGTTCTAAATCAAAATCAGGATTAATATCAAACTAATATATATATAAAAAAAAAAGAATTATGTCAAAATGGCTATGAATGTAGGCAAAAAAGCGATTCTTTGACAGGTTCATAGCAGTCACACCATTATCAGAAACACCCCACTACTAATGATGTGTCGTGTGCCCAAGTCTTAAAGACTGTTACTCAAGAGTTATACAGTTTGTGTTCTACTATCCATCATTTATGCTGAGTGCACTGGCATGCCTATAAAGAAGAAGAAGATCTGAGAACTTAAAGGCAGTATAATGACATTATTACTGCTTCAGTCCATCAGTTAAAAACATGTTTGATGAGAGAGGAAGCTAAAAAGTGATTCAGGACAGAAAAGTCAAATGGAAGGAACTAAAGTAACAAAAGAAAGAGAGCTTCTGTGGCCTTAGGCCTGCACAAAACAATGATTGCTTTTTTTTGTTTGTTTTTCTGAGCATAAATTCTTTACCCAGTCATGCTGGTTAATCATGGCTAGATGATTGTATTTCTGCTGACACAGTCCATCCCCAGCTTCACCACTGCCTTCTTTAAAACCATATCACACAGGACAAAGCAAAGGAAAAGCCGGAGGAAGGAAAAGGAAAAAATCCAGGTGGAGTTGGACACTTACTAGAAAACATTCCTTTCCTGATATTTTCTAAGCACTGGTTTTGTAGAAATAGCAGCTAAAATAGCTGTTTATCATTGCGCTGTATCCAGAGAGAAATGAGAGGTTTTATAAGCTTTAGAAGAATAAAAACAGGTGTTCTGTCAGGTAATGGGAAGGCATGTAATTGAATATATTATCATCACAATGCACACAAAAGTGTTAAAAAGCTGTTTTTCTCCATCCTGTGTCATTCTAACTACTGCTTCTGTCATCTGTACAATCTCCTCTAACTGAGAGAGCATAGGTCTATATTGCAGTCTACCTGGATCTGTACATGTACCTTCATGCTTGCAAAGAGTTTGCATGGAGTGCTCTCTCCCCATTGTGGTTAGATTCTGCACTGTTTTTTCTGTGGATATTGATTTGTTCAGAAGTCTGAGAGAAAACTTTCCTGTCTTTCTGTGTACGGATACTCATAGCCTACTAAAGACATTGTAAGATATTTTATGTTTTCAGAACACACAGCTTCTGATCGTTCTCACTGATATCAACCGATCAGTATCTGGATCAGCACAGGTAGTGAGCAGTATGCTGACAAAGGCCATGGGAGATGGTCAGGAGAATATTTCATCAATGATTTCTGAAGGCAGGATAGGACATCAGGAAGGAAACTAGGCATAGTAGGTTGAGAGTGAAAATACAGTAGCTGCATGGTGCCGGTTACTGTGAGCGTGGTATATGCAGTGCACATTTGATGTTTCTGATTCAAATTCTAGAACGACTAGGATGTCTTCTGGTGGAAACAGATCTGCGATGTGTGCTCAGATCCTGTAGCTACACAGCATTCAAATGAGGGGGGGTCATCTAAGTCTGAATGAAGGCTGATGTAGCTGTGAGTGTACTGACTTCAGAGTTCCTGGTAGAAGAAACTGCAGTTTTTGCAGGGTGGTTGTAGACTGTACTTTTGACAGCCTGAAAGATGGCACTGCCTAATGTGACTGCATGAGTGTAGGCACAACCATGGTATTAAGAGCATGACTTCAGAGTCTGTGCGAATGAGGTTTTCTTTTTTCAATTATGGCATTAAAGCACAGAGGATTTTCTGCCTTTGCACAAGTCATTATGAGATGTCCTTGTCATCCTGTGGCTAGTCCCCAGTGTGCAAGAAAAATGAGAAGTGTCTTGTGAGGATGTTTTCTTGCCTTCCAGGTATGCCTGAGGGAATGCAATGACATGAGCTGTTTTATTGTGTATGTCCATTAGTTTGCTGTTGCTTCTTTAAAGACTAATTGTGGTTATTGGTTGTTGGTTTTCTTTTGCTGCTGTATACTTTGTCCAGGAGGCCAAAAGGCCTTTTTCTGGCAAAAGACAGAGTATTTGTTGTCCTTTTTTAAAAAATTCATAGTGTGTTCTGTTAAACAGGATAAATGTTTGCTCTCTGTATTATACCTGTGTTTCATTTCTAAGCACTGGCTTTTCATGAGTTTGCTCCTAGTGAGACTGCTGGCCTGCATGTGCTTCAGGAGGATTTTCAGATTTCGTTAGGCAAAAAAACAACCAGCTTGACAGGAGGGATGGAGGGAACGTGCTAAAACCAAGGACCTGTTACTAGAATTGTTTTAGGGGCTGGGATAACATCAGGGACAAATCCTCTGTGACTAACACTCAGCAGAAAAGGGGTCAAATTTTGTAGCATAGGGAGAAATGTTATCTATCCATGGAGAGTAGATTAAGACTGATGGCTGAATAAACAGCTTGCTGAGGAAGGGAGAGGAGCAAAGCTAGAGGGCAGGCTGTTTAGGGTTTGTTCTGATCGCTTGCCTTGAGTTTCTTTATTCTCCCACATATAATGTTCTCCCCCAGTACACCTTATGAAAATGATGTAGTGGCATTGGCTGCTTACCGAGCTGCAGTTTCAGCTGTTAGTTTGATTTTGCTTCATTTTCTCTCTGAGACTTTTGTTCCCTGATCATATTGTCAGAGTATGGTCTTCAGGCTACTTATCCAGGTGTAGGGTCTGTTTCAGCAGGGTGACCTGTTTCAGGGGTTAAGTGCCCTTCCTCTACCTATTTTTTTTTTTTTTTAGTGGGCCTCCTCTTTGATGCTGTCTGTACTTTCTGCCTGCTATTCAAAACCCCTGACTAACCCTGCTAGAGGGCCTGCCATGCACAATAATTAGGTCTCTGTCAAAGGCTAGAACTAGCACTTGTTTGAACTCCTTACTGAGGAGGGACAGAGACAAAGCATGCCAGGGCTCGCTGTTGTATAGACATCCTGAGGTTTTAAAAATTCTCTTTCCTCTGTGTGGCTGTCCATTTAAGCTTCACCTCTGCCAGGCTTTTCAATATATTTTCATGCTGCTGCTGCTGAAGAGTGTATTTCCCACTGTTGTGTTTGCTGAACTTGCCTGACAACATGGCTGTGATCCTTCAGCAAGGTAATGGGGCACTGAGGTAGATCTTTATACATGGGGAGATGAGGATGAGGACCATCAAAATTGAGTTGGCTGAATGGAATTATTAACCAGCTGTCTAGGAAGCCACTGGTGGCCTCCAGGGCATTGGATCTCCGAGAATAAGCTGTACAAACAGAAAATAGAAACCTGGGCAATTGTGAAATGACACTGGAGAGGAAAATTAATTATTAATTTAATATTTTGGTGCCAGTTATGCTCCCAATGTAAAATGAACAGTTTAAGAAACACCTTAAAGCAAAACTTGATGTGATCCGTATGAACCTTTGAGACATCCCGGGTTCAAAAGCCCTGTAACATGTCAATAAAAATTTTGTGTGAAGGTGGTAGAGGGATTCTAGGCTAGAAGCTGGGTAAGAGACTAGCTATCGGTGGCAATCCTGTGTTAGGGTATAGGGAGCAAGTATACAACATATGCTGGATCTCAAAAGTTCAAGTTCTTTCATTAGATTTATTTGCAATTTAAAGAAAGACATTTTCAGATTAAAGAAAAGTCAATCCCCTTATTTTTAGAATGCTATTTGAAAAGAACTAAAAAAATTAAGATAATGACATAAATTATATCCTTTCAAGTTAGATCAGATTCAGTAGGAGTATATATTTTGTTTTTTGCTTTGGAAAGAGAGATCAGGGAGGCCATGTAGATCAATATAATCAATGTGAATAAATTAACCCATTTAGCATACAAACTGTAGGGTATCTGGACACAAGGTGCTTGTAATTCAGCAGCTACAATAACTTGATTTGTCTTGGAATAAATTTTGACACAACAGTGCAGATTCGGGTTGCACTTTGCAGAGGAGAACCTGGCACTATGCATATGCAAGGTACAAGGGAGTAGGGCTGAACCCTTTCATTACCCAAAAAGGAATTTTAAACGTGATGTGTTTGTTCCTAGATCAAGTATTTCACTGATCTGATAGACCCCCTCCCATTTTATGCGGCGTTGTTGTAAAAATAAATACCTGATAGTGCAACTCACACGAGATTCATTGAGGGAGGGGTCAGCTAGGATCATAAGTTGTTGCTTGACAATTCAGTAGCACTGGTAAGAATATACAAATACATTCCAAATGTTGGAGACGGATGCTGCAGCTGTTAGCAGTACTAAAATTTTGTGCATCTAGTGCACAATAAATTAATTCCAGAATATAATTTTTGTGGGATTTACAGTACTTTAGATGACATGACATGAATAGGGATGTAAAAGGATTTTAAAGTAAAGAATGGCTAAGTAAATGTGACAAATAACACATCAGAGTCTATTAAATGGCAGCAAAACAAGAGCAAGATATTTTAATAAGTGCTATTGCATTTGTATCTGAATAGTCTGACACTGAGGACTCATGTCTTTCCCTTTATAGGTCTAGTAAATCCTTTTTTGTCATTTTCTTATTTGCTTTACCAGGTACCTGTCTAAATGGTCTGTTGTTCTGAGGATCTAGCTGTATGATGCAAATGAATATTCATAAATAAAATTCCTTACTTGTGTTCAAAACTATTAGTCTTTGTAATGTCAGATGGTTGTATATGTTTTATGTATCATTTTTAGAACTCTGTTACTGCACAAAAGGTTGAGAACTTCAACCTTTAATAACCATATGTGTGGCTTTTATGCTGCAAAAGAAAGCCTGAGGATGGCTCAGAGGCATCTAAAGAAACTGTCTCACTGTTCCTACCATTTTTTATTAATTAAAATGATATTTTCGTGATATCTTAAACCAGTCTTTTGTGATTTAGGGAGGGAAGCAAAAGTTCTTAAGCCATGGGTCTGAACCTTTGGGGCCAGGTAAAGAGGTCTTTTCAGACACACTCGTCTTTCTGTTCTATCTGTAATAAGCTATTTAACATTCCTCTATGAGTTTAAAGAAGAAAGCTTTGTTCTTTCCTCTATCTATTTTCAAGTAAGTCACATAGAGCTTTCAGGAATAGCATCTTTCTCCCTTGTGTCAAAGCCTCTGTGGGATGAAAGTGAAGCTTTTCTACAGAAGAGTTATTACTGAAGCATCTTATAAGGATGTCGGAATGAAAGGCAGCTTGTTCATTTCCTATTATTAGTTAGACCTACCTTAAAATCCATTCTGCATTCTCAGTGCCAGGAGTTTAGACTCACAGTCATGCTCACATCTGCTAATAGTATGCATCTCTGTCCCACCACACTGACAAAATATGCCATTAGACATTCCTTCTTTAAGAAATGCAACCAAAGAAACCCAAAAGTTAAATCAGAAAATGAACATGGGACCTCTCTCCTTCATCACTGTTTCTAAACCAAAAAAAAAAAAAAAAAGGTAAGAATCATAGCCTATGACAAAATTTCTTAAAAGTAGGGCAGGTAGAGCTGATGTTTCTATTGTTTTCATTTGCTCCTGTCACCTGTCTTCCTGGAACTACATCAGTCTCTTAAAAAGCAAACTGTTCTACCTGTCAGCTTTCATCAGAAAACACAAACACAACAGAAACTAAGCTTGAAAAAAATGCTTGCCTGTGATTTGTTCATTTTCACACTAGACTTGAGCTATACCTTATTACTTTCTATACCTGCTGTTTTCCCATTCAGCTTGGGATTAAAAAATACATATATATTTATTTTGGGTTTGAGTGTCGCCACATACCCTGCAGTGCTGTAAATATGAAACTCAAGTAAGAGAAGCTCAGGCTTCTGCACAAAAGTAATGACAGCTGAGCCTCCAAAGTCCTGATTTCTGTGTTTAATATGAACCCCTGCCACCTTGGTCTCCCAGAGGGAGGGAAGCAGTTTTAAAAGCATCAGTTTACATACTTAGTATGGAAGCATTTGCTTACTTTGCTATAATTATGTCATCATTTCCACTACCAGCTCTTTATTTTCATGGATATAAAGTTTGATTCTAGAAATTATTCTGGCTGAACCTATTAATTTAATGTTGATCTATACCCCATCCTGCCACGAGCCAAAGTTATTATACAGGAGCTGAGAAAGAAGGAGAGGAAGCAGCACTTAATACTGTATGCTATCAGTTCCTGTTCCTATGATTAAAAAGAAATGGAACCCCAAAATCCATTTGTGCAAAGGCAGCTTCTTCACGGTAGCTGTATGTGTGACTAGTGTTGGCACACGTGCTTAACCTTTCGGCAAGCAGAGGCACAATGTACCTCAGTGCAAACAATTCTGTTCCCACAATCAGAGAATATAATTTGTCCATTACAGATGATCATTTGAATCTTCCCTCATGCAAGTGAAGGCCTTTATCATTCACCTGAATTTACTGCAGCCTTTCCTAGTGTTTTTAACCCCGCTGAATTGTATGTCATTTCCTCAGGACCCTCTCTCTGCACTGTCTGACCGTCAGTTCTCCTGTGCAGCCCCCTTTGTGGTCCTTGCCTCTCTGCGTTCCAGCCTGCGTTCCCCCAGATGTAATCAGACCAGGGGGAAAGTTCAGAAAGTAGTGCTAGCAGTTTCTCTGCTTAAAGAGCCTGAATCTGGCTCTGCACCTCTCTTGGTTTTCCCTGTGCCTGAGCAGGGATGCATCAGCCCAGGATAAAAATATTTATTTGGCATTTCCTGAATGTGGAAGCAGAAGCCCCGCTGAGATGGAAATCCAACGTGGGCCTGGTGCAGTGTAATAAATCACCTGTGGTGGTTATAGTCCACTTCATGAAAAACAAAACAAAGCAAAAGGATAAAACAGCCAAAACCTTTAACCTGTATTATCCCTGGGCTATGAACTTTCCTCTCCACAGCTTTTACTCTGAATTCTGGTCAAGCCTCAACTGCTAAAGAAACACAATATTAATTAATAAATACAAATAGATTGATTAGTTCATGAAATTGTGATCAAAGTAGGTAATTAATAGGTGTCACAGAGCTTATGAGCCTCTTGCACTACTAAATGGGAAGGTTTCCAGCTCCAGAGAACATTACTTAGGACAGGGAGCTAACTGATCGCAGCTTACAGCTTCTCTCTCCGTGCCAAAGGACATGGGTGTTTCTTGGCTGTCCTGGTTTCAGCTGGGATAGAGTTCATTTTCTTCTTAGTAGCTGGTGCAGGGCTGTATTTTGGATTTGATGTGGGAACAACATTAGTAGCACACTGACGGTTTTGGTTGTTGCTGGATGATGTTTCAGTTTCTCAGGCCCAGCCAGCCAGAGGGCTGGAGGGGCGTGGGAGGTTGGGAAGGGGCACGGCCAGGACAGGTGACCCGAACTAGCCAAAGAGGTATTCCAAATTATGGCACATAATGCTCGGTATAGAAACTGGGGGGGGTTGGCTGGGGCTGTCAATCATTGCTCAGGGGCTGGCTGTGCCTCGGTGAGCTGTTGTATTGTGCGTCACTTGTTTTCTTTCCCCTTCCCTTTGGATTTAATTCCTCCCCCCTCTCCCTCCTTTTCATTGTATCTGTTATTGTTATTATTATTATTGTTCTTTCACCTTTCTTTTATTTCAATTATTAAATTGTTCTTATCTCAACCCTCAAGTTTTACATTCCTTTCTGATTCTCCTCCCCAGCCCTCTGGGTGAGGGGGGTAGTGAGCAAGCAGCTGCGTGGCACTTAATTGCTGGCCGGAGTTAAACCATGACAATCACAAAGGTATATTATAAAGAAGGAGAACAGAATGGTTTGTTGGATGTGTTTTCCCATGCTTATGAGAGAGAAGAGGAAAAAGCAGGGATGTTTTATAGGAGGAAAAAAATAAAAAAGGCAAGACTAATAGAGACAAATGGTACCTATCCCAGAGATAATTAACAAAATAGCTATTGGGATCCAAAGAAAATGCAGAGAAGAAACAAGTGCTCTAGATTCAGATTGATCCTTCTATTGATCAAATGGATACTCCAGTATGCCAAGGAGTCAGGAAAAAAGACTTTAAAACCCAAGGATTTGTTTTAAGGTTAAAGACGAAGAAGGCGAAGAAAGCTTCTTTATTCTAAAGAAAACTTCAAAGGTGTTTTGGAACTGTAAAAAGTAAATATCTGCTTGATCATCCAGATGAGGTGCCAGTCCTCACATGGATTTCTGGATTTAAATATTAAAAAATAAACTTTTATCAACTGAAGTCATAATTCTTGTGAGCCTTTCTTCTCAAAATGCCCTTTTTAGAAGTCCATGATTATAATGACTTCTGAAACTTTGCTTACCAATAACAACAAAATATGTTGAATGTTTTTTTTTGTCCAGCTGTTTGATTTTTTAATTTATCTTTATCAAAAAAGAATATTTATTTCCCTTCCCCTGACAATAAGGCAGGTAAATTTATAATATTGTATATATTTCCAATATAATATTTATAACATAATATAAAATAAGGCCATGATAGCTTAATCTAGGGTTGTCATATATATCCCTATGTATTTATGTGAATTAAATGCAAACTAATCAGAAATTAGTAAAGAAATTATCAATGTATTTCTAAATAATTACCATTAATTAGCACTGTGATCTTGGAAAGCAGAATTAATTCACAGTATCTACAATATTAACCATGTTACATAGTTTAAATAAAAAGTTCTGTACACTTGACATTTGTTTATAATTCTGTATGGATACATTATTTATGTTCATGTAGTTAGTAAAATAAAAAACAAAATCAGAAATAAAATCTAGGTGATATTTTCATACATAAATTAGATTTTTTAACTCTCTTGTTCTCATAACCTGAATATCAAAAATTTATAAATACCTGTGGTATAAATTCAGCAGCCGCATGCACTTAAATGACAAATTTAGTAACAATATTCACAATAAGACTGAACAGCAAACAATTCAGGAACTCAGTGAATTTGAGTTGTTTCATGTTCTTTTTCAATATCTAAATACATTATCTTCACTGAAATTTTATGCAAGGCCCATATATACACTACTATAGCATGCAGTAGATAATGATTACAGACGAATTTTGACAAGGGAAGCATTTCTTGTAGTTTTTCTGAAAATGTGTGATAATTTCATTCCATTACAGTTTTGACAGAAAAGATACAAAACCTTTGTAAATCCTTTGTATTCAGTAGTGTAAGAGTCATATTCTGTAGAAATTGTCAAATATTTATTCAAGAATTGATGGCTTCCTGTTCATGTGGGATACTTTAATATGACAGCCTGTCGAAGAGTTATTGTAATGTTGATTGCAGTAAGATTGTGTAGATTTCGGTTAACATTGTTATTATCTCAAGGAAAGAGACAAGAGGGCTCTGGTCACATAGTGTTATGTGGTAGGCTATGATTTGTACTAATTGCACTAAAAACAAAGAAAAGGTGAGAAATGTTAATGGTCTGAGAGATCGCATTTTAGATATATTTTGATTTTAGACCCAGTGAAGTCTTGTGAACCTTTAGCTGTGTGCTGTTGTTCCATTGATTCAAATGGTGAGCCAGAACCTTTTCTTTATGTAAGAACCTGGGGTCCTGAGTCAGGTATATTTTTCCTATGATCTTGTTTATTTGCCAAAACTGCTTACAAAGTTCTACTGTGCTTAACATGTAGGAAAACAACCAACCAACCAACCAACCAACCAACCAACCCAACAACTTTTGTTTTAAACTTCCAGCCACCCAGTGCAGAAAAAGATGTTTCCTAAGTTCTTTTTAAAGTCTTGCCGCAGCTCCCTCGATCACCTTTGGTTAAGCAGAAAACTTCAGTCTTACTCTAACCTTAATTTTTATGGCCACTTGCATTAGGCAACTGAAGGCTATTATTTGCTTATTCAAAAAATTGTGTGTTTTGTCACTCCTCTCAAGGCGCATCCCTTCATTTTAATGAAATGCCTGATTGGGCCCAGGCTTCAGTTAGCACTTCTCAGTTTAACAGTGTACTTGTACTGGCATGCAAAATGTTTTCTATGAAATTTCATTTTCATGTGCTGTTACCAATTATTTTTGTTGCACCTACTGGCTGGTGAAAGATTACTCATCGTGAGGAATGAGGGCTCAGATTCATCAGTAACTGGAAATAGTTTTCAGATAATTAGGACCTGCTTAGGAAGGGTAGATTTCAGGAGACATGAGGGAACAAAGCTGTATTTGTGTGTTCAAACTGACAAGTCAAGGAGATAATTGGTACAGAAGAAATAATTCTTTGGGGCAACATTTCGGTTGTGGATTAAGATATTGAAAACGTATCCTCAAGTGAAGAGCACGAAAATAACAAAACAGAGAATGGAAGGCAAACAGATTGCTGTCAATAGGTTGTAAAAAATAAGCTACAGAGTATATGTGTATATTTTTACATGAATGTTGTAATTCTAAGAAATAAAATGAGGAAACTAGCATGTCAATTTCAAAAAGGAAAGTCAGTAAGCTGTCCGAGTCATGGTGGAAGCTTCGTGGAAAGAAGATGATGGGACATTCCAATATCAGGTTAAAACACACACAAGAGAAATGGAATAAACTCCAATGTTGATGAGGCATTTGGAAAAGAGACAACCTTCAGTCTAACCAAATTAACTGATTGACTGTCTCAAAGATAACATAAAATCTGTAAAGAATTGAACCTGAGCCCTGAAATAAGCTTGTTATTTACCTTCTGTTTAGAAAGCTGATGCTAGTTGAGGTGTGTTGACAAAGATCAGACAGACATTTAGGGACAATAACAGAAAACTTAAGTTAGTACCACATATTCTTTGGGGATGCCATTAAAACAATTTATGAGAAGGCATAGCCAGGCCTCAGTAAAGGGTTCTGGTGGCTTCTACAAGAGGTCTGCAGCTTATTCAACATATATGTGCCAGAGCCACCTTCTAAAGGGCCCTGTGAACTGTACCACGACCGTGGCCATGCCCACTGCTCCACAAAGAGTATCCAGCTTACATCTCTACCATGCAGTGGGATCTGCTCTGAGCACAGGGTGGCTTGCTGTAGTTCCTTGCCCTCTCCCCTTGGACAAAGTTGTGATGCACCACAGGCAAGAAAATAGAAGAGGTGGAGCAGGAAGACATTCCTGCAGTTTGGTTTAGAGGTAGGCTGGCTGGAGCCTGCTCACTCTGTGCATGTAGGGTGGTGGAGGAGGTCTGTGGGGCAGAGGCTGACAAGGAGCTCTGCAGCCCCAGGGTGTTGGCAGTGACCAATCTGCTGGAAGTGGGTCAAGATGGCCCTCTGGCATGGCCTGCTCTGACTGCTTTTGGTTTCTCAGATAATCTGGTGTTCACTTGTCATGAGGAGGGCCTCCAGCTGTCATAACAGCCTTCATATACTTCTTCTGTCTTGGTATTGATACTACTTGGCTGCGTACATGTAGGAAAGGCAGCCTGGAGTCTTCACAACCTGGTAAGATGAGAGTGCAGGTGAATATTTGTACAACTGCCATTTGCAGAAGGAATGTCACAACCTGAGAATATTTTAGACCTCAAGACATCTACACCTGGCAGGTTAGATAAGCACATAACCTGGAACCCCATATGGATTGGTGATACATGTGATCAGAGTATGACTGAGCAGTACAGTCATGGAAAGACCATATAAAATGTGCTTGATGCTATCACTGTTTATGGAGAAAAAATAACTAGAATTAATTGCATTATAAAATAAAGATGTATAAGAGAATAGTCATTTATTTTGGAACCAGAATGACAGAAGGGACATATATATAGAATATGTGCCCAGTCAATCAGAGTTGATTATTCTTTTTTTAATTATAATAGTAGTTGTTACATTATGTAAACAGCATTCAATCATGATACAGCTAATTCACAGATGTATGAGAGAAATAAAATCTCTTGGTCAATTCATTGAGGTGAAAAATCTTAACTGCCAGAGAAAATCCAAAGGCTGGATTATGAGATAAGACACTGACAATGAATGAAGATATTTCCAGTATTAAAACATATCCAAAACTGGCAATTGCTTTTGTTTGTTTGTTTATCTTTAATTCCTCATTTCCTGTGCAGGCTGAGTATTGCAACATTGAGCGCTTGAGGGTAAAATGGAATCTTTGTACACACAGAAGTGATTTCATTCTTTTATTTTGAAGTGAGATAAAAACAATGAATTAACAAAAGGGAAAGCAAATGGTTTTATAAAATGCTTGAGTTTTTTCAGCAGTACGAAATATTGATTACATAGACAAAGACTTTTTAAAAAATACATAATTTGAAGGTGGTGGTTTCTTTAAAAATAAAAAAAAAGATTATATCTGAAATCTATGCAGAATCTAGCTGGGAAATTTATGTTCTTTAGTATTAATGATATGAGTTGAGGATTATAATAAAAATCTGAAGTATGGAGAATGTAGGGTTCTTTTCTATGGACTTATTAATTGTTCTGATTTTGTTTTGTAAGTGCAATGAGAATACCACATTTAAAATAGAGTATGAGGAGGTAGACAGGATTCCAGATAGATTTTTGAAAAGAAAATCTTTCCTATTATGCATTTCATATAATGACAATGAACCTTGCATGTGGTTTATGACAGTAAGGTAATGACTCAGATTCATTCAAGGATTTGTAGTGTAGTATTTATTTTCTGAATTTGCTCTCTTCAGTCTTGTGTTCTTTGTGTTTCCAGAAATAGTTATAAGGAGGCCAAACTATTGTTCCATCATCTGTTGTGCCCTTGTCATTCACTCCCTTGGTCTGTAATGCTTTAAAAGTGTCTAGTTAAGACTGGCAAGTCCAGAATGGGACAGAAGAACTTATTAAAAACAAGAAAGAAATGCCCAGGCGTACGATATTGGTTTGTTGTTTTTAGGGAAAAACATTTATTTAAAGGTTGAAAGACATGTATCTCTGAGTATTGGTGTTAGCAGGACTCTCAGAAGTCATCTTGATTTTGTTATTTTAACATTATGTTCTGTTTCAGAAAAAAATCTTTGTAAAACAATGTTCTTTGCTTCCCTGTGTTTCATTCTTGGAGTCTACATTCAATATTAAGACCCCTGACCCCAAACGTTTTCTGGTGCTTTGATTTCCTTCAAGAGTCCTCCAGGGCATGTAAATGTATGTTTCTGGGCATAACTGCAAGTGCATACATGTTGTCAGTTTTGAGCTCAAGCCTAAACCCTGTTGGGAATCAGCGTAGGCACTTCTTGTGTCTATTTTGTGTTTGACTTCCAGTCATGTAGGCACACCTGGAGCATGTTTACTGCAGTGGACCATGAAAAAGTGCAAGTAAGGGAAGTGATTTTTTTTTTTTTTCTCATTGCTTTTTGATCAAGAAGCATCATTCTTCTCCATCCTGTTCCAATTAGAGCAAATAGGGTTCTGGTTGAAGATGGGACAGACTTCACTTTGCTTCCATCAGGTGTCTAAAGAAATTGGACACAGTGAGCTCACCAGAAAACCATATTTTAGTATGAGGAAATGTCTTGTTTTTTCTTTTGGGGACATATTCCTTGTAAAAACAATTGAACATTATTGGACCAAAACATGAGACAGACATAGCAAGCAAACAAACAAATGAAGTTATGGCTTAGCATTTCTAGCTTTGGCTGCAATTACATATGATATAAGATACTAAGAGCAATAGACTTGAACCATTGTGTTATTCTTCCTTTATCCCTAGGCTATACAGAGTGGTAAGCCTGACTGCTAGGCAACTGAAAAAAACCAATCATGAATCTTCGAGAAAGAGATTGGATACATAGCTCCAGGAGGAGAGCTTATGTATTCCTGTCTTTCTCCTTATACAGCCTCAGCCAGGCAGCACGTCATCTTTGGCAATCCATCTTCATTACTGTGGGGTGCTCCCTGCTTTTGAAGTTTCTGTTTCTTTCATACAGATTCCCCATATACAGCAAGACTTCAAAATACTAGTAGTGTTTTTAAGCTTCTCTGTTAATCTGTTTCCATGGGATTTCCCAAGATTACGTAATAGATTTATGTCTGAGCTATTGAAAGAACAAGTACAGAAATACTTGTTGCATGTTTAGGTAAGTACTTTGGGGAACATACACAAGCTTTGATAGGCTACTAATTTCTATTTTTCTTCAAATAGAGCTCTATTTACTTGCCCACACCTCTGCTATTAAAAATGGCATGCTAGATTCTCTGCTGCTACAAACCAATAATACAGGTTTACTACAGATAAAACCTTGGCAGACGGGATAAATAAGTTAAATATTTTCCAAAGGCCGATTTACACTGACTGCAGTCAGATTATGGTTTTTACTATAAGATAATTTATAATAGAGATGCAAAATGACAAGGCAGATGTTCACCATTTTTCAAGGAACCATGTGTCAAAATTGACCTTTCCTGTGGAAATATCTACAGCTATTGTTGATTCAGCGATCAAAGTCACATCAGGAAAGAAAGATTATTCTTGTCAATCAGTATGGGTTTGCTGTAGCAAAGACTCCAGACCTGTGAGAGCCCTTCTGGCTGTCACATTGTGGTTGGAATGCACATAGGACTAAATAGAACACCAAGCAACTCTCCTGGTTCAGGGCTGTAGTAAAAGAAGCAAAGGATTTCTTCCCTGCATGGTCCAAGACAGACACTCAAGTCCTGAAAAAAAAACAACCCAAACAAACCACAAAAATCAACCCAAAGAAAAAAAGAAAATAAAAGAGAAAAAGAGAAAATAATTGTTTCTTTTCCCAGGAAGGACAGGAAGTAAGCCTTTGTGGGGAAATCCCTACAGAGGGCATCCAAGTCCCTTTGACCATGAAACAATGCTCAATAGCCTTTGCACCGCACCATGAAGCAGGCTATTGCAGCTGACCCAGGGAAACACACCACTGGTACTGGAGTACCCCACAGTTTTCTTATCTCAAGTCACAATGTGGGAGCCCTATTCCTTAATCCCTTGCTTACACAGGAGAAGGTGGCTTTAACTCCCTCTTTCCTCCAACAAAATTTTTATAGAAAAGGTTTTAATTTTTTGTTTGTTTGTTTGTGTGTCTGCAGTAAACCAGGTTTTGCACTGCAGCATAGGATCTGGATTTTGAAAACCTATAATCTGATTTGGACTGTATGATTTTGGTTCACAGCCATCTCTGTCAGAAATAGTTGGTTAGCAGGAGATGAACTTGGAATAGCATAATAATATTTCAACAACATGTACTGAGAGTGAATGAATTAATACTTATAAATAACTGAAACTGAGTTTACATTAAGTAAAATTCTCTCAAAATGCCAGGTTATCTGAATTCCATTATCAACAAGGCTGTAGCAATCATCTAAAACCTGTATCACATAATAGCTAAGGATCAAGAATGAAAATTATAAAGCTAAGTGAGTACTGGTGATACAGAAGGAAAAAAAAAAAGAAAGATAGAGAAAAACTATCACTATAAAACAATCTCTATAAAGCTTTAACAGGAGAAACAGCATAAATTAAAACATCCAAGGAGCAAAAGTATTAGACTCGCAAGTCTATGTGCATATTTAAACCTGTACCCTTCATATGCAATGTTTGCACATCAATTCACTATTGTGAATATAAATAAACACTTTGATATGCAGATGGTATTGCACTCAACATGAAATAAATCTGTAGGTAAATAAATCATCTGGATTTTAGTGATTGCCTAGAGACTGCTTTTTATGACCTGATTTCTTACACTGCGAACAAGCAAGTGACAATTGGTGTACGTATGTGTATACATATATGTGTTATATATATTAGTCTAAATAATAAATTGATCTAAAGTCAGAAAATTGTGACTATGGAAAAAAAGGAGACAGAGGGGGAAATTCTTTCAGAAAAGTTTATATATCTGACATCCATACAACTACAGTGAAAAGGAGGACAGCTTTTGTTAAATGCCTGTGCTTGTTTCAGGGGCAAATAATGACACCAATTAGAAATAAAGAAAAACCTAGAGGGTTTTAAGGTAAGATGAAATAAGGAAATGACTGTTATAAATTGAAAGAGTCATAAGAAAAAACCCTAAAGATATCAGGGATAAATCCATAGCTTGTATTGCTAAGGATAATATGAATCAGTTTTTATAGTATATTAGATACAAAATGAATCTTAGGCTTGATGTGAGCAATGTAATAGGTGGGGATGGTAAAATTGTTAGCAGTGATGTAGAAAACGCAAAAGTGCTGAATAAATATTCCTTTCTTTACTTGGAAGAATGGGGATAATATACTCATATCAAGTACTTTCTGGTCCATTAGTAACTGGAAAGGATAAAATGAACTACAGGCCAACCTTTTAAAATCTACAGGTCCCAATAACTCCCAGTCGAGTCCTAAAATAGTGTGTCAGGTACATCTGCAGCCTACTGGTGATAATTAATAATATGAATTGAATAGTGGCTATAGTTTAGAATGCTAAAAGAATAAGAATACTTTATTGTATGCTACTGTACAAAGAAGGCAAGTAGAACACCGGGCTGTCTAGTCAGACAGTACTAACAGGCAACACAAGCAAAAAGTGATACAGGATTTGTTTTTTAAATGCAAGAATGAAAAAATGCTTATATAGTCAGTAAGAAGAGAGATGATTTTATGGAATTCAGGACCTACCAAACACATCTGATTCTATATTTTACAGATTTGTGTGTTTCGTTGATAAAATTAGCTGTAGATACTCTGAGGTTTCTGTTGCACATTCAAAACTGCTGAAAAACTGTTTAAGAATTAGGTAATTTAAATTAAATAAAAAACTTGGAGACTGACACAGTGCTGACATAAGTAAAGTTAATGCAGTCAGCATTGCACTGGTGAATTTGTAGTGGGGTTTAATGATACAAAATGGCTTCAGGGATAATCTGGAGGAAAATATTAAGTAATTTTTGTTAAAATTTCAGGACAAAAAGATACTTGGAAGTACTGCCAAGAGTAGGATCTATTTTGTGCTGGTTACATCTAAATGCGAAACTGCATCCATAGGAAAAAAAACCCAAACCCAGGAAACCCTTATCCGTGAGACGATGGACTACTAAATAGCAACTCTGGAAGGGTTTTGGCAGGGTAATATACAAACATCTTAATATGAGCTCCCTGTGTGGTGTCATGACTCGAAAGCATAGGAGGAAATAGAAACCAGGGGAAGCATTACGATTTTATATGGGATTGAAGAATACCCTATCTTGTTATGCTGCCACTTTTAAAAGAATATTGAAAAATTGGAAAAATATACAAAAAAGCGAAATAATAAATCAAGAGCTACAAAAGATGCCTTCAAGAACATAACTAAGATGAAAAGAAAAGCTGCAAGAACTTGTTTGCAGTGGGAGAAAAGAGTACCAAAACTGAAAGAGAAAGCAAAGAAACACATAACAAAACCAAGGCTGGAAGATGAACAAGAATAAACCCAGAATTTAGAAAAGTATTTTTGATAGTGATAACAGTTCACCTCTAGAATAAGATTGATGGATTATATATTTTGGTGTGCCAGCAGAACAAGACAGTATGCCCTTCCTGAAAAGGTATCTCACTCAAACAAGACTCAAACTGAAAGCTGATTTAATTAGATGGACTGAATGGGTTCCGACCCAAAGAAGTCAGAGCACAGGTTTATTCTAGTTTCCAACTGTTGAACATGCCTATAGCTTACTTGTTTTTATAAGGATTTTTGAATGCCATAGGCATCAGTTTTCCAACATTACTTTTATGGAAAAAAAAACCCCTTAAGTTCAAAATATTGGACCTCAACTTCAAAACTTTTGTATAATAATTAAGTGACAGAAAAAGTACTGGAAAAAACTGTGGAAAAGGATTTTTTTAAAAAAAGAATAAAAATCAGAGAAAATGCACTAAAAAGTCAGTACAAGACCACTGTTATCTGAAGTATAAAGAAAAAAGGGATGTGCTGGAAGAATAAAATCATAGAGTGTGATAGGCCCCAAGCCTACTTTATCGCTAAGAACATCCCTGTGAAAAACTAATGTGCTGTGTAATGGCCATAACTGTATTAAGAGCTATAAGGAGAGCTAAAAATATCTCCTTTCTTTGAATTGCTTTGTGGCATGGGAAATGTCACCTTGAAGGTAGGAAGAAAACAGCTATTTACTTTTAGAAGAGCAGGAAACAAGTCTGCTGTAGCTGTGCAAAGTGGGCATTACCCAATTAAGCCTGATGTAGTTATGGTATAAGGGCTTTGAATAGTTTTGCTGCCAACAATTCCTAACAGCCTTGTTCACTTTCGTTTTTAATGGTTTGCCAAACTTAGTATCTGTTCTCAAGTGGTTAGTGTTTGTAACTAATGATGATTATATTATAGGGTCAAGCTTAAGAGTGGCAGTGGAAAAGCAATACAATATTATAAATAACAATTTCTTCTTGCCCTACAATATGTACCAGCAGCCCTCAGAAGGGTTTTTGTCCCTTCAAACATATGTATTCATGTCTGATAGAGTCACTGGTGGATACCAGCTGTTCGCAACTAGGAGTCATATAGGGATAAATGATAGGGAATTGCCATTGCTAACTGAATATGGCACTGGAAATGGTTAGAAAGGAAAAGATGCAGTGGAAGAAACTCCCCCAGGAGGAGGTTTGGAGAACTCTTCCAAAAGTTCACAGAAGTGTCTAAGTATTAAGAAAATATAAAAAAAAAGTATCACTCATTTGATTGCCAATTCACTTTGATCGGTGTTAAATGACTTTCTTTTTTATATCCTTAGTATTTTGTATTTGTCTATTTTCTGGTATTTTATAATAACAGGACTTTCTCCTCATTTGATTTCTGAAGCGACACATAATGAGTCTATCAGTGGCAGTAAGCTAAAATATATTTGCAGTATATACAAATTTGTCTAGCTGTGCTTGAACTAAGTTTTAATAAAAAGTAAATTTAGAAATAGTTTCCCTTTGGTTATTATCACCAGTTGGAATAAGATAATTAAATTAAATCACCATGGATTCCCTTAAGGAAGCTGCAGTTTTCTTTCAATCAGTCTCTTAGATACCATGACTTGACTTTATAACAAAGCAATTATTACAGCATCTAAAAATGGGTTTGTTTCTAGATAGCATTTTAAATAAAATATTTCAAGTCACATTTAAATTAATAACAACTAAATGTATCTGAGGAACTTGAACTTAAGAAAGCGTATTTCTACTGTGGTTGTATCCACTTTGTCAACCTGAGGTTTTACTTAGAGAAATCTTTACATAAGAAGTAATTTGCTTAAGGTGAAGTTTTCTTGCTCCCATACATAGGACTTTTACACATTTCCTGAAGGCTTACATTACTTACTGCAATAGTATAATAAGCTAATGACCTTGCCATAAGCTTTCTTACTGAAACTGACATTTATATTTGTATGGTTAAATAAAACATGTAATGAAGGAAAACTCAAAAAAGAGCTGATTATAATTCAAAGAAACATATCATAGATTTTATCATTTTTACTGACAATCAGAACCCATGTGTAATGATGATGTCAATTACAATCTCTTTTAATTTGATCTCCTTTTATATTAGGCTTGAAGATTCAGAACTATTGTAACAAGATGAAATAAGAGTGCTACATATTTCTGAGTGGTAGATCAGAAATGTAACCGCATTTAGTTATGTTATCAAACCATGATGCTGACTCTTACAACCATCAGGGAATTCCTCAGTAGTATATAAATGTCTGAAGTAGATTGTAGCAATAATAACATAATACTGAAGTGGTATGGCACCCTTGGGCACCAGTGTAAACATTTGCTCCTTTCTTGACTTTTTGAGATCCTGTTTTTTGTACTAAAACATGTTTCTAAAAAAAAAAAAAAAAAAATATTACTGATAGACTTCCAGGTAAGGGCATATTAAAGATACTGGATAAAAAGGCTTTGAAGCGTGTCCCATTTAGCTGTTTGTTTTTAAATTAGCATGTGCTATGCAAAGAGCTGGTGATAGGGTATACATCACAAAGAGAGGGAATTAGGCAGCAGGTACCAAACCCAAGAAACTGGGCAGTCCTCCATGATCAATCACAATCAATGTTGCTATTGCTAGTAACAAGTAGTCTTTGTGCTGACTTTGCACAACTTCACAGACGAGGTTTGTCAGACTCACTTTATCTAAACTTTCCTTGCCCTGCTTGGAGTTTTGGGGTTTGGGTTTTTGTTGCGCTTGGGGTTTCTTTTTTGTTGTCTGGTTGGGTTTTTTTTTGTTTGTTTTTTAACTGGAACAGAAATCTTTCTAATGGCCTAGTGTCTATGCCCCTGGTTTGTTTTACTTTTGATTATTTTTTGGAATAATTATATTGGTAGCAGTCATGACTACTTATGTTCTGGAGAATGAATTATTTATGGATCCAACTTAATGATAGAGTGTAGAGGAACAGGGGAATGGGGTAGCAGCAGAGGCCCTGAAATTGTTGACATGGGGTGCACGGTATGGTGTACAGGAATGAGATGGTAAGAGAGTAAGATGGACACAGGATAATGATAGGGATCTATAAACAATTTACTAAATTAATTAATCATTATTAATTAATACTACACAATTTATAATAATAATATATTACAATAAATACTAAACAATTTACTAAATAAAAATGCACAAGTATCTAACATAAAATGCATGATATACAGTAACTTTGGAAGTAGGGTCAGAGAAGGAGGAACAGATGTAGATTATATTAGCAGATGTGGAAAAAACCCAGATGAGTTCTAGAGTATGAAGGAAGAAACCATAAATATCGTAGTCCTCCCAGGATGGTAAGTGTCAGTGTATAACAATTTTAAATGTATTATTGATTATTAAGACTTTTTCTGTAACAGTGATTCCCCACCCCCCCACCGTAATCAGAACTAATTATTCTTTTATCAGAAATAACTATTCTTTTATCAGACAGTTAAGTTTTCTAGAATTTTAACAATCAATTCCTGGCATTACATTTAAGGTGTGTTTCCTTTTTGCTTATTACAAGGTTTTGAGAGTAACAGTATGTATGAATGGTACAACATAGAGATCTTTGAGCAGCAGAAGGATTTTGACATATCCACACAAAGACTTTAAATTGTAATGCCACATTGTAATATGCTTGGGTACAACACTGGTGCTAATGTTAAGATCTTGCCCTAGCACGGCCACCAATCCCCCACAAGGTCTCAAAGGTCCATCTGCTGTTCATACTATTTCTTCCTACTCTTCACACCAGTCTCTCTACGACCTTCTACTTGTCTCTCCTCTCTTTACTTCTTCCAGGTCTCTCTTCATTGGCTGCTCCTCTTTTACCCTCCTTAGAGCTATTTAACCACTTTGCAGGAACCAGCCACAGCTGCACCTTGTCCACATCAGCCAACCCACCGCCCTTGAAGGCAGCCCACAGCTGTGTATT